>JAGIQG010000020.1:7140491-7454529 GCA_024679065.1 Sphyrna mokarran
GTTATAGGTAAGCTAATGGAGAGGATCCTTAGGGACAGGATGTATGAGCATCTGGAGCGCTGCGATCTGATCAGGGATACGCAGCATGGCTTCGTCAAGGGGAAGTCTTGTCTTACAAATCTAGTGGAATTTTTTGAAGAAGTGACAAAAACAGTTGATGAAGGACAGGCTGTTGATGTCGTCTACATGGATTTCAGTAAGGCGTTTGACAAGGTTCCTCATGGTAGACTGATAGAGAAGGTGAAGGCGCATGGGATACAGGGTCGGGTATGTAGATGGGTCGAGAACTGGCTCGGGAGGAGGAGACAGAGGGTAGTAGTGGAAGGCTCTTTTTCCGGCTGGAAGCCTGTCACTAGTGGAGTGCCACAAGGCTCAGTACTAGGTCCTCTTCTATTTGTGGTCTACATAAACGACTTGGAAGTTGGGGTAGGTGGTGAGATCAGCAAATTTGCTGATGACACCAAGATGCTTGGATTGGCGGGTACAGAAGAGCAGTGTCAGGCAATACAACAGGACATAGACAGGTTGGTAGACTGGGCAGATAGATGGCAAATGGAATTTAATCCGGATAAATGCGAGGTGATGCATTTTGGCCGGAAAAATGTAGAAGAGAGTTATAGGATAAAAGGTAAAACTATACGGAGCATAGAGACGCAGAGAGACTTGGGGGTGCAGGTTCACAAGTCTCTGAAGGTGTCCTCACAGGTGGAGAAGGTGATAAAGAAGGCGTATAGTATGTTAGCTTTCATAGAAAAGGGTATAGAATACAAGAGTAGGAGTTTGATGTTGCAGTTGTATAGAACGTTGGTTAGGCCTCACTTGGAATACTGCGTCCAGTTCTGGTCGCCGTACTATCGGAAGGATGTGGAGTCCTTGGAGAGAGTGCAGAGGAGGTTTACCAGGATGCTGCCTGGTATGGAAGGACTGTCTTATGAGGAACGATTAAATAGACTGGGGTTGTTTTCCCTTGAAAGACGTCGGCTTAGAGGGGATCTCATAGAGGTGTATAAGATTATAAGGGGTATAGATAGAGTAAATGGAGGTAAACTTTTTCCACCTTCAGAAATGGATAGGACGAGGGGTCATGGCCATAGGGTGAGGGGGGCTATGTATAAGACGAATATTAGAGGGCAGTTTTTCACACAAAGGGTAGTGGGGGTGTGGAATGCACTGCCGAGTAAGGTGGTGGGAGCAGGCACACTGGGGCTGTTCAAGGGTCTCTTGGACAGCCACATGAGCGGTATGCAGATAGAGGGATATAGTAGGACTGTTTAACTACGGCTTTTTTTCCACAGGTAATTTGGTCCATACTTGACCAACATTGAGCATGCATTCGGCAGGTGGTGCGAGTACAGCTCTTGGATGTTGATTCATGGGTTGCCTGGTACTTCATGTCGTAAATGAGTGCTTTATGTGGACCATCTGAAGGGCACCATGACAGCTCAGAGACTATCGATGTGGCTGTGCAGACACTTGGAATTGGGCCGGTGTCTGCGGGAGTTTGCGCGTTCTCCCCGTGGTTGCGTGGGTTTTCTCCGGGCACTCCGGTTTCCTCCCACAACCCAAAAATTCGCTCTTAGGCTGATTGGGAAACAAATTGTCCCTATAGTGAGAGTCTTCCATATTAGGAATAACCTAAATCTATAATAGGATAATGGAATTGCTACTATATAGTTATGACGGCGGTGCGGGCTCGTTGGGCCGAAGGGCCTGTTTCCCGTGCTGTGTTGCTCTAAAAAAAAAAATCCCCAATCAATTCATTTCTCTCTAAATAACTATAAATCCTATCCCTAATAACTCTCTCCAATACTTTGCCCACAACAGGAGTAAGACTTACCGGCCTATAATTCCCCAGAAAGTCTCTCTTCCCCTTCTTGAACAATGGGACCACATTCGCTATCCTCCAGTCTTCCGGCACAATACCCGTAACCAACGACGACCTGAAGATCAGAGCCAGAGGCTCTGCAATCGCCTCTTCTTAAAACTATATCTGATAGTATAGCAATTGCTCTAGTGAATCTAAGTCGAGTAAGAAATTGTCGGTGAACTGGGAATGGAGGAGTAATTGGGAAAGCGATCATTACACTGGGAATCAAGTAACAGAATAGGTTATAATCTCTCATCAAGACTATCATGTGAGGCTAGATTGTTAGAATTTATTTTTTCACTGTGATTGCCACATGAGATTGACACCATCAATGAGATTGATTTATTTGAAGCTATGATACAGAGAGGGGAGACTTACAGATGCATGCAGCCTGGATCATAATTGTGGTATATAATAAAATATGCAATCCCTACCCCAGTGGGATGTACTGGGATGGGTGACAACACAGATTAAAACCTAGAGAAAAGCAAAACATTGCAGATGCCAGAAATTTGAAATAAGGCAAAGAAAGGTTAGAAAAAGTTTGCAGTCAGGCAGCATCTAGTATAATGAGAATGTTGACACTCTGCCAGATTGCAAATCCATGACTACATCACTGCATTCCCCCAGTGGCAACTGTGTCTTTGCCTATATATGCTGTGTTTGTAAAATCTACCTCTCCACTCAGCTGATGAAGGAGCAGTACTCCAAAAGCTCGTGATTCCAAATAAACCTGTTGAACTTTAACCTGGTGTTTGAGACTTCTTACTGTGCCCACCCAAGTCCAACGTTGGCATCTCCACATCACAGTCACCTAGAACATTGTCACAAATTGAAATCACCGTAGAGGGCACTTTGCTTTCAGCAACTTGATTCTTCTGTGAGCTCTACTTTGTATGGTGAAATACATTCCATTTCCTAAATATTCTGTTCTCTAAAAATCCTGTAGAAGTTCCAATTATAGCCTGTGTTCCTGTGAAGCTGTGATTATCTGTGCATTTTGCATAAACAGTCTCTATATATTTCAGGTATTGAGACATGTAAACTTTGAAAAAAAAATTGAACAAAAGAAAAATCCACAAACAATCCCAACAGGCACTGTGAAAATTAAAATAAGAAAAAAAATTCCCTTACTTTAATCCTGCTGAGGAGCTCCCTGAGTTATTACACTACATTAATCCTCACATTACACTGATGACTGTGTTTTTATTACTTTCTTTCACTCTGATTTTGAGAATTACATTCCAGTTTCCCCACATCCTCAGCTTTACATGATCCATTTCTGACACTCCCTCCATCACATCTAATTGACTTTTCATACACGTTCATAGATCCCCAAATGTTCCTTCTCAGCCAACTTCTTTTTCTTTGTTTCTAGTGTGCCCATTCCTCGAGGGAGGGCAAAGAAAACACTTCAAAGAGATTCAAACTCTTCTTCAAACGTGGTGACATTTACATTGATGACTGGGGGGAGCTTTTAACCAATAGTTCAAAGTGGTGACAACTTGTCCATCAAATTGCAACACATTTTGAGTTCCAACATCTTGATGAGGCACAGAGGTGAAGAAAGGATGCTAATCTTGCACTCTGGAACCCATCACCATGTGGGATATCTTGCCCCATGTGACCAAAGATCTGTGGTTTGAGAATTAGCCTGGTCAATCATGTAAAGCTCCTTGGCAGAAAACTTCAACCCTGAGTAGATGTAATGCTTGAATCCAGGAACAGCCAACAATGAAAAGCTTTAATTTCTGCATCAGAACTTCAGAAATTCCATCTTCATTTCTCTTAGCCAAGATTTCCCACTGGCAGTGGTCAACAGATCTCTGGTTTATGTCTGCCCCATTTCTTGTACTGTAGGTGGCACAGTAGCACAGTGGTTAGCACTGCTGCTTCACAGCTCCAGGGTCCCGAGTTCGATTCCTGGCTCGGGTCATTGTCTGTGTCGAGTTTGCGCATTCTCCTCGTGTCTGCATGGGTTTCCCCAGGTTACTCTGGTTTTCTCCCACGGTCCAAAGATATGCTGGTTAGGTTGACTGGCTATTGCTAAGAAATTGCCCTTAGTGTCCAGGGATGTGTAGGTTAGAGGGACTAGTGGATATGATATGGGGGTAGGGGCTGGGTGGGATTGTGTTCAGTGCAGATTCGATGGGCTGAAGGGCCTCTTTCTGCACTGTAGGGTTCTATGATTCTATTCTCCTTTTCTATTATATCACGTTCCACCTTACAGGCATCGAGTCTTCCAGATGATATCCCACCATTTCCACCATCTACCTGATCCTAACACACAGCAGATTTCCCTGTCTCCTCCTCCTCTGCTTTTTCAAGGACCGTTTAATCCAAGATACACTTGGTAATTCTTCCACTGCGCTGATTTCAAGCTGGGCTTCCCTTGTCACTTTAACTGTAACTGAAGGTTCATGCAAACACTTTAAGCATTGGGATATCAGCTTGTTCCATCTCTTTTGGTGTTTTTGGATCTGTTTATGTTTCAAGTTTCCTGCATTTATTCTATCTTTTACTGCACTTTGTCTACGTGTCTGTCTGATGGCCTTTTGATGTCTTCTATGGGCCCCTTAAGGTAAACTCTGCAGATGATCCACCAGTTTCAACTCCTTCTGAAGAATCTATTTTCTGGAATCAACCTTCCTAGTTTTTACTTTTACATGTTGTAGTCTTGTGTACTCCCTTTTTGCTTTGTTCAGTCTGAATAAAGCATGCATTCTAGTGTTTATTGCTTCTAATCTACCTTTATTTCTAGATGTTGTCCATCTTCAGCATCTCCTGATTCTATGTAACATTATTATGGAAGTCTATCTATGGACGGGCCTCTGTTGTCCCTCCATTTAACTGGGGCTATTTTTCATCATGAGTTTTCTTTCTTTGGAGAATATCTTTGAATTAAACAGCATGGATTCAAATTCTTACTGATTTTTAACTTTTATTTTAAAGGTATGCCAACACAAGTCTCTGAAGGTGGCAGAGCAGGTAGAGAAGTTGTGAAGAAAGCATATGGTATGCTAGCCTTTATAAGAAGGGGTAAAGAATACAAGAGCTGGCCTTTAATGTTACTGTTGTATAAAACGTTGGTTAGACCTCATTTGGAATACTGCGTCCAGTTCTGGTCGCCTTACTACCAGAAGGACGTGGAGACTCTGGAGAGAGTGCAGAGGAGGTTTACCAGGATGCTGCCTGGTATGGAAGGTCTGAGTTACGAGGAGAGGTTAGGCAAATTGGGACTGTTTTCCTTAGAAAGACGTAGACTTCGAGGAGATCTGATAGAGGTGTACAAGATTATGAGGGGTATAGATAGAGTAAACAGGGTTAAGCTTTTTCCTAGGATGGACTCGAATAGCACGAGGGGTCACGGGCTTAGGGTGAGGGGGGGTAAGGTATAATTTGGATGCTAGAGGGAGTTTTTTCACACAGAGGGTGGTGGGGGTATGGAATGCGCTGCCAAGTAAAGTGGTGGAGGCAGGTACTCTGGAGTTACTTAAGAAATACTTAGATGGGCACATGAACAGAATGGGAATGGAGGGGTATAGAAAACTGATTTACAATAGGGATCATGAGCCTTGGGAGTCCCTGGGAAGTGTGTAAATAGATGATGATATTGATGTACTTGTTTTTATCCTACAGGTACTTTGGTCCACCTTGTTGTCTAACAAGGGGCATACACGCGATGGGTCGTGAGAGGGCTGCTCTTGGATTTTTTTCGAGAGTATCCTCGTGCTTCACGTCGTTAGTGTACGCTTGACCTGGACCATTTGATGGGCAACACGACAGCTCAGTGACTATCTCTGTGCTGTGCAGATACATGGATTTGGGCCTGTGTCTGTGGGAGTTTGCGCATTCTCCCCGTGCTTGCGTGGGTTTTCTCCGGGTGCTCCGGTTTCCTCCCACATCCTAAAGATGTGCTCTTAGGCTAATTGGCAAAACAAATTCTCCCTAAATTGTCTCAAATTTGGTTTTCAATCCATAGATCTATAAACATAGACAGGGATCACGGGTAGAGGTGGGAATATCGAGATGGTGGCGTGGGCTCGTTGGGCCGAAGGGCCTGTTACCCGTGCTGTTTTGTTCTTTGTTCTTTTTTCTTTTTAATTTCCTCATTCATACTCAGCCAAATGCTACAACTGTGGTTTGGAGGTTTATAAACAACTACCAATAATTTTTGCTCCTCTGTTTCTTAGCTCCCCTCTCCCCCAGTGGTGGGGGTATGGAATGCGCTGCCAAGTAAAGTGGTGGAGGCAGGCACTCTGGAGTTATTTACGAGATACTTAGATGGGCACATGAACAGAATGGGAATGGAGGGATATAGAAAACTGATTTAAAATAGGGATCATGAGCCTTGGGAGTTCCTTGGAAAGTGTGTAAATTGACGATGATATTGATGTATTTGTTTTATCCTACAGGCACTTCAGATAAGGGGCATACACGCGATGGGTCGTGAAAGGGCTGCTGTTGGGTTTTTCGAGAGTATCCTAGTGCTTAATGTCATTAGTGTACGCTTGACCTGGACCATTTGATGGGCAACACGACAGCTCAATGACTATCGCTGTGCTGTGCAGATACATGGATTTGGGCCTGTGTCTGTGGGAGTTTGCGCATTCTCCCCGTGCTTGCGTAGGTTTTGTCCGGGTGCTCCGGTTTCCTCCCACATCCCAAAGATGTGCTCTTAGGCTGACTGACAGAACAAATTCTCCCTAAATTGTCTCAAATTTGGTTCTAATGCATAGATCTATAAACGTAGACAGGGATGACAGGGATCGTGGGTAGAAGTGGGAACATCGAGGTGGTGGCGCGGGCTCGTTGGGCCGAAGGGCCTGTTTCCTGTGCTGTTTTGTTCTTTGTTCTTTATTATGGCCAGGATTTTGTGTTCTTGTTTGTAGCAGGTGTTAATAGTGACGGGAGAACAAACAATTGCAAGTGACCCAAAACGCAATTTATGCCAGCAGGAATTTCCATTGCAATTGTCCCCAGATCCCGCCAAATACATAACAGGAACCCCACTATTCAACACTGGAAACCAATCACGATAAAATTATATCTCACTATCAGGTCTCCCCCCTCCCTGTTGCACAATCCATTCAAATCAGCGCGCTTTCTCCCACAGTGTGCACCTACTGAGTAGTTCTGGTGAGTACATGGTTCAGGGAGAGCAGCTTCTGCCTACGCACTGCTGGGAGTGTTTGTATGAGGGTGAGGGTGAGTTCTCATAGAATCCCTTCAGTGGAGGCCATTCAGCCCATCGAGACTGCACTGACAACAGTACCACCGAGGCCCTATCCCTGCAACCCTATGTATTTATCTTGCCTATCCTACTGACACTATGGGGCAATTTAGCAATGGCCAATCAACCTAACCTACAAATCTTTGGACTCTGGGAGGAAACCAGAAGAAGTGATGTGGTAGTGTGTTGTGTGGTGGGGTGTTCCATGGAGGGTGATGTTTAGGACAGGTGTTTGAGGGAGTTTGGCAGGATGTTCTATTTTTAATTTTATGTATTGCGTAAAGGTGAGTAACCTTTAAAAGTTACTCATCTCGGGAATTCGACCTAATTGTTCCTTGGGAGCACTGTGGAGAGGCAGCGATTTGCGAGTGGAAAGCTTTGTGAGTAGAGCGATTTTTTAAGTCTAAATTTTACTAGTTTTTTAAAAACTTTTTAAACTTGTAAACCTGCAAGGTGTTGCAAAGCACCTTGGGTAGTGTAGTTTTTTTTTCAACCTCACTATAAATTGGAGTGGTGTGGAATCCCGATACTCTACACAAGTAGAGTATCCCAACCCCCCCTCCTCCTCTAACCTAAAAGAGAGAGAGAGAGAGAGGAGCTCTGAGAAGGAGCAGGTAAGTTTGTTTTTGTGTGAGCTGTAAGGTCCTTGGCTCACAGGGCCTAAGCAAAAAGGGGAGGCAAGGTAAGTTTTTTTTAATCTTTCTTACTTTTTTTTTCTCTGGGTTACTAAAAAGGGGCAAGCATAGGTGTGAGGCCAGCATGTTGTTGCCAGTGTAACATGTGGGAGGTCTTGGAGGCTCCTGGTCTCCCAGATGTCCATACCTGTGATCACTGTGTGGAGCTGCAATCCCTACGGGACCAGGTAAAAGAACTAAAAATGCAGCTTGAGGACCTTCGACTCATTAGGGAGAATGAGGAGATTATTGATAGGAGCTACAGACAAGTAGTCACACCAGGGCAAAGGGAAGAAGGCACATGGGTAACTATTAGGAAGGGGAAACCTCAGGTGATGGAAAGTACATCGGTGGATGTCCCCCTTCAAAATAAGTACTCTTGCCTGAGTACTACTGTGGGGGACAGCTCATCCAAGGGAGGCAGCGGTGGCCAGCTCCCTGGAGCTGAACAAAAACCTAAAAAAACAGAACAAAACTCCCTAGTGAGGGGGGCGGACAGGCGTTTTTGTGGACGCAGACAGGAGTCGCGGATGGTGGTATGTCTCCCTGGAGCTGGGATTCGGGATGTCTCTGGACGCGTCCCGGACATCCTGAAAGGGGAGGGTGAGGAACTGGAAGTTGTAGTACATATAGGTACTACTGACATAGGCAGGAAGAGGGAAGTAGACATGAAAAGGGATTATAGGGAACTGGGTAGGCAGCTGAGAAAGAGGAAAGCGAAGGTAGTAATCTCAGGATTGCTGCCTGCGCCTCGGGAAAGTGAGAGCAGGAATAGTATGAGGTGGAGGTTGAATACGTGGCTGAGGGACCGGAGCAGGGGGCAGGGATTCCGGTTCCTAGATCATTGGGACCTCTTTAGGGGCAGGTGTGACCTGTACAGCAAAGACGGGTGGCACCTGAATCCCAGGGGGACTGATATCTTGGCGGGAAGACTGGCTAGGGCTACTGGGGGGACTTTAAACTAGAAAGGTTAGGGGGAGGGAATAGTGAGGTGGAGACTGGGAGCAAGGAAGTTAGCTCCCAGGTAGGGAAGGACTCTAGGCAGGATGAGAGGCAGGTTAGACGAGTGGGGGAGAAGGGAAATGTCCAGTCTGAGGGACTGAGCGGTGTCTATTTTAATGCCAGGAGTGTAGTAAATAAGGTGGATGAACTTAGGGCGTGGATTGCTGCTTGGAATTGTGATGTGGTGGCCATTACAGAGACTTGGATGTCTCAGGGACAGGACTGGGTACTACAGGTCCCGGGGTTCAGATCCTTCAGGAAGGACAGGGAGGGAGGCAAAAGAGGTGGTGGAGTGGCACTGTTGATCAGGGACAGTGTCATGGCTGCAGAGAAGGTGGATACCGGGGAGGGAATGTCTACGGAGTCTCTGTGGGTGGAAGTTAGGAATAGCAAAGGGGCGGTGACGTTGCTGGGTGTATTCTATAGGCCGCCCAATAGTGACAGGGAAGTTGAGGTGCAGATAGGGAAACAGATACTGGAGAGATGTAGAAATAACAGAGTTGTTGTGATGGGAGACTTCGATTTCCCAAACATCAACTGGAATATCCCAAGGGTAAGGGGTTTGGATGGGGAGGAGTTTGTTAGGTGTGTTCAGGAGGGTTTCCTGACACAGCACGTGGACAAGCTACGAGAGAAGAGGCTGTACTGGACCTGGTACTAGCTAATGAACCAGGACAGGTGATGGATCTCTCGGTAGGAGAGCATCTTGGGGATGGAGATCATAATTCTATCTCCTTCACCCTTGCATTGGAAAAGGATAGGCTCAGGCAGGCTAGGAAGGTGTTTGTCTGGAATAAGGGGAAATATGAAGACATCAGGCAGATGTTGGGGCGAATAAACTGGAAGGAGGTGTTCTTGGGGAAAATCACAGAAGGAAGGTGGCAGATATTCAAGGAATGCTTGTCTGGAGCTTTGCACGACAACGTTCCGGTGAGACAAGGAGGTTTTGGTAGGACGCGGGAACCGTGGTGCACGAAGGCAGTGGTGAACATAGTCAGGAAGAAAAGAAAGGTGTATAAAAGGTTCAAAGAGCTAGGAGATGTTGGGATCTAGAGAAGTATAAGGCTTATAGAAGAGAGCTTAAAAAGGAAATTAGGAGAGCCAGAAGGGGTCATGAGAAGGCCTTGGCTGGTAGGATTAAGGAGAATCCCAAGGGCTTCTACAAATATGTGAAAAGTAAAAGGATGAGAAGAGAAGGGATAGGACCTATAAAAGGTAAAGGGGGAAAAGTCTGTATGGAACCGGAAGAAATGGCAGAGGTGCTTAATGAGTACTTTGCCTCAGTATTCACGGTGGAAAGTGATCTGGGAGGATGCACTACAAGTTTGCGGCAGACTGAAACGATTGAGTATGTAGATATTAAGGAAGCGGATGTGTTAGAACTTTTAAATGCTATCAAGATAGACAAGTCTCCGGGACCAGATGGGACGTACCCCAGGTTATTGTGGGAGGTGAGGGATGTCATTGCAGAACCCCTAGCGATGATCTTTGCGTCGTCAATGGAGACGGGAGGGGTTCCGGAGGATTGGAGGAATTGCGGATGTGGTCCCTATTTTCAAGAAAGGGAACAGGGATAGTCCTGGAAATTACCGACCGGTGAGTCTGACCTCAGTGGTTGGTAAGCTGATGGAGAGGCTTCTGAGGGACAAGATTTACGAGCATTTGGAGAAGTTTAGGTTGATTAGAAATAGTCAGCATGGTTTTGTAAAAGGCAGGTCGTGCCTTACAAGCTTAATTGAGTTCTTCGAAAATGTGACTGAACACATTGACGAAGGAAGAGCAGTGGACGTGGTGTACATGGACTTCAGCAAGGCATTTGACAAGGTCCCACATGCAAGACTTCTTGAGAAGGTGAGAGGCCATGGGATCCAAGGGGCTTTGGCCTTGTGGATCCAGAACTGGCTTGCCTGCAGAAGGCAGAGGGTGGTTGTGGATGGCTCTTTTTCTGCATGGAGGTCGGTCACCAGTGGAGTGCCCCAGGGATCTGTTCTAGGACCCTTGCTGTTTGTCATTTTCATAAATGACCTGGATGAGGAAGTGGAGGGATGGGTGAGTAAGTTCGCCGATGACACGAAGGTCGGTGGTGTTGTGGATGGTCTGGAGGGATGTCAGAAGTTGCAGCATGACATCGACAGGATGCAAGACTGGGCGGAGAAGTGGCAGATGGACTTCAACGCGGATAAATGTGTTGTGGTCCATTTTGGCAGATCCAACGGATGAATGAGTACACTATCAAAGGTAGGAGTCTTAGCTGTGTGGAAGAGCAGAGGGATCTTGGGGTCCGGGTCCATAAGACTCTCAAATCGGCCTCCCAGGTGGAGGATGTGGTTAAGAAGGCTTACGGTGTACTGGCTTTCATTCATCGAGGGATTGAGTTCAAGAGTCAGGAGGTAATGCTGCAGCTTTATAGGACCCTTGTCAGACCACACTTGGAGTACTGTGCGCAGTTCTGGTCGCCTCACTATAGGAAGGACGTGGAAGCTATTGAAAGGGTGCAGAGGAGATTTACAAGGATGTTGCCTGGATTGGGAGGCATGCCTTATGAAGACAGGTTGAGGGAGCTGGGACTGTTCTCCCTGGAGAGACGAAGGTTGAGAGGCGACCTGATAGAGGTTTACAAGATGTTGAGAGGAATAGATAGGGTGGACTCTCAGAGACTATTTCCCAGGGCTGAAATGGTCGCGACGAGAGGGCACAGATTTAAGGTGCAGGGAAGCAAGTACAGAGGGGATGCTAGGGGAAAGTTTTTCACTCAGAGGGTGGTGAGTGAATGGAATCGGCTGCCGTCGGTGGTGGTCGAGGCGAACTCGCTGGGGTCTTTTAAAAGACTTCTGGATGAGTATATGGGATCCAATGGGATTGGGGGTTATAGATAGGTCTATGGCTGGGTAGGTTTTGATGTGTTCGGCACAACTTGTGGGCCGAAGGGCCTGTTTGTGCTGTAGTGTTCTATGTTCTATGTATATTAAAGGGCACCTGACCTTTTGAAACCTATTTACTGGCAGGATGGGCTCAATTGGTGTTACTTCTTGGGACCTGCCTCTTCACTATTTTTTGGCTATCAGCCAAACAACACAGCGGGAAAAGCCATTGGCCCTTCCACACCTTTTTTCCTGCCCACTGCAGCACTCTGCAGAAAAATGAGAAAGTTCAGCTCTCTAATAGAGGTGTACAAGATTATGAGGGGTATAGATAGAGTAAACAGGGTTAAGCTTTTCCCTAGGATGGACTCAAATAGCACGAGGGGTCACAGGCTTAGGGTGAGAGGGTAAGGTATAATTTGGATGCTAGAGGGAGTTTTTTCACACAGAGGGTGGTGGGGGTATGGAATGCACTGCCAAGTAAAGTGGTGGAGGCAGGTACTCTGGAGTTATTTAAGAAATACTTAGATGGGCACATGAACAGAATGGGAATGGAGGGGTATAGAAAACTGATTTAAAATAGGGATCATGAGCCTTGGGAGTCCCTGGGAAGTGTGTAAATAGATGATGATATTGATGTACTTGTTTTTATCCTACAGGTGCTTTGGTCCACCTTGTTGTCTAACGAGGGGCATACACGCGATGGGTCATGAGAGGGCTGCTCTTGGATTTTGAGAGTATCCTAGTGCTTCACGTTGTTAGTGTACGCTTGACCTGGACAATTTGATGGGCAACACGACATCTCAGTGACTATCGCTGTGCTGTGCAGATACATGGATTTGGGCCTGTGTCTGTGGGAATTTGCGCATTCTCCCCGTGCTTGCGTGGATTTTCTCCGGGTGCTCCGGTTTCCTCCCACATCCCAAAGATGTGCTCTTGGGCTAATTGGGAAAACAAATTCTCCCTAAATTGTCTCAAATTTGGTTTTTAATCCTTAGATCTATAAACAGACAGGGATCGCGGGTAGAGGGGGGAACATCGGGGTGGTGGTACGGGCTCGTTGGGCCGAAGGGCCTGTTTCCCATGCTGTTTTGTGCTTTGTTCTCTATCTTGTCACTTCATCACAGACTTCACAGGATGTACTCGGTTTCAAAACTCGGTACAATTTATAAAAAAAGGAAGTTTGCCCCATGCAGGCTACGACTGCGGTTTTCAAGGGCACCCACACAAGGCATAATTTATTGCCCAACATCCTGTGCTTAACAAAAGTTGCTGCTTGTGTGGTGTTGCAATGTACGTGGCTCTCCATTGCAGTGTCTGTGGATGGGGAAGCGTACTGTCCTCAGATTGCTGTACATGCAAGAACATTGGGGCAGATTTTCCTGTTTCTGCACTGGGAGCTACTGGATTTTCCTGGGTACAGTACATACAGGAAAATCAGGCAGGAAGTAGTAGCTGCATCTAAAGGAGCCGTCAGTATATATCAGGGAGATATCAGTGTGCTGCTACTGCTCTGTGATTCCTCGGATATTAAATTCAAAAATTATCAAAATGTGATTCTAAGGATATTGTGCTTCTTGTTTTGTAGCAGTACACGAAATACAGCATTTTTTAAATTTTGTTTTTGCATCTGCGATTAAATGCTTCTAAATAAATTTGACTTTTTTTTAGCCTGAATTTGACAATATGATACCTTCTGCTTTTTTAAAGTGAATCTTTGTGAGAAGCCAATCTCAGTTGCATCATCCAGTTATTATTTTTGTAAGCTCCAAAGTCAGATTTTTCTTTTTAATGGAAAGAAACTTTTAAACGCTGGAGATTTGGGGTGTCCTCAGGTATGAAATGAATGAAATTAGCATTCAGATACAGCAAACAATTAGGAAGGCAAATTGCATGTTAGCCTCTGTTGCAAGGGGGTTTTTGGGGACAAGAGTAAGGAAGGTCTTGCTGCAATTGCACTGGGCTTTGGTTTGATCACATCTAAGGCGCTGGCACAGGTTCGCCTCCTTAGCTAAAGAAAGATACATCTACCCTTGAAGATGGAGCAGCAAAGGTTCACTATATCAGTCCCTGAGATGAGAGGTTGACCTACGATTGAGTAGGCTTATAATTGCTGGTATTTTGGAGAATGATTTGGAGATGCCGGCATTAGACTGGGGTAAACACAGTAAGAAGTTTGGCAACACCAGGTTGAAGTCCAACCAATTTATTTGATACTAATCTCACAAGCTTTCGAGGTTTGCCCTTCGTCAGGTGAATGGAGAGTTCTGGCTTCAGACAAAGCGTACAACAGCACAGACAGTTTACAGATTACTGATTAGAATGCAAGTCTTTATAACAAACCTGCTATTCAAGTCTTAAAGATGCCGACAATGTGAGTGGAAAGAGCATTATGCATAGGTTAAAGAGATGTGTATTGTCTCCAGACAGTGCAGTAAGTGAGGTTTTGCAAACTCAGACAAGTCGTGGGGGTTACAGATATGAACCCAAGATCCCGGTTGAGACCATCCTCATGTGTGTGGAACTTGGCTATCAGTCTCTGCTCAGCCACTCTGCGCTGTCGTGTGTCGCTGCCCGAAGGTCAGAGGCCAAATGCCTGTGACCACACGTGAGGACAGTCTCAACAGAGATCTTGGGTTCATATCTGTAACCCCCACGACTTGCCTGAGTTTGCAAAACCTCACTTACTGTACTGTCTGGAGACAATACACATCTCTTTAACCTATGCATAATGCTCTTTCCACTCACATTGTCGGCATCTTTAAGACTTGAATAGCAGGTTTGTTATAAAGACTCGCATTCTAATCAGTAATCTGTAAACTGTCTGTGCTGTTATATGCTCTGTCTGAGGCCAGAACTCTTCATTCACCTGATGAAGGGCAAATCCTGAAAGCTTGTGAGATTAGTATTGATTAAATTGGTTGGACTTCAACCTGGTGTTGTCAGGCTTCTTACTGTATTTCGGAGAATGACAGGTGATCCTTATATAGCAGCGTGCAACTGAGTGTGTAAAATAGAATCATTGGAAGGAAACCAGTTATAGATAAACAGGAAGGCAGAAATATAAGCTCAGCAGCTGAAATAAAAACAGGGCTTAGGAATTGGCTAAAACATTCTGGGATTATCTCAGTCCGAACACACAGACAATTCTGCCTGGAGACAGGCTTTTGCAACTGAAAAGCAGCGAAGCACTAGAAAACATGAGCAAATGTAAAAGGGAAGTTAGACATTTCCTGACAAAACAAATTACCACGAGATACATGGGGCAGACATGCCTCTGTAAAACAAAACACCAGGTGCATTTTCTTGGCCAAAGCAAAGATACCCAGGCCCAAAGCAGAAACATACAAAGGATTCACTGTTAGCAAGTATCAAAAACCCATGTTTCAAGATGATAAAACCAATTAAATTGATGTCCCTGATTGGGCAAGTCCTTAGAAAATTAGAGAAGTTAGCCAGAAAGCTATGAGAACCCAGTGCTGGCAGGGGCTCAAACTGACCTATAGTCTCCAGCCTTTTGAAAGGCACATCAGCACATGGCAAAGAGTACAGCAGCTTGCCTTCCGATAAAAGAGAGAGAGAGAACCAATTCATGAGGTGACAGAATGAGAAAAAGAAAGGAACAGAGCAAAGAGTTTAACGAACTGGCAAAGGGGCCGAGTGCCTGGGTATGATTATTTAAATTTCTAAAATAATTGTGTAATTACAATTTTGGTTGTTAAAGTTTAATTCCAACTGTTGTCTTCAAATAAAGAACATAAGAAATAGAGCCGGAGTAGGCCATCTAGCTCCTCGAGCCTGCCTCACCATTCAATAAGTTCATGGTTGATCTTTTCGTGGACTCCGTTCCGCTTACCTGCCTGCTCCCCAAAGGAGCAGGCTTGATGGGCCAAATGGTCTCCTTCTGCACTGTAGGGATCCTATGAATCTGTTCTATTGTGTGAAAGTTGTGACTGTTTCACTGACTCCTGGCTTGTGTGCTTTTTGTCTGATACATGCAGAAGTACCTGTGTAAAATCATTTCATATATATATATATATTGGTCATGTGAGGTGGCAGGATCCTAGAGATATCAAGAATTGGACAATACTTACTCCACATACCTTATCCTTGCTCTCTGAACCCCCTTGCAATTCAGGCCAACATGCAATTTGTCTTTCTAATTGTTTGCTGTACCTGAATGTTAATTTTTGGTATTTCTTAGACAAGGAGGTCCAAATCTCTCTGATCTCTGGTAATTATTATTGAATCCCTAGAGTGCAGAATGAGGCTATTTGGCCCATCGAATCTGCACCTACCACAATCCAACATATGTACCTTGCTAATTCCCTGACACTAGGGTCAATTTAGCACGGCCAATCAACACAACCTGCACATTTTTGGACTGTGGGAGGGAACCGGAGCACCTGAAGGAATCCCATGCAGACATGGGGACAACATGCAAACTCCACACAGACAGTGACCTGACACCAGAATTGAAACTGGGCCTCTGGTGCTGTGAGGCAGCAGTGCTAATCATTATGCCACCATGCCATCCCAACCACTGTGTCACTCTGCTGATCTTACGTAATCGAATGGGATTCTAGGGGGCTCGACAGGGCAGGCGCTGAAAGGTTGTTTCCCGTGGCTGGAGATTCTAACATTTATGGGGTACAGTCTCAGGACAAAACACAAATAATTTAAACTGAGATTAGGTAGAATTTCTTCATTCAAAGTATTGTGAATCTTTGGAATTCTCTACCCCAGAGACCTGTGGATGCTCAGTCATTAAGTATATTCGAGACTGAGATCGATGGCTATTTGGACGCCTCAAACAAAATGGGAATTGGGAAGGCAAGCGGATTGAAATCAAAGCTCAGTCTCACAAATTTAATTGAGTTTTTTGAAGGGGTAACCAAGAAGGGGTAACTGCCTGAGGGCAGTGCAGTTGATGTTGTCTACGTGGACTTTAGCAAGACCTTTGACAAGGTACCGCATGGTAGGTTGTTGCATAAGGTTAAATCTCACGGGATCCAGGGTGAGGTATCTAAATGGATACAAAATTGGCTTCTTGACAGGAGCCAGAGGATGGTTGTAGAGAGTGGTTTTTCAAACTGGAGGCCTGTGACCAGCGGTGTGCCTCAGGGATCAGTGCTGGGCCCCTGTTATTTGTCATTTATATTAATGATTTGCATGAGAATATAGGAAGCATGGTTAGTAAGTTTGCAGATGACACCATGTTTAGTGGCATAGTGGACAGTGAAGAAAGTTATCTCCAATTGAAATGGGATCTTAATCAATTGGGTCAGTTGGCTGATGAATGCAGGTGGAGTTCAATTTAGACAAAATGTGAGGTGATGCATTTTGGTAGATTGAACCAGGGCAGGACTTACTCAGTTAATTGTAGGGCATTGGAGAGAGTTACAGAACAAACAGATCTAGGGGTATATGTTCATAGTTCCTTGAAAGTGAAGTCGCAGGTGGACAGAGTGGTGAAGAAGGCATTCGACATGCTTGGTTTTTCATCGGTCAGAACGTGGAATACAGGAGTTCGAATGTCCTATTGAAGTTGTACAAGACATTGGTAAGGCCACACTTGGAATACTGTGCACAATTCTAGTCACCTTATTATAAAAAGGATATTATTAAACTAGAAAGAGTGCAGAAAAGATTTACTAGGACGTTACCGTTACTTGATGGATTGAGTTATAAGGAGAGACTGGATAGACTGGGACTTTTTCGTCTGCAGCATAGGAGCTGAGGGAGATCCTATAGAGGTCTATAAAATAACTAGGAACACAAATCAGCTAGATAGTCAGTCAATATCTTTTCCCAAAGGTTGGGGAGTCTAAAACAAGGTTTAAGGTGAGGGGAGAAATACAAAAGTGTCCAGAGGGGCAATTTTACACAGAGGGTGGTGAGTGTCTGGAACAAGCTGCCAGAGGTAGTAGTAGAGGCAGACACAATTTTGTCTTTTAAAAAGCATTTAGATAGTTACAAGGATAGAATGGGTATAGAGGGATATGGGCCAAATGCAGGCAATTGGGATTAGCTTAGGGTTTCAAAAAAAGGGTGACATGGACAAGTGGACCCAAAGGGCCTGTTTCCTTGCTGTAAACCTCTATAATTCTATCTTATTGAATGTGGAATAGCTCAAAGGACTGTATTGTCTACTCCAGCTCCTTTCCTTATGTTCTTAGATTTCAATTCATAGATGATGTGGCTCTACCTCTAGAAACAGCCTTTTCATAGAATAAATAATGTTGGGATGAAGTCCAGGTAGTCATAGTCGATGTCTGTGTGGAGTCTGCATATTCTCCTCGTATCTGCATGGGTTTCCTCTGGTGACTCCGTTTCCTCCCACAATCCAAAGATGTGCAGGTTAGGTTGACTGGCTAAGCAAAGTTGCCTCTTAGTGTCAGGTGGATGAGCAGGATAAATGTGTGGGGTTACAGGATTAGGTCTTGGGTGGAATTGTGCTCAGTACAGACTCAATGGGCTGAATGGCCTCCTTCTGCACTGTAGGTATTCTACAGTTGTATGAAATTACCTGGACCCCAAGTGCTTCTTATTAAAGATGAAAATAAGAGGGAGCTCCACAGTGCCTTTGTCCATCCCTGTCAGTTGCCTTCTTAGCTCCCTTTCGCTTGTGCTGTGTTGACCGAGGATTTCACAATCAGTGGGAAACTAGGAGAATCATACAAGACTATTAATGTGTTTCCTAATAGCATTAGTAATGCAGATTAAATATTAAACAAATATCTGTGTCAATTAAGCAGCATTTTCCCACTGAGACTATGATCAGGAGGAATGATTGTTAAGCAATCATAGCAATTTACTGCAGTATGTAAGGAGTGCACTTTGAACAATCAGCCAAATTGCTTCTCCCCTTTCCTCCACCCTATCAATTTCCTCCTTCCCCAAAGGAAAACACCTAGTCTCTGCTCTGAACCTGCTCTTTCCGGTAGGAGGATTGAGAGAATTTGTGCGAGGGAGGTGAACATGAGAATGAAACGGCAGGGAAATCTTGCAAATTCCAGCAATTCATTTTAAGCAGACCTGCAACAGCAATATTAACTTAATAATGATTCACACTCAAAAAAGAATAGCTCAGAAATGAAGCATTTTTTTCAGTGTTCTGGGATGAAATACATAATATTGGATTAAAGAATAACTCAGAGCCATGGGGCTGTGTTGGGAATACTTACAAGGAATTACACATTGTGCAGAGACAGTGGGCAAATGCGACAACTGAAACAGAGAATCACAAGATATGTGCATGAGGAACACCTCATTCATTCCATTAGAAAATATCCCTAAATGACTCCATCAAAGCACCCACTACCAGGTACTTTTTCTATACCCTTACTGTCTTGCATACCCTGGAGGCCCCTGTGTCAAATCCAGTTGTCTTGTTTTAGTTTGTAAGCATTTCTTTATTATCTGGCAGGATTTATTGACAACTTGTAGGTTGTCAATGTGATGAGTTTCTTTTAATAATAGTCTTCTGCCCCTGTTCAAGGGAACGCATGTTTTGTGTTCTGAGAAAGTGTGGAAAATGTGCTCCATAGTTTCTTCACAGGAAATATGTGTCCCAATATTGTTGATTGTCTGTAATTAATCCCCTATTAAAGCAAAGTATTTTGATTGTCATTTGGCACCATAAACTGTTGAAGTCTATTTAGTTATCAGAAATAATTAATATTAATTATTACCAGAATGTCACCTGCTGATACTTACAGTTTACAGAGTTTTAATTGACCCAGTGGGTAATCTATAGAGACTTTATAGCTTTGCAAGAGGGCACACCTTAATTAAAAAAAGGTTTATCTTTTGCATCAAAGCTTACTGTCCCAGACATACATTGAAAAAAGGCTGAAGTGTAACAGCTCCCTTCTACTCACTTGCTTTTTGAGAATAATAGCCCACATTTTCCAAGTCCATCCTCAATACTTGGCCTAGAAGTGAGTTTTGTTCAGATACTTTGTGAATATCTCTCTGTGTTTCAATACCGGGTACTGTCAGATCTTTTCCAACTTCACCTATAGCATTTTCAATGCTATAATTGGATTAATGCATATTGCAATTTTTATTCCAAAATTGTGCAGTAATGTATGAATTATGAAGCCTCAGCATTACCTCAGAAGATTGATGCTCTATTAGTCTGGCTGCATATTCTAACATTCTAGGTTTTTTTAAAAAACCTAAAATGAGGTGGCATGGTGGCATGGTGGTTAGCACTGCTGCCTCACAGTGCCAGGGACCTGAGTTCAATTCCTGGCTTGGGTCACTGTGTGGAGTTTGCACATTCTTCCATGTCTGCATGGGTTTCCTCCCACAGTTCAAAGACATGAGTTAGGTGGATTGGCCATGCTAAATTCCCTTTGTGTCAGAGAGACTAGCTAGTGTAAGTGCTCAAAGTCATGGGGATAGGACCTGAGTGGGATTGTGGTCGATGCAGACTTGATGGGCCGAATGACCTCCTTCTGCACTGTAGGATTCTAAATTGTCTCAAATTGGAATATACATATAATATTTACATCCTTCTGTGAGAATGTAACTGTATCCTCCATCCTCATTGCATTATTTCAATGTCATATGTAAACATAGTGAATGTATCATTGGTGATTACATCCAGGTTATTTGCAGATAGGGAACAACAAGGCCCAAGCACCACTCCCCTGCAGTGGTTGTAAGGACCACATTCAGGATTCCCCATCCACTCCTTCAGTCTGATACTGTTGTCGGAATTTTATCAGCCTGCCCGCCATGGGAATTGGAGCAGGCAAGGGATGGAGCATAGGAAGATCTGTTGACCTCGGGTGGAATTATTCAGTTTCAGAATGAGTGAGGCCATAAAATCCCACTATGTCTCTCAGAAATACTTTGTTTCTTTGTTTTAGCTTCAATTCTGTGTGCGCTTGAACATTACATCCTGGTGTCCCATTGGTTTTAACTTAACTTCTGTTCTTTCAAATTGGATCATGTCAAAGCCCTTCTGGACAGCCCAGTAAACTATCTCAAGGGACTTCTCTTGTGATAAAAGCAGCCTTTTCATCCTGCATTAACTTGGAGAATTTCTGTATTCTAGTGAGACATCTTTTCTAGAAATTAGGGTTATATTAATCTTCAAGGGAGAAACTTGAACCTGGGTAAGCAAACCACAATGATTAACCTGGACAGCCTCTTCTGCACTTTCTATGGTATGGTATAATGTATAATGTATGGTATAATGGAGATTTTCAGAAGAAGTACAATGTTCTTCAGGCTTTTGCAAGTTGAGTCATAGATGGTATGTGTCAAAAGTTCATTAGCATCCAATAAAGTACTGCTTGTTCAATGTTTTTGAGCTGATGATGGAGGTTGTCATTGGGAGGCAGGAATTGTTCAAGAGCTCTGTTTTCAGCTCATTGCCCACATATCGATTTCAGAAAAATCCAAGTGTAAGTGAATGGAGTTTAGGGACTTATAATCTTCTCCCTAGACTCCATGACCAACATAAGAATCATGTCACCTACAGGCATCTTTAAAAGTCCATGGTTTTTTATTCATTCGAGGGACGTGGGCATTGCTGGCTGGCCAAGATTTATTGCCTATCACTAGTTGTCCTTATTCAGAGTGCAGTTAAGAGTCAACCACATTACTGTGGCTCCAGAATCACATGTAGACCAGACCAGATAAGGACAGCAGATTTCCTTCTCTAAAGGACATTAGTGAACCAGATGAGTTTTTCCGACAATCGACAATGGTTTTGTGGTCATCAATAGAATCTTAATTCTAGATTTTTTTTTAACTGAATTCAAATTTCACCATCTGCCGTGGTGGGATTCGAACTCGGGTCCACACAACATTGCTTGAGTTTTTGAATTAACAGTCTAGCAATATTACCATTAGGTTGTTACCTCCCCAGGAGATGGGAGACCATGATTGGGCAAAAGGTAAAGAGAAATAGCCCAGAAAAAGATAGTTAACAGTTTGTGGACTAATTCTAACTTTGTTTTACAATAACTTGTACTTACGTAGAGCATTTAGTTTAATAAAATATTCTAAGTTACTTCATCCGAACATTGTAAAGCAAAACCTGGGCACATATTAAAAATCATTTCTTGGGATGTGGGCATCAGCGACAAAGCCAGCAATGTTGCCCATCCCCAATTGCCTTGATATTGAGTGGCTTACTAGGCCCCTTTTTAGAGGTGATTAGGAGTCAACCACATTTCTGTGATTCTGGAGTCACATGTAGACCAGGTAATGAAGGCAGCTTTCCTTCACTAATGGACATTAGTGAATAAGATAGGTTTTTACTACAATTGATGATAGCGTCACAGTCCAAATTCCTGAGACTAGCTTTCAATTCCAAATTATTTTTATTAATTGAATTTAAATTCCAGCAGCCACCATGGTGGGATTTGAACCCATGTTCTTGATTATTAAGTCCAATGACATTACCTCTGTGCCACTGTGATCCCACATGCAAGAAGAAGTTAAGGAAGATGATCAAAGGTTTGGTCAAAGTGGTAGGTTAAAAGAAACATTTTAAAAAGGAAAAAGAAAAGAAGTTAGGGAATTTTAGAGTTAAGGCCAGTGGTGGACAACCTGTGGTCCAGGGGCCATATGCAGCCTGTCTGGATTCACAGTATGGCCCACAAGAAAGTTTGTTAGTCATTGCCCATTCTGAGGGTTGCCATATATTGCTGAATTCCATCTGTGAAGTTTTCTTTCCTACGAATATGACTGAAGTGATATGCATGTAAAGCAAGGACAAGTAAAATGAGCTGCACTCTAAATGCATACAGCATTGACTGTGGGAGTTGCATATTTCCTGTGTCTAAAGCCTGAATATTTATTTTGATTTTACTGTTTGATGTTGACGACAGTTCCATTAATATATAAATGATTAAGCATTTTCTACAACTCATTATGAAACATTCAGCCTGTATTAGATATATTTGATCTTATTCATAGGGTCATGATTAGTGAAGAAGCCTAATTTCAACCTCACAACTTATTGAGATGTAGGAGGTCCACTCATGCAGCCCACTTACCAGTCTAGGTTGCCTTTCACTGGTTTAGTTTTAGAATTTGGGAGTTAATGAAGTTAATAGTGAACTTAAGATGAAGACAAAAATAACACATGGTTAGCAGGCATCTAGAGGAATACTGTGATGTGATTTTTCCAGTAACAAGATTAGCAGGCATCTAGAGAAATTGAGATGTGAATTGCCATATCAGAAACATGATTAGCAGGTGTCTAGAGGAATCCTGAGATGTGATTTGCCCAGGAACACGATTCGCAAGCATCTGGAGAAATTGCAGTGTGAATTGCCATATCAGAAACATTGTTTCCCAGAGATCAGTTGGACTATATAAATTTGAAAACTTCTAAAGGCAAGGAACTTGAGAGATAGACAGCTAAATCCATAGGGTGGATATCAAAGCAGCTGAGCAATATAATTGTTAGCATCTTCATTGGGAGAAAACTAGTTTTCCATCTAACAGTCAGACAGGCCAAAATCTTCAGAGAGGCTGATTCCATGTAACATTTTGGGCCACTGCAGATGGCAGATATTCTCCTCTAAAAGACACAGTTTTGTACCTATGCTGAAACCAGGAAAACTTGTTTTCCCAGACTTGGTCATCTAAATTGCATTGTGTGATAACTATGAACTGGATTCGACTTACATGCCAGAATTCTATCAATCTGCTCGCCATCGAATCGAGGGGTGGAAATGGAAATTCTGTTGACCTCGGGTAGGAATTTCCATTCTTGCTTGAATGAAGCCTTAAAATCCCACCCACAGAGTTACTGAAGTGGATGTTATTTGGGGAAAGGAATGTCTTAGTGAGGTCACAGAATGTGGATATAGTTTCAGAAGAGGAGGTAATTTCAGGTAAAATGGTATGTTTAGTTATTCATCCAAGTAAGTATAATATGTAATTAAATCTTTGTTTCATGATTTTTTTTCTTTTACTTTAATAGATATTATTTGTTCATACAGTGACTAGTCTGGTGCTTTACTGGGTTGTAAATAGTTCCTCACATTATTCCAAACAAATATACACCATTAAAGACCTAGTGTTTCAAGTTATCCTTTGAGATTTTGAGACACCCTTTCAGGTAACATCAGCAGGGTTCTTAATTCTTAGGCATTAGGCAGATGAAGGCATGGACACCAGTGGCAAAGTAATTAACAGTGGGAATGCTGCAGATTTAAAGGAGTGCAGATATTTGCAGAGGCGAAGGTGTAAATTTAAGCTCAATTTATGTTTTTGTATGTGTGTGCTAAGAAAGGGTTAAATGTTCGGTTTGGCTTCATGTTAAACAAAGGTACCCACAAGTCTGCAGTTTATTTCCACTTTAAACTTTTCCTTATGTTTTACAACATAAAACCAATTACAGGTTTAAGAAAAACATACTGCTGCTTAGCAACCATAGGCCCACAACTGAAAAACAGAAACATTTCAGCTCAGTTGGAACTAGGTAACCCAGAAGCAAAAAAGCTTTCCACAAGAACTGCCAGCACAGGGAAGATAATACCGGGCGACAGAAAGCAAGTACCAGAAGCTAAATAAAATCAGAAACCAGGGAATGAGAGTTCCGGGCAGTTAAAAGAAAAAAAAGAACCGAAACCTGGAAAACGGTTCTGTTCAATGAAGTCAGGAACGGAGGGAGACTCCCAGTTAAAGATAGGGCCAAAACGTATAGACCTGGAGATATCAGCAAGTGAGAGCCAGAAAACTGAGGTGACCTAAGGTTGGTGACACCTTAATATAGTCTATAAAGCAGTGGTGTTCCGTTGCCTGGATGCCTAAGGAATTGTGTGGAAGCTTGAATGCACATTGTGATCGAGGGCAGACCAATAAGAAGGGATTGAAATCCTGGATGTGGATCCTTGGTGAAGGCATTGACTGAAAGCATTGTTTGGGATAAGATTCCATGTGCCTTTGAGAACAGAGATTGGAAACCTTCGGGTGAAAGTTCCAATGAGACCAGTCAGCTCACAGTGTGACGAGCATCTGGGGGATTTGGTGAGAAATCCACAGAAGTTGTTTGGGATGGCATCCATCACTTGGTTTCACAATGTGGTGTGTCTGATCATGTTTCACTTATTGGTTTAAATGGACTGAATACTTACTGAGAACATAAATGTATAAGGTATATTTTGTAACTTGTGTTCTCCTTACAAACATGTGTATCTCCGTAAAGGTATAGCTGGGGTGAAGGAATAGTGTAGTACAGTTTTTGTTGATAATAGCATCCCTTTAGGAGTGAGAGTTCAGAAGGTCATGTGACTGTTTGACCAATCGGGCTGAAGTATGCAAATTCTGGGGCTGAGCATGGGCTCTCCCAGGCTAAGAACTTGAGTTGAAGTAATCAGTGGCGTCTTTTCTTGCTGTCTGCACACAGATTTTTTATTGTTAATAAATATTATTTTGTCTTTCACTTGGCGGTTGCTACTCCATTCAAGATACCGTATTGTTTAACAAACGTATTATTCCTCTGTTGAAATTTAATCAGCAGTCCTGTGACCCTGTTCATTCACATCTCTAAATAAAAGATAGAAGTTATGACCTGTTGAAACAGGTTCCATTCTGGGACCTGACTATCCAGTTTCAGCTGGGATCGTAACATACATTGCCTTTTATGCCAACTGAAAAGCAAAAACACTCCCTAACATTTGGTTGATGTTTGACTGTCAGTCAAACAGCCTTTTATTCCCATTATTCAATATTTTTATATCTGGTAAAGATATTAAACCATTTTTTAAATGTTCTGATGACCTCTCTCCAGGATTGCACACGCAATGTCCTACAAATTGACCTTCAGTTCCTGGCTAATCCAGACCAATCCGAAAGGACAGGGTTTGCTAAACTTTTCCAGCTGCGGAAGTCCTAGTGACTTCCCAGGTGCACCAGGGAACCCCAAGCATTCTGATAATGTTGAAGCCACCTTTTTGCTGCTAAATAGGTATGAACACAGAAATCAAACATAAGTAAGTGTTTTCTAGCACACAGTCATGAATATATTCACCAGCTGCATGGGGTCCCCTTGCATTAACCCCTGGTCAAGCCACTCTCCCATAGCCCCTTAACATTGACCTCTGCAAGTAGCACCCATTTTAGCATTGGTAATCTACTAATAATGAAAAGGTTCTCTTACTTAAAAATATTTAAGTCTTACCTTCTGTTACTTTTACTGGAAGGAGTGATTCTCCTTTCCAACACATACTCTCTCACACACACCTTCTGTCTCTCACACAAACAGGTTTCCCTTTCTCACATAAACACACACACACTTATGTCTCTCTTTCTCTCACATTCCCTCTCCCACACAAACTGTCCCCACCGAGACTCACCCTTTCTCTTACACAAACTCACTTCCCACCTCACACATCTCCCTCCCTCTCTCACACACATACACACACACTAACTCCCCCTCTCTCACAGCCATTCACTCCCTCTCAAATGCTCTACCTCCCTCTCTCACACATTCTACCTCCCCCTCAAAATTCTGTCCTCTCTCACAAACTCTACCTCCCTCTCTCACACACACCCATTCCCTCTCTCACAGATACTCAGGCTCTCATTCTCACACTTCCTCCAACACTCACTTCCTCTCCCACATACACTCCCCCTCTTTCTGTCACTCCAGGGCCCATGCTGGGCAGGGCCCTGCTCTGGGGTCCATGTTGAACGGAATCCAGCTCCAAGACCTATGCTTTAGGGGCCTTGCTCCAAGGCTCGCTCCAAGTTCCATTATGAGACCTTCCCTTCCCATCACTCCAGTGTCCATGCCCGTTCAATCACAGGCTGGCTTCTTCAGATGGAAGTGGTCAGTGTCCATGTGCAAACCCACAAATTCTACCATTAAGAAGGACAACAGCAAAGATGCATGGATGCACCACCACCTTCAAGGTTCCTTCCAAGCTACACACCATCCTGGCTTGGAATTATATTGTCCCCTTTCACTGTCATTGGATCAAAATCCTGGGACTCCTTTTCTAACAGCACTGTGGGGGTACCCACACCACACAGACTGTAAGAGTTCAAAACTATGACTCACTACCATCATCTCAAGGGCAACTCGTGAAGGGCATTAAATCTTGGCCTGGCCAGCAATGCCCACATCCTGTGAAACAACAAATAAAACAAGGGTGGGAATTTTAAAACTGGGATGTTGTTTAACTGCGAGTCACTGTAGGTCAGCGAACATAACTGATAAGTGAATGGGGCTTGGTGTGGGTTACCTAGAGTTGTCTTCTGTTATGTCTGTGCTAGTTGTTTCGCAGGGCTGATGAAGATTAAATTATTCTGCTTTCAATGGTACTGAACTCCACAAAGTGATGATCACTAGTGCACAAATCTAGCTCCTTCCAAAGCTCTGGGGAAAACAGCACCTATTGCTCAGGAGCTTATTTGTCTTGAGCTCATTTAGAACATCCACCTCTTTTATATGAAGGTAATTAATTCAATGATAAAGAAGATCAGTATAAAGTTTCCACTTTGTCTCTTTGCTGTTTTAAGTTATGCGTTTTGCATACTTAACACTCCAGTTTTACTGTTACCACTCAGCAGTGCTTAGATTTACTTACTGGAAGAGGTTCGCTCCTCAATCCACTAATGTCTAATTCCTGGAAATCAGATACTTCTTTCCCGGTCCTAATTACCAGATGGCTTCAAATCAGGTTGCATTAATGTCATTTGTCCCGAGAGATTGGTTCCATTACTCCTTAATTATAGATTCCATCTTAACTGGATGGACAGAGGCTGGGCGCCATTTAATGTTTACAATTGGTCTGTGTGCCCACAATTGTTTATTCCTGCAGATTCTAAACTCTGAGTGGTCAGAAAATCTATCAAAGTAGCCATAGGGTGCTGTGCGTGCAACACCAACGCCTGATTTCATACAATCACACAGCACAGAAGGAGACCATTCAGCCCATCCTGCCTATGCTAGTTATCAGAAATTGCTCCAGATTAGTCCCACTCATGTACTCTTTCCCATGGATATGAAAATATTGTCTTTCTTTAAGTAGGGATCCAATTCTCTTTTGCAAGTTACATTTAAACCTGTTTCCATCATGCTTTCAGACAATGCATTGTGGATCATAACGCACAAAGTGAAAATATTCAGGAATGGATGGACAAAGGATGAAACTTAATGGAGAGAAGTGTGAAATGATTCACTTTGGTGCAAAGAACTAGATGGGGCAGTATAAAGGATATAATTCTAAAGGCTGTGCAGCAGTGGAACGATCTGGGTGTGTGCGTGTACCAGTTATTGAAGGTGGCAGACCAGGAAAATAAGGAAATTCACCACCTCTATAAAAACCTGATCTGACCTCAACTGGAGCATTGAGATGAATTCTGGGCACCTCATGAGAATGGTTTCAGGATGAGGAATTTCAGCTCCCTTGACAGATTGGAGCAGCTTGGGCAGATTCTTCTTGGAGAAGAGATTTGATGGAGGCTTTCAAAATCCTCAGGGGTTTGGGACAAAGTAGATAGAGAAAATAGTTCCCAGTGGTGGAAAGTCTGAGAACCAGAGAAGACAGGCAAAGGGAACACAACAGAGAGCTTTTTTATACAAAAGAGTTAAGAGAATGAACCTGCCTCGACCACAATCAAGATTTGACAGGATAGATGTAGATGTGGAGGCTAAAACTTGAGTTATAGAGAGACATAAGATAGTCATTAATAAATTCAGTAAGGAATAGAGGAGAAATTTCTTTACCCAATGTCTGTTTAGAATGTGGAACTGACTACTGCAAAGATGAGTTGAGGTAATTGATAAACATGAGTGAGAAAAGAATGGAATTGGATGAAGATGAGTGGGAGGAAGTTATGTGGAGCATAAGCAACCATATGGATCTGTTGGGCCACATGGGTAGTTTCTGTGCTGTAAATATTATGCATACCATATAAAAGCTTGCAAATAGGGATGGAAAAATAGCTTATAAAAGATTTTTATAGAGGAAAGTTAAATTTTTAATAGCATGCTGGTTGGATCACACAGGTTGGTCTCTGTGTACAAAAAAGAGTGAAATATTGGAGAAAGTTATAAGGGCATCACTTGAATTAAGATAAGAACATAAGAATTAGGAGTAGAAATAGGTCCCTGGCCCCTCAAACCTGCTCTGCCATTCAATAAGATCATGGCTGATCTTTTTGGGGACTCAACTCCACTTCGTTTACTGTTCAAAACTCCATCTATCTTTGCCATAAAAACATTCAGTGAGAGAATCCCAACTGCTTCACTGGGCAGAGAATTCCACAGATTCACAACCCTTTGTGTGAAGAAGTCTTCCCCAACTCAATCCTAAATCTGCTTCCCCTTTGAGGCTATGCCCCTTAGTTCTAGTTTCACCTACCAGTGGAAACAATCCTCTGCTTCTATCTTATCTATACCCTTCATAATTTTATATATTTCTATAAGATCCCCCCCTCATTTTTCTAAATTCCAATGAGTATATTCCCAGTCTACTCAGTCTCTTCTCATAAGCCAACACTCTCAACTTCAGAATCAACCTAGTGAATCTCTTCTGCCTTCCTTCCAGTGACAGTATATCCTTTCTCAAGTAAGGAGACCAAAACTGCACACAGTACTCCAGATGTAGCCTCACCAGCACCTTATACAGCTGCAACATAATCTCTCTGTTTTTAAACTCCGTCCCTCTAGCAATGAAATTCCATTTGCCTTCTTAATTACCTGCTGCACCGGCAAATCAACTTTTTTCAATTCATGCATAGAGTCACTCAGGTCCCTCTGCACAGCAGCATGCTGCAACTTTTCACCACGAAACTAATAGTCCATTTTGTTGTTATTCCTACCAAAATGGACGACTTCACATTTACCAACACCGTAGTCTATCTGCCAGACCCTTGCCCATGCATTTAGACTATCTATACCCTTCTGCACACTTTCAGTGTCCTCTGCACAATTTGTCCTATCATTCACCTTAGTGTCATCTACAAACTCTGACACATTGTACTTGATCCCCAACTCCAAATCATCTATATAAATTGTAAACAGTCCTAACATTGATCCCCAAGGCACACCACTAATCACTGATCGCCAACCAGAAAAACACCCCTTTGTCCCCATTCAGATAGAAAGAAAGACGAGAGCACCATTTTGTTCAAAGATGATGATACCTGATAGCAGTTTTTGGAACGATGGAAGGGAACAGCAGGAGGTCTTATGGTGAAGTGAGTTGTGTCCTTCCCTCTGGATCAGAAGCTCCCACTACAGGACTTGATGGCCAAAAAGATTGGCCATGTCATGAATACAATCAATTGATTCTCAGTCTTTGGATCCTTTCAATATGCCTGATGACTGGCAATAAGAGGGGGGAGCGCATCCTGGTCAGTGTACTGCAGAAAGCAAAGGCAAACCACTCCTTACTTTGCCAAGGATAATAATCATGGATCAATCCAGTGGAAGTCCATGATTGCTAACATCCTCCCAGGGCATGGAATAAGAGGAATGGGAGTAAGAAATGTAGAAATTGCTTCTGCTTGTGGGTGAGGCTGGAACATCAAGGCCACAAACAGAATAAACAGGTAATTTAGGAGGGGCCATCTTCAACAGAGTGTTAAGAATGTGGAACACACTACCACTAGAAGTTTTTGCAAGAGATAACATTGATGCATTTGATGAGGGCCTTGGTTGCTTGCATGAGAGAGAATGAGTAATATGGGCACAGGTGACCATGGTTATTAGACTATGAAGAGGCTCACGTGCAATATAAACATCCGCAAAGACCAGGTGAGCTGAATGACCTCTCTCTGTGCTGTGAATTCTTTGTAATTTGAGCGGCTTTGATTAGAGGACAAATCCTCTCTCAATGACAGCACTCTCGCCTCTTGCAAAGTTAAGGTTCAAGTTCCACTTGAGGCTTGATAATCTGGGCTGACACTTAAAAGTTTTTTAAAAAGTTTTTTTATTAGTGTCACAAGTAGGCTTCCATTAACACGGCAATGAAGTTACTGTGAAAATCCCCAAGTCATCCACACTCCAGTGCCTGTTCAGATACACTGAGAGAGAATTCAGCATGGCCAAAGCATCTAACCTTCACGTCTTTGGACTGTGGGAGGAAACAGGAGCACCCGGAGGAATCCATGCAGACACAGGGAGAACGTACAAAATCCACACAGACAGTGACCCCAAGCCGGGAATCAAATCCAGGTCCCTGGCACTTTGAGGCAGCAGTGCTAACCACTGTGCACACTAGTAAAGAGTGCTGCATCATTAGAGGTGGCATCTTCTCTGTCTGTATCCATTGGAGTTTAAAAGAATAAGAGATCTTCTTGAAATATGTAAAATTCTGAGAGCACTTGATAGGACGGGTGCTGAGAAGATGTTTTCTCTGGTGAGAGAGACTAGAATCAGGGGCATAGCTTGAAAATATGAAGTCTCCAATTTATGACTTAGATGAGAGAATTTGTTTTCACTCAGGAGGTGGTTAGTCTGGGGCATGCTCTTCTCCAGACAGCAGTGTCTGTAGTACCATGGAATATTTTTAAGACTGAATTAGCCAAATTCTTGACTAACAAGGGAATCAAAGGATATAGGAAAGGATAATGTGCAACGAGACCTGGATGACCTTGTACATTGAAGGTAAGCATACAGGTGCAGTGGCAGTAAAAAAGGCCAATGGTATGTTAGCCCTCATAGTGAGATGACTTGAGTACAGGAGCAGGGATATCTTGATGCAATTCTACATGGTCTTGTTGAGGCCACACCTGGAATACTGTGTGCAGTTTTGCTCTCCTTCTCCGAGGAAGGATGTTCTAGAGGGTATGCAGAGGTTTACCAGAGTGATGCATCAGGACAGATTGAGTTGGTTAGGATTGTATTCGCTGAAGTTCAGAAGAATAAGGGGAGGATCTCATAAAAACCCATGAAATTCTAACAGAAATAGATAAGGCAGATTCAAGAAGAATGTTCCCTACATTTGGGGTGCCTGGACCAGGGTCACTGTCTGGGGATACAGGATAGGTGGATTAGGACGGAGATGAGGGGGAAATTTCTTCACCATAGAAAGTAGTTGAGACCAAAACACTGAATGTTTTCAAGAGGCAATTAGATATAGTACTAGAGGTGAAGGAGATCAAAGGATAGGGGGGGGGGACGGGATCAGATTATCGAGTCGGATGATCAGCCATGGTCATAATGAATGGTTCTCTGTTTGTACTTGAAAACCGCTTTTTGTAAAATATGTTAATAGTTTGGGATTGGATGCACTGGGTTCAATTTCAAAACAGGCAGATGACAAAAAAGTTGAAAATATCATGAACAGAGAGAAGGACAGTGATAGAATCAAGTGGATAAAGACAAAATGATACATTTTAATAGGAAAAACGAGGAGAGGCAATACAGTATAAACAAAAAGATACAATTCTAAATTGTAAGAAAAGCGGGATCTCTGGATATTAGTTCACCAATTGTTGAAGGTGGCAGGGCATCTTGAGAAAATGGTTAAAAAGCACATATTATTCTGGACTTTATTGATAGAGACTGTATTAAAACAAAACATTACAGAAGCTGAAATGAAACAAAAATAAAAAAGTGCTGAAATACTCAGCTTTGGCAGCATCTGTGGAGAGACAAACATTTGGCCAGAATGTTCGCAAATTCCATCAGCAACCTAGGATGTGTTTCATTTAGACCTGGGGATTTATCTATGTTAAGTACAGCCAGCCTGAGAGAAACTGATCTGCTGCCAGACTGCTGAGTATTTCCAGATTTTCTGTTTTATTTCAGATATCCAACATCCACAGTATGTTACTTTTGGATTAGGTTCTAAAAATACAGTCCAGAATCTTTTATAAGTAGGAGATACTTAGCATTAACAGCAAGGAAGTTATGATGAATCTTTATGAAACATTAGTTCAGCCATAACTGGAGTATATTGTCCAATTCCTGGCACCCCATTTTAGTAAGTTTGGAAGGCCATGGAAAGGGCACAGAAAATATTTATTAGAATTGTTCCAGGACGAAGTCCTGCAATTCTGTGGATAGACTAACCTAGTCAGCACAAGAGCAGAGGTCAAGAGATGATAGAGATGTTCAAAATCATGACAAGTTGAGACAGAATAAGTAGAAATAAACAGTTCTGTTTGGTGTAAAGTTCTATAATTAGAGAACAGATGCTGGAGAGATTGGCCAAAGAACCAAAGGCAGCATATGGAAAATCTTTTTTAGGCAACAAGTGGCAAGGATCTGGACTACAGTACCTGAGATTGTGGCAGAGGCAATCGGGCTTTCAAAAGGGAATTGGGTAAGCACCTAAGCTGAAAAAAGAAATTGCAGGGTCACTGTGAAAGGGTGAGGTAGTGCAGTGGGACTATTTGCATTGATAGCGTGTCATTTTTTTAAATAAAAGCAAAATACCGCAATGCTGGAATCTGAAACAAAAACAGAAAATGCTGCTAAATCTCAGTAGGTCCGATAGCATCTGTGAAACGAGAATAGAGCCAACATTGATTGCGGATGACCCTTTGTCAGAGCTGGTCTTCAGCCTATGGATTTAATGGGCTTCGCTGGCTGGCCAGCATTTATTGCCCATCCCTACTTGCCTGAAGATAGTTGAGAGTCAACCACAATGCTGTGGCTCTGGAGTCACATGTAGGCCAGACTCCGTAAAGGTGGCAGATTTTTGAAAGGACATGAGTGTACGCAGATGGGTTTTTCCCGACAATGGTTTCATGGTCATCATTCGATTTTTAATTCCAGATTTTTTTTATTGCATTCAAATTCCACCAGCTGCCATGGCGGGCTTTAAACCTGAGTCGCCAGAACATTAGCTGAGTTTCTGGTGACTGGGAGGCCATTGCCTCTCCTAATTGATGGATCAAATGGCCACCTTCTAATTTATAACCAATGGTTTAGTCATTATACATAATTTTTATTTTATTTATTAGCGTCACAAGTAGGCTTATATTAACACTGCAATGAAGTTACTGTGAAAATCCCCTTGTCGGTACACTCAGGGACAGTTTAGCATAGCCAATGCACCTAACCAGTACGTCTTTCGGAATGTGTGTGTCTATATATATATATATACATAATGTAGATAGCTGTTTGTGGGATCCTGCTGTGCATAAAATAGCTGCTATTTTCCACCTCAGAACATAGACATTAGCTCGGGAAGCGGCTCTGGGGCCAAGAAAGGCGCTATATAAATGCAAGTGTTCGCTTCCTCTCTCTTTTACTCACCATCTTCCATCACTTCAGACACCAGCCAATCACATTGCTCAGTGAGGGCTGAGGATCAGGTGGTCAGTTTTGTCCAATCAAATCACTCGCTGTGGGCAGAGCGTCAGGAGGTCTGTTATTAGCCAATCGGATTGCTCGCTGGTTGAGGGTCTGTAGTCTGTTATTAGCCAATCGGCGTGCCCGCTGGTTGAGGGTCAGATGGTTTTCCATTAGCCAATCGGAGTGCCCGCTGGTTGAGGGTCAGATGGTCTGTCATTAGCCAATCGGATCGCTCGCCCTGGATACCGGGTCAGGTGGCTTCCAACTGTCCAGTCGCGCTCTTCCCTGTCACGTGCGGTCCCCTGTCCAATAGGTGCGAGGCTTGGTCACTCCGGATGATCTGAGTAAGATGGCGGCCGCGCCGACTATGCCTCAGTGCGCAACCGGGCCCGAGGTGATCCGCGGGCAGGTGTTCGATACCGGGCCGCGCTACACCAACCTCAGTTACATCGGGGAGGGAGCTTATGGCATGGTTTGGTGAGTGCGACGCTCCCGGAGGCAGGGGAGAGGGCCGCGGGCCCGCAGAGGGAATGGGAGGGGGCGGCAGAGGAGGCAGGGATTTTGGGAAGGTGGGGGGAAGGGATCCGCCGAGAGGGTGGGGAGGGGATCCGGGCGGGAGATCCGCGGGAGGGAAGATGCACAAGGGGAAGGTGTGGAGTTTGGGGCGGCTAAGACTCCTGAGAACATCGGACAGGATTGAGAGATGGAGGGAGGAGGGTGGGGATTTGGACGGAAAGAAAAAGGAGTTTGGAGAGGGTGGGAGAGTGATTCAGGAATCGGAGGATGAAGGGAAAGTCGGATTCGAGCGAGGAGTTGGTTAAACTGGCGACTTTGTAGAGAGAAGTTTTAGTAGGGTGAGCTCTAGGTGAGGAAAGATTAGGGGAGGGTGAAGGCATTAGGTGTAACAGGATATTTGAAGCTGTAGTAAATAAAGGCTGTGAATTTATGAAGAAAGTGGAGATTATGTAGATGGTGATGTAAGATTGTATCTACTGTATTTAAATTTACAGTGGGTGTAAAGTCTGTTCATTTTATAGAGGTGCTTTGGATTTCTTATTGCTTACTGGTATGCGTACATACAAATAATCTATAGAATATACTGAGGTTAAAATTCAGATTGAAGAGTGAAGATGCTAAATGATCTTTGGTCAAATACGAGGATCCTGTTTATGATTGCATTGGGCTGTTTCCCAGGCCTTACTACAGCATCTGTGGCCACCAGGAGTGTTGTGGAGTGAATTAAGCCAATACTGCCTCCAAAGTTAGGGAACCACCTGAAGATGTGTTTTTTTTTGCCTGGGACCTTACGGAACAGGCTGCAACAGGCTAATAGAATGACTTCTTGCCTGTGCTTGCCTAACAGATGCTGTGTAATATATCCTACAATATAAATAAAGTCGAATCAATAGTGCTGGCGACCGTAGCACATCTGGTTACTCCTAATGCAAGTTTAATATCTTTTGAGAAACTCCTGTGACCAGGGCATTTTTGAAAGAATTGATGAATTAGCAACTGTTTTCTGTCAGGTTAGTGATTGTAGCTGAATTGTTATTCTACTGACATTGGCAGCTCTCCATTACTTTGCTTGAGTGGCCATTTTTCATTAGAGTCTAGACGCTGAGCGTTTTCAGACTGTTTGACTGTCGTGGACAGTCCAGCCCTGCCCAACCCTGTTGCCCAATATTCACGCATATGGTTTACAACAGGGCTTGCCAGATAAGATCAGAAGGGAAAATCCAGGCTGCTTTTGTTTCCCTTCTCTATTTGCAGATATTGAAATAACTGGAGGCATCTTAGCTGAGATTAGCTAATTTCTGAGTTGAACTGACTGCTTTGTAGTTTGTATCATAAAAGACAGTATGTTTACTTGCTATTTCATTGAGGAAGCCCCCTTAAAAGAAACATCAGTTGTGTGTAGCATAAGGTTCTTGTTGTTATCTCCACAAAACTTTCCCAAAAAATCGTTTAAATGCTAGTTGTGGCTGGCTTTTATATCCCAGAACTGGAGTCTCATTTCCTGGAGTTGTCATGTTGCTGATAATGGCTAGATGTTAACTTCTGTGAAACATTACATCATCGTTTGTGAATAAAAATTCAGAAAGTTAATATGAATTTATGCCTCTTTTGTTTCAATTTATTTTTCTGTTGCCGTACCAATGATTTTAATTTTTTAATTAGATGTTTATGAAACATTAATGGGAAAATCTCAAGTGCATCCATGCAAAATAAACACGATTTATAGCATCAGTTATTTGGTAGTACAGAACGTGAGTATTGCTTGAAAAAAAGACGCTATTAAAGCTTTTTGAAACATTACAAGAATAGCAGTTGTAAAGAGAACAACAGTTTATACGGCATGTTTATACTCATGTTTTCTTGCACATCTGTCTTGACTGCAAGATGAAAAGCTTCCATAGCGTGTCTCTGTCTCTCTCAGCAATACCTCAAGTTTGTAGAAGTATTATTTTAATCGTAGATTCATGGACACAGGACACAAGGAAGCCATTTTTGGCCCAGCTTGTCCATACCAGTCAACAAAGATCTGACTGCATTAATGCTATTTTCCAGCTCTTGACCCATAAACCTGAAAATTGTGACATGCAAGGGAATATCTAAATATTTCTTAAATATTATGAGAGTTTCTGACTCAACCACCCTTTCAGACAGAGTTCCAGGCTCCCAATACACTGGGTGAAAATTTCTCCTCAATTCCTTGCTTAGCTTTCTATTTCTTACTATAAATCTGTTGCCCCTCTACTAATGGGAATATGTGCCTTCTTATCTACTTTTTATGTGCCCCTCAGTCTTGTATAGCTCTTTCTTAATATTCACTGCTCCAAGGAAAACAGCCCAGCCTATCCCATCTTTCCTCATAGCTCTCCAGTGCAATCACATCCTTTCAGTCATGTGGTGACCTGAACTGCACGCAGTACTCTAATTATGATTTAACCAGTGTTTCATGTAGTTCCAGCATCATCTCCTTGCTCTTATATTCTGTACCTCAGCTAATGAATGCAAGTATTCCATACCCTTTCTTAACCACCTTTATCAATCTGTGTATATACACTCCAAGGTCCTTCTGATATTTAGTACTTTCCAGGAACTTGTCATTCATACGGTAATCCTTTGTGTTGTTAACTCTCCCCAAGTGGATTTTTCTGGGTTGACTTATCACTTTGCCCACTTGACCAGTCCATTGCTATCCTCCTGTAGTCTATGGCTATCCTCCAAAATATTTACCATTCTACCAATTTTTGTGTCATCTGTGAATTTCTTGATCAGACCCCTACATTTTAGTCATTATTCTAAATCATTAATGTACAACACAAATTGCAAGGGCCCAGCACCAAACCTATTCAATTAACGTCTATTCAAGGAAGATAAGGTGGGGGTGGCTGGAAAATGTAATATTGTGTTTTTTGTGAACACTACTTCCTTGTCTTGGTTTGCTGTTCTCATTGAGGACCTGATTAATTAGGATTATTAGATAGTGTGGTCTGATCTACTATTTCTTGCACCATGTGTGGTTAAATAAAATGTGAGAAGAGTACAAACAATACTACATTCCAGCACTACTCTTGGCAAATTAATTGTACTTTTTGTGGAAATGTTAGACTTGTACAATATTCAAACACATCATGTCAATTGAAACATCTTGGTTGTAAAATAAGGTAGAATTTTACAAACATGAATGTTTTCTCTGCAAGTAAAGAAACAATGTAAAAGTGCTGTGTAATCTAGCCACTAGTGAGTTTAATTAGACAGGATGCTTGCACTAATAATAAATATGGTTGTGTGGTCGTTCAAAAAGATGTTTGTGTTCAGCTCTCCTTTATTAAAATGTTGTATTCTGAATTGGTACCTCACGTTCATAAACTTTTGATTAGTTTCTGTGAAATCGCTTCCTGTACTTGCAAGGAGTTTACCTGACCCTGATGAGTTTTTGTAAAAATATTACCAGCTGCAGTTTTTTTTCTGGGTCATTGCCTCATTGACCCTCTCCCACAACGTACATTTTCATTTAATGTGTGCAATGGTTTTTGTATGGTTTGGGCAGGTTGTGTTTTGACCTATGTTAAATATAGAAACATATAACCTCTAATTCTGTGATATTTCAATATGCTTGTTGTGTGTGATGTTTGCCTCTGGAACCTGGAGTAGAAGTTTCCTCTCCATAGTACATAATCGTATTTAATTTTTCTGTTGGCTTTGCATGACCGTAGCAGGTCTTATGTAGAGTTCAGTAATCAAAATGCAGTTGTTCCTAAGTTAGTTGCACTTTTTCTTGTTCTATAACCTTTCCTACATTAGAATCACAGCAGTGTACAACACAGGGAGAGACTGTTTGGCATGCCCTACCTGTGCTGGCTCTTGGAAAGGGGAAATGTGCTTAGTCTCATTTCTCTACTTTTTGTCTGTACCTCCAGAAGTACCTGTGTATCTTCTTTTAAAGTTTTTAACCTGTTAGATTGCGCCATCTTTTCAGGTGGTGTTCCAGGTGTTGACAAATGAGTCAAAAATTACTTATCTCCCCTACAACTCTTTTGCCAATGATTTTAACTCTGGTTATCGACCCACTCACCAAACGAATGGTTTTTCTCTATTTCCTCTGTCAAAACCCCCTATCAACTTGAAAACCTTTATTAGGGCATCTCCTCAGAGCTCAAATTTCCCAATGTTGTTGACATCCTAGTAAACATGTTCTGTATCCTTTCTAAGGCCTTTGTGACTGTTCTGAAAAACAGTGCCCACAATTGTCCACTAAACTGCATCTGTGGCCTAAAGGATGATTTATAATTTTTAGCACAATGTGCTTTTATATTACTCCTCTACTTATTAATGCAAGATACCAATATATTTTTTAACTACCGCAGTAAATTGGCCAGCTATTTTTATGCATGCATGTATGTGGACACCATGGCTTCTAAGAGCTGCTGAATTTTCCAGCATTTTCCTGTTCTATTTCAAATTCCCAACATCCTCAGTATTTTTTTGCTTTCATTTTGGCTTCTATCTTGATTCATCCCTGAAATGTAAAATTTATGATATCACATGATCTCAGGATTATTGTGAAGGGGGATTTTATATTGTTTGCTTCAAATCAGAGTTGCTGTATGTTGATGAGGCTGTATTCCATGTTTTATGATGCAATTGTTCATTCAGGTAGTATCACTAAATTTAAAATGTTGCAGGATTTCACTTAGGCTTATCATACATTTACGATGTCTCAAAGAAAGCTATCCAAAAACGGGACTGTTTTATACGTTGCTATGCACCAACTTGCCAGAACAATTCAGTAACTGTCGTGGTGGCGCATAGACTAGTTATTGGCTTTGCATGTTGGTCTTTTCCCATGCTCCTTTGTCTGAGTAATCATTGACCCGATTCAGCTTGGCCTGAATTCATATGTCTCCTATTAATTGAGATTCTGCCTTTTTTCTCTGGAATTCAACAGACTCAGTCCTAAGGTTGAGAGTTTTGAGACATTACCTATATTATTTGTCCCACTTATCATACATTTTACTGGTCTCTACTCTTATTTCTGACTGGTTGATCTGAAGCTTATTTAGTTTTTTCCTTTCACTGTTCCTGTCAATCTATGCTTTGGATATATTTTGGTTTGCTGATAATCTATATTTTCATTCATGCTCCATATCATTGCCCCGCAAAAACTCTAATGAGGTGTTCTTCAAAAATGTCTGCTTTAACTTTGTCACAACTTAATTGGGATTCGTTCATTGGAAAATTGAGATTAATCCCATTGTATAATGCAGTGACATTCTGTTACATTTCTGCATTTTGCTGATTCCATGTTTGATTTATGCTGGAATATAATTCTGATTTGTTGCTAATTATCTTGCTCTAAACTACAGATTACCATTCATTCACTTTTTCACATGGATTACTTGTCAATAAAGCAAAATTGCATACTTTTCATAAATTGTTTGTGTAAAACAGTAGGCCACTCAGTCCCACTCCCCTGTTCTTCCATAGTTCTGCAATTTTTTTCCTTCTCTAGTATATGTCCAATTTCCTTGTGAAAATTACAAAATCTGCTTCTACTGCCCTTTTCATACAGAACATTCCTGATCATCATAACTTGCTTCCTAAGTATTTGGAGATGTATTCATCTCTCTCTGGTCCTTTTGCCAATTACTTTGAATCTATGTATGCTGGCTACCAACCCTCCTGCCAGTGGAAACTGAGTAAATAAGGAGAAATTATCAATATCCTTTATTATTTGAGCTTGATTCAATAAAACTAACATTGAAATGAGAGAAATCAAATTTATTAAGTTTGAAGTCTATTGCCATGATTTATTGGCTCACCTGGCGGTTTTATACTAAGTAGTTGATTGCTGCTTCAGATAATTGAGAGTGAGGGAATCACAAGGGCATAAAATTAGACTTGAATGTTGTCTTTAGCCTTAGTTGCAGTAGTGTGAAATGTCTTATGCAATGGTATGAAAGATGCAGTCTCTTTGTATATTATTGAGCAGGATCTGATGGTTGGTTGGTTGGAGCAAATACGATAGTTTGTAAAAAAAAAAAATCCTGAATGTTTTTTCTAATCCCATTAAAGAAAAGTAAAGCATCTTGTACTAATCAGATTTTCTGAGGTTGTAATGCTGGTTTTATCTTGGGTGGGTATAAGACTAAACACATCTAAAAACTTGCTTTTTAAATAATCTTGGAGGCTTATGTGAAGTGTGTATTTGCTCCTGTTGTTTACTTGTCCAGTTTTTCTAGTTGCTGTTGTTGAAATGCTGTAGAAATCTATCTTGATTTGAAGAGTGAACCACAATTATGTTAAACTTTCTCCAGATATCCAACAGATTTCAGATACAGTGCAGCTGGTTATGTATATACAGATGTGATATAAAAAAAAGTACAGCATAGGAACAAGCTCTTTGGCCCTCCAAGACTGTGCCAATCATGATGCCTTAACTAAACTAAAAAAAACTTTCTGCTCTTACTTGGTCCATATTGCTCTATTCCCTCCCTATTCATGTACTCATGCCTCTTTAGTGTTGCTAATGTGCCTGATTCCACCACCACTTCTGGCATTGCACTCCAGGCATCATCACCACTCTGTATGAAAAAACGTCCGCATCACATCTCCCTTAAACCTTCCCACTCTCATCTTGAACCTGAAATGTCTGGTAATTGACACTTCCATCCTGAGAAAAAGACTCTGATTATCCACCCTATCTCTGTCTTGTAATTTTGTAGACCTCTAATCAGGTCTTCCATCAGTCTGTCTTTCCAGTGAAAACAATCCTAGTTTATTCAACGTGTCCTCATAGCCAATACCCTCAAAACCAGGCAACATCCTCGTGAACTTTCTTTACACTCTCTCCAAAGCTTGGGCATCCCAGGACTGTGGTGACCAGTACTATATGCAATCCTCCAAATGTAGCCTAACCAAGGTTTTATATTGTCGCAACATGATTTCCCAACTCTTGTACTCAATGCCCTGTTTGATGTCATATGTTTCCTTATTGACTTTGGCCACACATTCTGAAGTGTGTTCACATACCTATTCCTGACCTCAACATCCATCATGTCCTTCTCCTTGATGAATACTGATAGAATCAAGGATCTCACCACTGCCTATGGCTCCATGTATAACTTCTCTTCATGGGGTGGACCTACTCTTGTTCCCCATATATGCATAAAAAGTCTTGAAGCTTTACTTGACCCTGTTTTCTAAAGACATTTTGTGGCCCCTTTAGCCCTCCTAATTCCATGCTTGAGTTCCTCCTGCTTTCACTATATTCCTCAAGAGCTTTGTCAGTTTTTAGATGCCTATTGTATGCTTCCTTTTGACTCAACTTACAATTTTCCTTGTCATTCATGGTTCCTGAATCTTGCCATTTCTATCCTTCATTTTGTGGGGACATATCTGTCTTTTGCGAGGCACAAACATTGCTGGCTGGTCAGTATTTATTGCCCACCCCAAGTTGTCCTTGTTCAGAGGGCAATTGAGTCAACCACGTTGCTGTGGCTCTGCAGTCACATGTAAGCCTGACCAGGTAAGGACAGTGACCTTCCCTAAAGGTCATTAGCGAACCAGATGGATTTTTCCAACAATCAACAATGGTTTTGTGGTCATCAGTAGACTCTTAATTCCAGATTTTTTTTTTATTTGAATTCAAATTCCACCAATTACTGTGGTTGAATTTGAACCCAGGTCCCCAGAGAATTAGCTGAGTTTCTGAATTAATAGTCTAGCGAAAATACCACTGCACCATTGCCTTGCCTCCCCTACACTTCAGTCAATTGGCCTTTAAAAGCCTCCCACGTGCCAAGTGTGGATTTTTCCTCAAATGGTTGGTCCCGATCCACATTCCCCAGTTCTGGCCTAATTTGGATGTAATTGGCCCTCACCTATTTAAGCACCCTCAACTGAGAGCTACTCTTATCATTGACTACCTGAAATCTTACGGAAATAATGTCACTGAGCCCAAAATATTCCCTCAGTGAAACGGTAATCACCTGGCCTGGCTCATTTTCTAATACCAAGTCTAACATGGCCTTTTCCTGGTTGGATTGTCAACATACTGTGTCAAAAAGCCCTCTCCTGGACACATCTAATAAATTGCCCTCTATCTGAGTCCCTGGTTGTAAGGGAGTTCCAGTCATTATGGGGGAAGTTAAAGATACCCACCACAACTATCCTGCTTTACTCCACATTTTTTCATCATTTGATTGCCCAACTGCTCCTCTGCTCCCTGCAGGTTGTTGGGAGGTCTGTTATATGTTTCCAACATTGTGATTTCACTCTTTCTATTCATAAGCTGCACCTATAATGCCTCACAAGTTCCTTCCAATACCTCCTTCAACACAGCAGTGCTGTGCTCCCTAATCAGCAACTTCCCACCTCTTGTTTCCTCTTCTGTCCCATCTAAAACAACAATATCCCGCATGTTAAACTGCCAGTCCTGTCCCTCCTTTAACCTGTGTCTGTGATTGTAATAAAATCATAATTCCATACAGTAATCTATACTCTTAGTTCATCTGTCTTACCTGTTATATTTGCATTGGAGCAAATGCACTCCAGACTTGAAGTGCTGGTGAGCCCTGTGGCCTCCCTCTGCCTGCTCTTAATCTGCATTATGTTTATCTCAGTCTCTCTCTTTTCCAGTCCCTACACATGCCTGCTGTTCTGGTCCCCACCTCCCTGCTGCACTAATTTAAATCCTCCTGAACAGGAACCCCTGCCCTGTGCAACCCATCCTGCTTGTACATGTCCCACCTTCGTCAGAAGACATTCCAGTGATCCATATTTTTAAGCCTACGCCAGCTCTTTAGCCAAGTGTTCAGTTGGACTGTCTCCCGATTCCAAGCCATGCAGGTAATCCTGAGATTACCATCATTGAGGTCTTGCCTTTTAGCTTCCTGAATTATCTTTAATAAGAAATCTGACAACATCAGGTTTAAGTCCAACCGATTTATTTGATAGTCAACTCTCAAGTTTTGGGGTTTGCCCCTTTAGGTGAATGGAGAGTTCTGGCTAGTTTCACTAGAAGAAGGGGCAAACCCCAAAAGTTTGAGAGTTTACTATCAAATAAATCAGTTGGACTTAAACCTGGTGTTGTCAAGCTTCTTACTGTGTTTACCCTAGTCCAACGCCGGCATTTCCACATTGTCGTTAGTGCCAATGTGGACAATGACGCCTGTCTATAAATTTGTATGAAGTTCCTTAGTCAGTAAATGCTTTGCCTTATTGCTTCCCTCCTGTTTAGCAGATGGGAGGTTATATTCACTTATGGTGTCGAATACCATTTGTAATTTGCTACAGAATAGATTGTTGAGTAAATATGATCAAATAAAAGCGCGTACTGTTCTTGTAGTTTTCCTGCCCTGTGTGACTCGTGGGTTTTCCTCAAAACTGCATTTGTTTTAAGGCTGCTGCTTTTTTTGATGGTGTTAACCGTGGCTCAGTTGGCAGGATTCCCTGTTAAGTTAGGACGTTGTATTCCAGTCCTACTTCTTACTTCAATATTGTTGCAAAGTTGAGTAGTGTAATTGTAGATTCGTGTTCGTAAAATGCTAGGGAAAAGGTGCATGGTCCCTTAAAGGTGATGCTTTTTCTGTGCTTCGAAAGTTAAAATGTAGTTACGTGTAGAGTGGAAAAATGAAACATCCAAATGAACCAAAAAGGCTAAGCAGCAGTGTTACCAAAGGAAAGCCTTTCTGGCTTTTTAATTTGACAAATGATATTAACCCAGGGCCCTCCCTAACTGACCCCTCAAATGAATGTTAAATATCCAAACATGATTTTTTTTGAAGAGGATTGAAGTACTGCAATCTGGAGTTGTCAAAATTATGGATGGACTATAGCATATGAGCTGAGGCAAAGATTGAGATGGAAGTGAGGAGTCTTTGTAGGGGAGATGGTATGGAGTTGGAAGTTCAGCTTGGGACCAAACAATCTATTTAATCTAAAATATTGGCCACAATAGAGGATGGAATTGATAATGAGCTAACATAGTGTTTGATAGGGTCAAAGGCAATAGTTTTGGTCTTTGAAAACTGCTGGAGTTTGGGACTTGAAATTGATATTTACATGCAAGCTAGTAGAGGGATGATAGAGAGAGTTGCGAGCCATCAGCATACGGATGGAATTCAATTTTTTCTTTTACCAAATATTGTCATTGGTATTCTATCTGTAGTTTGGAATGGACATGGACTTTCTTGTTTTGAATGCAAGCTGCTTTTCATCTTACAGCAAATCACTTTTAATAATGGAAGAACTAGATCATCATTCAGTCAACATGTTCTGAATTGAACGAAGAAATATTCAGCAGTGTGATGTGCTGTGACTTGCTATCGGCAAGTATTAATCTGCAGACCCAAAACATTAAGCAGTGTTTTAGAAAGAAAAGCTTGGCTTTCTGGAGTGTCTTATCAAAGCTTCCAAATACCTCCGAGCAATTAACAATTAGTGAGTTCTTTGAATTGCAGTGATCTGAATCGTGTCTGCTAACGATTTTGTGCAAAAATCCAACAAAAAGCATTGAGAGGAATGACCGATTAATGTTTAAACAGGGGAATGAGAACTGAGGTAATATTAGAGAAGAAACAACAGATACAGAAAGAATTGGGGAAGACACGTAGCATAAGAATAAGAAATCGGGTGTTAAGTAGAGCCAGGGTGGCACTATCCCTTGATTGGCTCAACTTGCCACCTTGGCACTATCATGTGACCCTCAGGTAACATCTCCTTAAAGAAGCCGCACTGTCACATCTCTTCACTCCCTATCTCCTGAGTTCACAAGTGGAGGAAGCAGAAAGAAAACATTGTTAATAGGAACAAATGCAGAAAATGTGTACGTTAAGAAAGAGGATGTGTTGGAACTTTTAAATTCTATCAAGGTAGGTATGTCGCCAGGACTGGATGAGATGTACCCCAGGTTACTGTGGGAGGTGAGGGAAGAGATTGCAGAATTCCAGGTGGTGATTTGCGTTGTCAGTGGAGATGGGAGAGGTTCCGGAGGATTGCGGATATGGTTTCTATTTTCAAGAAAGGGAACAGGGATAGCCTGGGAAAAGCATTTGATAAGATCCCCTATGCAAGTCTTGAAAAAGTGAGAAGGCATGGGATCCAAGGGGCTGTTGTCTTGTGGATCCAGAACTGGCTTGTCTACAGAAGGCAGAGTGGTTGTGGATGGGTCTTTTCGTGCATGGAGGTCGGTCACCAATGGAGTGCCCCAGGGATCTGTTTTAGGACCCTTGCTGTTTGTCATTTTCATAAATGACCTGGATGAGGAAGCGGAGGGATGGGTTAGTAAGTTTGCCAACAACACGAAGGTTGGTGGTGTTGTGAATAGTCTGGAGGGGTGTCAGAAGTTGCAGCAAGACATAGATAGGATGCAAGATTGGGCAGAGAAGTGGCAGATGGACTTCAACGCAGATAAATGTGTAGTGGTCCATTTTGGCAGGTCTAATGGGATGAAGGAGTACAATATCAAGGGTAGGACTCAGCCATGTAAAGGAGCAGAAGGACCTTGGAGTCTGGGTCCATAGGACTCTTAAATCGGCCTCGCAGGTGGATGTGGTCAAGAAGATGTATGGTGTACTGGCCTTCATTAACCGAGGAATTGACTTTAAGAGTTGGGACGTAATGAAACTTTATAAGACCCTGGTCAGACCCTACTTGGAGTACTGTGCGCAATTCTGGTCGCCTCACTAAGGAAGGATGTGGAAGCTATTGAAAGGGTGCAGAGGAGATTTACAAGGATGTTGCCTGGATTGGGTGGCATGCCTCTAGGTTGAGGGAGCTAGGTCTTTTCTCCCTGGAGAGATGAAGATTGAGAGGTGACTTGATAGAAATTTATAAGATGTTGAGAGGTACAGATAATGTATTCTGAGGCTATTTCCCAGGGCTGAAATGGTCGCTATGAGGGGACACATTTAAGGTGCTGGGGAGCAGGCACAGAGGAGGCATCAGGAGTAAGTTTTTCACTGAGTGAGTTGGCTGCCGTCAGTGGTGGTAGAAGTGAACTCGTTGGGGTCTTTTAAGAGTCTTCTGGATGAGTACATGGGATTTAATGAGATTGAGAGTTATAGATAGGCCTGATAGGTATGGATATGATCGGCGCAACTTGTGGGCTGAAGGGCCTGTTTATGCTGTGGTGTTCTATGTAAAAAATATCAGAATACCACAGGGCAACTTGTCATAAGTGAAATTGATCCAGCAACTTCCAAACACTGATAGAATGTCTCCATTATAAGCTAGGTTCTTCTGGGAATGAAGAACCAGACCGGACTGATGTGGGGGAAAAAAGCAAACTCATCAATCAGGGGTCAGGATCCTCCTCGGTAGCTACTGTACTCTCAGTTACAGAAACCACTGGTTGCTCTATCATTTACAACCAGGATCCTGACTAATCCAAATTTCTGCTGAAATCTTTTGCATCAGGCACTGTTCTCCTCAGATGTTCTGCATGCTTATGATGGCAAGAGCCTCAGCACTGACTCCTGTGGAACCCCACTCAAAGCAGACTTCTTGTCACAGAAACAACTGTCTACCTTTTATTATTCTCGCATGTTGTGTTAAATAGTAAAATGTATTGTTTCTTGCATTATATAAACAAAGCATACCATAGAGAAGGAAAAGGGAGGATACAGAATATAGAATTTTAAAAGCATAGAACAAGAATAAAAGAGCTTGCAAAAAGTTGTCACACTCTGGCGCCATTTTAAAGATCAGCCTTTGCTTCCTGCCTCAACTAATTTTGGATCCAATGTGCAGCTTTTTTGACTGATTGCCGTGTGAGACCTTATCATAGTCCATAAAACTGCATCAAGTGCAGTTACCAGGTTACCACCTCAAAAAAATTCAATTGTTTTTCAAACACAATCTTCCTTAAAGAAATCCATGCTGACTATCTCTGATTAACCCATGTCATGAGGTTCTTGAATTAGGTTTGCATGTGATGTTGGCATTTCATGCTTTGCTTGTTCTGTGATCGGAAAAATCGCATGTATATGAGAGATTAGCATTGCCTAGTCTTTTTGTGCGATTCTCACACCTCAGCGTGATTATCATCTGTGACAACTCTTAACCACCTCTATCTACATTGCCCCCAGTTTTATACAGTGCAATGCTATTTTTGGATACCATCCAAATTTTGAAAGGACAAAATCTAGAATCTGAGTTGATGTGAACACATTGAGTGACTTTGCATGGCAACTATTGCACATGACTGAAATCCTAACAACAGAGCTGCAGTTGCCCTTCCTTGCACAGTTAAGGGCATTGCAATATCTGCAGACAATCAGTTACAGCATTTGTTTGGAACTGACAGCCCGCAATGGCCAAGATGTGATATAAATAAAGGTAGATAGTGTAGTGTAGAAAACGTTTATTTATTGATTGTAATTGTTAATTCACTATTTTCATAATAGACTAGGCACCATCAGTGCTAACTTTTTGCTCAAATTTTCTTAAGGTTTGTACAAAGCAAGTTTTCTGTTATGGAAATGGGAACTTGCCACGTGTTTAGAGTTAGTCAGAAAAAAAACAACAAAATGGCAGTGGGTTAGCACGGCTGCCTCATGACGCCAGTGACCCAGATTTGACCTGGCTTTGAATTGTCTGTGTGGAATTTGCACCTTCTCCTCCTGTCTATGGTGTATCCCATACCAGCACAAGCCACAAATGATGCAACCCCAGGGATTCCCTGATCCAACTTTTGCAAAGCAGCAGCTGCCCAAGGAATAACAGACATTTATCTTTTTTAACTTACAATAGCTGCTAAACATTTCAGTAATCTGACAGTCAAACAGCTTCTCCCAGCTTGAAGAGTTACAGTCCACTGTATTAAGAAAAGCCCATGAGGTATCTGGGTGCAGAACTGCAAATTCTGCCCCCTAATATTTACATGTTTTTGCAGCTGTATTATTCAGGTAATAAGTCTTGTCTATATTGGTACAAAGCAGTTCATGAGATTAAAATTCAAAGTTTTCTCTCTAATATTTTCAAAAGTAGATAGATACTATTTTATCAAAACTGCTGTCCTTGGAGCTTACTGTGTTTTCAGTGCAGAGTTTTCTGCACTCAAAAGGTTGAAAAGTATATAACATTTACTCATGGGCTGGAAGTAAATGTATTATGGGACAGCAGTCCATTCTCATCAGTATATTCATGGTTTGTTGCATTTTACTTATGGGTGCCTTTAGATTAATTGCCTTGTAACTTGAAAATAGCCATGTTCTACTTTCACATCATCCATTTTTCCTACTTCAATATTAGTATCTTCAATATTTTTAAAATAACTATAGAAAGAAGTACTGCTGGTACAATAACTGGCACATTAATGATCTCTCAAGTGGGATGTCTAAGATGCTTTCTTTTTATTCAAATGCTATAGGCTAATAGAAATGGATTGGAAGTCGAGACCCACTTTTTCAGTGCATCAGTCTGCTAGTAATGACAGGAGTACTCTACACTCAGGACTGGCAAATTGTTATGTTACAGTGTAATTCATTGTTTTAGAAATGGTAGACTTTACTCTTAATGCACAGTGACTGAAGTAACAAAAGGATCCGTTATTTGACTAATTCTCGATACTGCCTACATAGATGAATGTGCTTCAGGCACTCCTCAAATTCCAATGAAACTATGGAAGATTGGTGATTTTTAGCAGTATTCGATATTCATTCTACCATCAACCTCTCTGTGCAGTTCTGCACAGAGTTGTAACCTGAACAGTAGCTTTATTTCCCCAAATGCTGGGGTGGGTTCAAGCACATTTCTCAAAATCCATATGTAAATTGCTTCAGTTTTAGATTTTAGAAGCTTGAATGCTTTCAGAGCTGCTCAGCGGGGAATCTCTGTAGGAGTTGGGAGCACAAGTACTGTCACTTTTTATGCAAACAGTAACTCGACAGTGATGTTTCATGATCTGCTTTGATGAGCTAAATATATCTCAGAATTCAAGGTTGCAAAAAGCTGTAACCAGCACTCAGCTTCCTTAGTCACACCATTAGGACACTTTTTTAGAAGTAATAATTCTGCTTAACATCCTCTTTTGTTTTCTGCGTGTTTAAAATGCAATAGTCTATTGGGGAATTAGGTGGGAGGGGTTAAGAACCTGACAGCTGAAATGACAAGTCCACGGAAGCACCCTGGGTTAATCACTATGTTTACTCATAACTCTGCTCTATCACACTGTTTCACTCTGTAATGCCTCCTAAGGCAGTTCTCCTGATGTCATTGGCACTTGCTGTTTAAACAAAAATATTTAAATAATTGCATAACATCCTTTTTGCTTTTTTAAATGGGGGACATATGGTGACTAATTTCAAGCTCTATCACTTGTTGCTATTGTAACAAAACTGAAGAAAATTGAAGGGTTGGCTGGTAGTGCTGGTTCCTGTTCCATTCTGTTTGCCAGCCCTAGTGGCAATAATAGGGTTTCACTCCAGAATGAAGCTGATCTTCTGGTTCTATTACATGACAGCCACAACATTATAAGTGACTGTGCTTCAACAAATACTTGGCTATATTTTGTGATGCTCTGCTGTTATACACTAAATTAATTGTTATAAAAGTAAATGGGGTAGTTAGTGATGTTTGAATAGCTGGGATGACAGCAGTCTTCAAAGGGAGACCTGACTACATTTGAATAATTATGATGGGACAAAGGCCTAATGCTGATGGATAGATACCATCATTGGCACCACTTAAAGGATAGTTGGAGATGTGAAAATGCTATAGTTTGATTTATTACCTTTTCTGTGGGGAAGGTGGCCATTAGCTGTTAAGCATTCAAGAAAACTATGTTCCATGAGTGCAAGAACAAAATGCTGAAATTCTGAAATCAAAATGGAAAATGCTGGAATTACCCAAGTCGGGCAGCATTTGTGGGGAGAAATAATTAACGTTTCAGGTTGATGACTTCATCAGAACTGAGGAAATATATGGAGGTTTCAGGCAAGAGGGAGACAGAACACAGGGTAAGGTCTGTATGGAGAGAAAGAGAGATTAAATGACAAAAGGTTTTCTTCATGGTGAAACCAGAAGGGGTGGTAATTGATGTAGTAAAGAAACACCATATGTCCAGGTGACATGTGAATGATGTATACCAAGTGCACAAATACAAAGTAAAGGATCTAAGGAAGTAATAAGAAAAAACTGAATTAGCAAAAAAAACAATGGGGGAGAGGTTATGATTTAAAGTTGTTGAACTCAATATTTAAAAGAAGAGGTAAACTTAATTAATATGGGTTTAAATGGCAATGGCAGGAAAATGGAGTTGTGATCAACTAAGATCGTGTTGAATGGCGGAGCAGGTTCAAGAGGCTAAATTGCCTACTTCTGCTCCTACTTATGGTAATCCACAAGCGCGTAGAGTGCTGAGGTGAGATATGTTCTACGAACTTGCATTGAGCTTCATTGAAACTGTGGCAAGTCAAAAACAGAAGTCAGTGGTGGAGCATTGAAATAATAGTGACAGGAAACACAAGGTCATGCTTGCGGACAGAATGAAGGTGTTCCCCAAAGTAGTCACATCTACTCAGGTGATGCTGCCTTCCAGACTTGTGTTTCCAATACGTCTTTTTGCCCAACCGAGGATTCCCCACCAGCATAGCTCTGTGTCCAATCTGTTCCATGCAATTCTGTTCTCACCGTTTATCCTTTCTCCCTCAACTATTGTAGGGATCTTCTAGTCTTCATCTTCCACCTCAATCTGTATCCAATAGATAATCCTACAGCATGATGCTACCAAACATCTTCCCTTGCCCTCCCCTTTCAGCACTTTGAAGGGATCTTTGTTCTCTCCAATATAGTGACTAGGTTGTGAGCAATGAATATGGTATATTTAATTGAAAGAGTAAGTAAATTGTTGTTTCACTTGGAAGGAGTAGGATCTTGGATGGTGTGATGGGAAGTGCTGAACGGGCATGAGTGCCTTTTACAGTTGCGTGGAAAGGTGCCATAGAAAAGATATAGAGCATGGTGGCATAGTTGTTAGTACTGCTGCCTCACAGCACCAGTGACCCAGGTTCAATTCTAGCCTTGGGTGACTGTCTGGAGCTTGCACAGTGCAGAAGAGGCTCATTGAGTCCACTCCAACACATTAGAAACACCTCAATTCCCACCTGCCAGCACTTGGTCCATAACCTTGAATATTATGACGTGCCAAGTGTTCATCTAAATATTTTTTAAAGGATGTAAGGCGATTTGCCTCTACCACCCTCCCAGGCAGCGCATTCCAGACTGTCACCACCCTCTGCGTAAAATTTTTCCTCATCTCCCCTAAACCTCCTTCCCTTCACCTTAAACCCATGTTCTCTCCTCTCCTAAAGAGAATAGTTGCTGCTTATCCATTCTGCCCATGACCTTCATAATCTTGTACATCTTGATCAGGTCACTCCTCAGTCTTTGTTCCTTTGAAAGCAAGTGCATATAATGCTCTAGTTGTAGCCTCACCAAAATTCTATACAACTCCAACATGACTTCTGTAATCTATATCTTCATTGATAAAGGTAAGTATCCCATGTGCCTTTTTCACCATGCTAATAACGTGCCCATCCTCCTTCAGAGATTTGTTGACAAATATATCAAGGTCCCTTTGTTCCGCAGAACTTCCTAGTGTCTTACCCCTCAGAGCTCCTGCAATGCTCTCACTCTGCTTGGGATACCAGTCATCACATTTGATGGATAAGCTCAGCAGTCGGTGTAACTTGCAGGTTTTCAGTCCAATCCCTCTCTCTCACTCGCAACACTGAGATAGTTACCTTAGGAGGATCACTCCCAAACAGAGCCTGCACTGTGCAGCACTGAATCCACAAGTTCTGGAGAACTGTTCACACTTTCTAAGTTGAAACAGTTCAAACATATTTAAGGCAGGAAGAGGGAGTGACTCTCACTCATCTCTTATGCCTAGCCAATCGGGGAATTTATTGGAAGGGCAATGGAATATAAAGATAGGGAGATCTTGCTATAGCTGTGCAGGACATTGGTGAGACAGCACCAGGAGTGTGTACAGCTTTGGTCCCTGCACGTACAAATTTATGTTGAGGTAGTTCAGTGGGCTGACTCCTGGGAGGAGGAGCTGCCTTATTACAAAATGTTGAGCAGGTAGGAGTTTAGAAGAATGAGAAGTGATCTTAATGAAGCATATTCTGAGGGGCCTTGACAGAGTGAATGCTGAGATTTCCCCTTGTGGGGGAATCCAGAAATTGGGCACAGATTCAGAAGAAATGGGTCTTCCATTTAAGATGAAGAGACTGAGTGTCATTAATCTTTGGAATTCTTTCCCTCAGAGAGCATTTTGGGCTCGGGCAGCGACTATATTCAAGGCAGATTTCGATCAGCAAGGGTTATGGGAGAATGACAGGAAAGTGAAGTTAATGCCACCATCAGATCAGTCATGATTGCGTTGAATAATTACACAAGTTCAAAGAGTCAAATGGTTTGCCCCTACTTCATCCAAGTGAATGGTTCCAGGGATGAGAAACTTCATTGAGGATAAATTGGAAAGGTTGGGCCTGCTCTCCTTGGACAGAAGAAGGCTACGATGCTATTTAATAGATGTTAAAATATGAAGGGGCTGACAGAGTTGATTGGGAGGAAGTATTCCCGTTTGTAAAAGAATCGAGAATAAGAGGGCACAGATTTAGTGATTTGAAAAAGAAGCAAATGTGATATGAGAAAATACTTTCACTCAGTGAATGGTTGGGGTCTGGAGTGTTCTGCCTGGAAATGTGGTGGAGGCAGGTTCAATCGAGATATTCAAGACGTTTGAACAGAAGCAGTGATGCTTTTTGGACAGCCGGTTCAGACACTATGGGCTGATTGGCCACCTCCTGCACCATAACAATTCTGTGATTGTGAGATATAGAATGTATTTTCACATCTGGATAGCAGGCAGGTTTCTAAAGTCCAGCTGTCATCTTGTGCCATGTGTGAAATGTAGTTATTAATTGAAATGTTCAGGATCACACCTGCTGATCATTAGGAACTTTCCTGATCAAAACTGCCATTTGTCTGATCTAGAATGCATGTTATATTCCACGTTGTGTTTGGGAAGATTGGTGATATTAGCAGCCACCACCTTTGTGCTGCCCACTGATTCCCATTTTCCCCACCAATTCCCATGTGTTGCATTGTTGCAAGCATGGTTTTTTGGTAAGAATATACAGATTACTCATTCTTGTGAAGAGAAGGGCTACTAGAATGATCAGGATTTGAGTGGAAACTCTGAATAACCTTTTTTCCTCAGAAGCCAGTTACTGTAATTACTCCAACAGCCTTCTTAACTAATGTAACCTAGCTTAGTGCAAACTTAGGGATCAGACCAAGATTGGTATGTTTTGTACCAAAAAGTGTCTTGTACCTGTTGTCCTGGCAAATGAACTTTTAATTTTGTTTCCTGAAGTAGTTCAGTCAACTGTAATTCTAAATGTCAAGAAGTATTTTATTCGTGCATTTAAAACTGTCGGTTGAAGTGGTCTATGAACAGACCTTTTGAGGAAAGAGAGCAAATTGCATTTACTGTGCCATTAACAAACTTTGACCATCCCAAAGCTGCTACTGAAGTATAATTGTTGTGTCTGGAAATTTACACATGTTGTAGACTTATTAACAGCAACAAGATTGAATAATTTTAACAATTTGTTTCAGCAGTATTGAAAAAAAACATTGGCTAGGAAACAACTTATTTTCTTGGATTTTTTTTTTAACCTGAGAAGTCAAATGGGCTTTTGTATGATTTCTTGTCACAAATTCAGCACCTCAGACAGTGCAGTGTTGACCCTCTTATTCAGCGGAGAGTGTTTCTATTGAGGCACAGTTGACAGCCTTTTTTAGGTCGTATCATGAATGGAATGTTGACATGGCTAATAGGACAGTGGAAAAAAATGGTTTTCCAATCAATGCAGGAAATACTGACATACAAATAATATCCATTCTAAATGGATCACGTGGCAGTTGAGGTGAATACACTTTCAAACAATATTCTGTAAAGAAGGCTTTTGTAATTGGCTGTTTCATTGAGGTGGAATTATAATGTAGGAGCACATGAAAAATGAGATTTATTTTATTTCAACTTAAACCCCTCCTCACGTAGAACAAGTTGGATTGGTTGTTTCAGTACCATATGCCTGCCCACTGTTGCACACACACCCCATGGTTTCCTATATAGCAAATTCACACTCCTGACTATCTGAGCTCCTAGATTCTTTCAGTGTGCTAAAGTTCTTGGGAGCCTCCGATTAGCTACCTGAATGGAATGAACCTGAACTCCAAAATTGTTTGTCAGCCTAAAGTACAAATAGCTTGCCAAAGCCTCCAATTATTTCGACAAGATCAGTCATGAAATGCAAAAGAAATTGCCTGAGGCCACAAATAGCAGCTATATTTTAATATTACACTATGCTTGGACAAGAAAGCAATTATGTTTGACTGTCTGAAGACTTAATGTGCAAAGTTAAGTTGATGGGAAATTGGGATGCCGTTCTTTTGCATATTTAGGACTGTCAGTGTAGGAGGTGAATTTTTTGATTCCTGTTTTTTCACACTGGCAGAGATTCTCCAAACTGACCCCATAATTGGATAGACATGAAGCACCCTGTCAAAAGATGCTTGCATTCTTCTTGCATTGAGACCAGAATTGAACACTATCATTGTAATGGCCAAACCAGAGCTTTGTAAATGTTCAATGTTGTTTCCCTAATTTGTGTATTCAGTATCCTATTTAAATCTATGTCCCATGTGTTTTTCTAAGTGCTCTTAATGTATCCCACCACCTTCAAAGGTCTGTATACACATACCCCAGGTCCTCTGTTTCTGCCCATTATTTAGAACTATGCCGTTAATATCGCTGCTGTCTATCTCTTCTGTCAATATGCATTGCCATACTATTCTGTATTAAATTTCATCAGCCAATCATCTGCCCATTTGGCTCACACATGCCCTGCTGTAGTTGATTTTCACTGCCACTACAAGTTTGGTAGAATTGATACATTTTGAAATTTTATTCTATTCCAAAATGTGGGGGGAAAAAAGCAATGGCTGTACCACTAACAATTCAGGAAGATGACAATCTATCATTCTCCAGTCTGAAAAATACCTGTTTGCTCTTTAATAAAAGCAAATTACTGTGGATGCAAGAATCTGAAACCAAAAGAGAAAATGCTGGAAAATCTCAGCAGGTCTGGCAGCATCAGGAAAGATGTTTTGTGTTCCTGGAAGAAAAGTGGCAGAGAGTTCAAAACTGAGAGAGAGCAATTTATGGTGGATGCTGGTATATGAAACCAAAAGAGAAAATGCTTTGACAAAAGGTCACCTGGACTCAAAACGTCAGCTCTTTTCTCTCCTTACAGATGCTGCCAGAGCAGCCAGAATTTTCTAGCATTTTCTCTTTTGATTTCTATTTAATCTTTTCTGTCCTTAAGCCAATTTTATTTTATCCAAGCTGACACTGACACTGTCTCTCCTATTCCATGAGCCACAATTCTGTTAACTAGCCTGTGCATTGTACTTTGTCAACTTCCTTTGTCACTTCATCAAAAAATTCCGTTATTCTGGCACAGTCTGCCTTTTACAAATTCATACTGACTCTTAAATAACTCTGATCCCTCAAATGTATTTACTTTTTCCCCCTTCATAGTTTAATGATGGAGAAGGTTTTAAAAACCAACTAACCTACAGTTACCATAACCACTATCGCCCTTTTTCCTCAATAAGAGTGTTTTCAAATTGCACAGCTCAGATAACTTGAGTGGTACCGCACCAATCAAGTTCTTCAAAGTCATCAGAATTTGTTCTGTTATATTCAACCTATGAGCATGTTATTTGTGTTTTGCACTGAAACTTTCTCATTTGTGGGATTGCTTCCCTTCAGTGGTTATATGCAGGAATTTGTCAGGACTCTCCGGGAATTTCAGTATTTGTACAGTCTCTCCAGACATCCAAATATATTTACAGAAGTTTCCAAGAATTAGTATTTGCATTGCCTTCCTCCTACGGAAAATATGAAAACTTCTGGGATCAGTTATCTTTCTGCCTAATGTGGTGGAGAATATACAGTGCATTTAGTGCTTTGCTATTCTGTGTCAAGATTTTTCTGTTTTCATGTGTCAATGAGTTAAGGGTGAGAAGGGATCATTTATTTATGCAGTAATTTTGAACATTAATCGAAAATGATAATCTAAATGCATTAAAGGCAATTTTACATTTCTGTTTGCAAGAGACTTGTTCCAAATGAGATGATGTACCATACCATAGGACGGATGTCAGAGGCAGGTTCTTTACACAGAGGCTGGTGAGGGCGTGGAATGCCCTGCCTGCAGCAGTTGTGGACTCGCCTACTTTGGGGGCATTCAAATGGTCAGTGGATAGGCATATGGATGATATTGGAATAGTTTAGGTTAGAGGGTCCACTGGCCGGCGCAACATCGAGGGCCGAAGGGCCTGTACTGCGCTGTTATGTTCTATGATCTGGGGTAATGTTTAATGAAGGTAATTTTCATTTTGGCAGAGCCACATCTCATTGCAGGAGTTGGGATTTATTTTTACTCGAGTATTTGAACATTGATTTGCTCCCTGTCCCTGATAATCAAAGGTCATCAGCCAGAAACATGTGGTTATGTTGGAGGCTTACAGGTTCAAAAAAAGAAAATTTGCCAATCTAAGTTCTCTGTGAACCCAGTTCACTAAGTTGATCTGGCAATTTGTTACAGGTGGTATATATACTGAAAATGGGGAAAGACAAAAGAATGAATCTTTTAAAATGTGACCATGCTCGTCATGAGAATATCTTGCATTAAAGAGTTGATTTTATTTGCAACAGTTTTCAGTGACAGTGCCACTTTAGAGCAGGTTCATAAATTGATGTAGGTGAATGTCCATAATCCTCTTTTCCTACCATCATATATCGAGAATTCCATTGCATATCATGCAGGCTTGTATTTCATAAAATCCTTTATTATTTGACACGATGCAAAGTATGTATACTGAAAATAAATATAAATTGGAGAAATGCAATTCAGAAAGACAAATGGATGAACCTTTTTAAAATGTGGCCTCAATCATCATGAGAATATCTTGAGTTAGTGTTATTTATTTGCAACAGTTTTCAGTGACAAGCCACTTCAGAGTAGGCTCATAAATTGATGTAGGTGAATGTACAGTGGTACTAAATCCTCAGATAAATGAGCTTCCTTGTTTTTTTAAATACTTTGGGAGGCTTTAAAATGTAATGAGAAACTTGAGTCTGCCATTTGTGCGCCTGACGCACAATTATATTCCTTAATTTGAAGAGGCTTCCTTTGCAGAAGATTTAGAATATTTGTAGAAAGAACAATTTGTGGAACCTTGAGAATTGATTCTAACGTCTTGTATCCTTCATTTTAACATTTATGTTAAATTGTAATGCTACAGCTTGAATTTAAACAGCACCTATTGCAGTAAAATGCCCCAAGGTGCTTCAATACATACAGCATACCTTAATAGCTGGTTTAATAATACAAAAGCACATTGGTTCCATTTAAGAGGTTAGGTTATCTTGACAATGTTCCCAGTGATCCAGTTGGTAAAAGACCAAGTTGCCAAAGTCCCAAATTTGATCCCTAGTCTTGATGATTTTCAATCAGGAAATTCCTACTGATTTCAATCAGTAGGAATGGCACAGTTGGTCTTGATGACTTGGATTAAGGAGCTACAAAATCAAATGGCTCTTTCTGAAAAGAGGGAGTTAGTTTGAAACGACAGTGCTGTTTGGTTGAATAATTAATAACTTGATTCTGCATCTGAAAATACAGGGGGTTCTGAGGAGAAAGTTGATGGATTTAAGGGGAAGCCCTAAGTGCAGGGGGAAGAAGAAATAACTAGATATATTTATGATCCCCAAAGAAGCTGATAGCTTTTATAAGTCACTAACTGGAAAGGATCACATAACATTTCTAAGTTAAGACTTTTACTGCATCAAACAAAATTTAAAGACACTAACAAAAGAAACATTTTTAGACAACTTGTACTCTGTTATCTGTGAACCAATACAGTCCATTTGGAGTTTGCACGCTAACTCCATGTCTATGTGGGTTTCCTCCAGGTGTATGGCTTTTCTTCCACAGTCCAAAAATGTGCAGGTTAGATGGATTGGCCATATTAAATTACCCTTAGTATCCAAAATTGGGTAGGTTAGATGGATTAGCCGTGGTAAGTTCAAGAAGTTACAGGGATGGAGTGGGGGTATGGGCCTAGAGAAGCTTCCCCTTAAATCCATCCACTTTTCCTGCAGAACCCCCTTATATTTGGCTTGCTATGGACTTTTTCCTTCCCAAAGCAAGTCTCTTTGGCTGCTTAAATCACATGCACGTTGTATCCAGGTAGAAATACTAATTAGTTATTTTTTAGATCTGCAACTCCATTCTATCTTGGGATTAAATAGTTTAAACTATAATCATTTCTAAAACTTCACATTCCTAACTTCTCTCTGTGAGACTAATGATCTACTCACAGTCAACAGAGATGCTCTTGCCATTGTCCGCAGCCATTAATACCTTGCAGCTTCTTGACAAATCTCTTGACTTTGGCCCCTCTTATTCTGAGCAACCAAACTGTCCAGGCTTTTGCCAGGCAGAATTCAGAGGTGATTGTGTCAACTCGTCAATCCTCTGTTTTACTTTAAAGCGAGCGTGTCAAACACACATTACATATGGATGACGTAAATGATAGGGGAGGCTATCAGTTTCTTTGTGTAAATGGGGGAAAAACTAGAAACATGTAGAAAATCACGACTAGATGCAGATGGGGTACGTGTCAAGTATAACACTTGTAGGTCAGAGAGACATCTTTTAAAATTATAACAGCTTTTGTTTAAATTGTATTAAGTATGAAATGGTCAGATCAATGATCTGCAGCCAACCTATTGCTATCAAAGGAGTTCCTTGTTAGTTCATTGTTTGCTGTTGCATTCTGAAATACCTGATCAATGATGCTACCATCAAGGAGCAGTGCAGATGGTTAGACAATTATTTGTTCATTTCTGTTTATGCCTTGTTTCTTAATCTCTAACACTAGTTATGACTGGTGTTTACTGCTACTGATGTGCTATATTGCTACATGATAATGTTTGCAAAAAAACCTGTTTCCTGACTGCAGTCAAACCATTGTACCAATCAATTTGGTGATCACATCTTCAAAATTTTTCACGTTTGGTGTTGTAGTGAGTTCATTTTTAAGAGGGCACTGGTAAAAGATGCAAATTATGTAGTAATTTATTTCTGACAATCTGACCATGAGTGACCAGCATCATTTGGCTTCTGGTATGATCAATATGTTAACTGCAGTCCTGCACAGAAAACTGCCCATTGCTAATGGGTTAAGACTACCATTTCCCGTATCTCGATTAGACCTTATACATTGGTCATATACTAAAAAAGTTGCTTAAATAAGCATTGTGCTCATGAATCTGAGGATGTTGATGCTGAGAAATGAAACTTATCTCAGGTACAAAATAATAAGAATCATCAGTTTCTGGTCAGATCTATGCTTTTCCCCAACAGATGGTACTCAAACCCAAGTGTGAACAGCCAGTTATATGAGCAACTAGGCTTTCAAAATGAGCATGTAGTTGTCACATGGGTCTGATTAAACTAATCACTGAGATTCCTGGTTGTTCATAATTTTTTTAAGCTGCTTTTCTGATTGGCATCTTTTCAGATTCTGCCTGTTTTTTTCCACATTGCCCTATATCTCCCCACTGACCCTCTCCAATCCCCCAAACAATAAGGGAGAAAGTGCCAACTGAGGAGAAACTAAAGTTATTAAATATAGTTGGTGAGTTGATTTTTCTGAAAGGGTCCTCCTTTGGTACCATGCCCTAAGAGGGCATTGGCGACCATTGACTTCTGTTGGTTTGGTCCATGACTGTGCTTGGTAAAGTACTATTGTACTTTATTGTACTACTACTTGGTAAAGTAGCGGTTTGCCATTGTCCAATGTAAGCTCCATTAATGTTTTTGATTCTACTATCATACATGGTAGAAAATTCAAAATGTTTAGTGTCCTTTACACTTTTTATAACATTTTTAAAAACTTGGTTGTAATATGGTTTGTTAGCTAGTAGATAGAATATGCAACAGAGGAGCAGCCTTTCTGATCCAAATAAGGTAACCTGTGCTGGCCTTTACACACACACCTCATCTCATTCCATCTACTTCATCTGTCTTTATCTTCTCTCATGATTTGTCTAATTTCCTTTTGAAAGTAGCTAAGCTGTTTCCTTCAACCACTTCCTGTGGTAGTGAGTTCCATCTCCTGGCTACTTCTGAGTAAATTATTCTTTCCTTATTGGATTTGTTAGCGTCACCTTTTGTGAGGGAGCAAGTGGGGGAGAGCTGTGGGTGGAGAGAAGGGAGGGAAGAGAGGAGGGTGAGTAGTGGGCAGTGGCCTTTGAGGCAAATGTATTGTGATACACTAATGCAATCTAGTTGTCATGCAGCTATCACAGATTCCTGTGTGCACTTGCAAGAACCTGAAATCTGAACTGGATCTCAGGATGCACATTTCCCCACCCCAAACAGTATAGTCAGTATAGTGTAACTTTTCATGTTTCTCCCTGTTCAGTCTAAACGTATAGAATTCTTGATATTAGTCATAACATGTTCTTAGCTCAGTTGTCAAGTAAATCATTGAGTTTGCAAAGTGTTGTTTTCTATTCTGAATTACTCCTTTATTACGGTCAGCTGGACATTCATGACGTTTTGGATTGCCACAGTACAGGTTAGTATGCTTTTAGCCCCTCTGCTGCATTGTTGAGAACAGAACAAATTTCAGACATAGTTTTAATTCTTGGGAAGAAGCATGGGTTACCTAGGTTGCTCATTTACCCTCATAGTGGTTAATTGCAAAGTAGCATTGATGAGACCGCAAACCATGTAGCTCACTAAACTCTGAAACAGCATCAAGCCCCTTAGGTCAGGGGAATGGAAAGGCATATTTGTTAGCCTTGCTGCCTGTCAGCGCCAAGGACCCCAGGACTGATTCTGGCCTTGGATGACTCTGTTGAGTTTCCTTTGAGTACTCTGGTTTCCTCCCTTAGTTTAAAGATGTGGTTAGTGGATTGGCTTTTCTGCATTGCTCCTTAGTGATCACATGTGTAGGTTATATGTGTTATCCGTGGTGTGTGTGTTATGGGGTGGGGGGGTGGGGGTCAGCAACCATCCTAAGAATCTGTCTGGTGGAAACTTTGCTGTAATCCCTCTGTTGCAAGTGTATCTTCTCTTGGAGACCAAAACTGTGTACAGGACTCCAGATGAGGTCTCACCAAGGCCTGTGCTATAAGATATCCTTGTTCCTGTACTCAATTCTCTTGCAGTGAAAACCAACATAAAACTTGTATTTCTAACTGCATGCTTGCTTTCCATGAAATCCAGGTCTCTTTATATGTCAATATTTCCCAATCTGCCACTCTGTTTCCCCATTTGAAGTGGATAACTTTATATTTGTCTACGTTATATTGCATCTCCAGTGAATTTGCCCATTCACTCAACTTATCTAAATCATTTTGAAGTCGCTTAACATTCTGCTCACCATGCTCATTCCCACCAAGTTTTGTGTCAGCTGCAATTTGGAAATATTATGTTTGGTTTTCCCAACCCCTCTCTCTCTCTCTCTCTCTCTCTCTTCCCCCCCCCCCCCCCCCCCCCCAACCAAATCATTGATGTATATTGTTAGTAACTGAGACCCAAGTACTGATCCCTGCCTAATACCTATCAGCTTTTATTAGTGGGGTGGGGGGGAGAGGTTGTTCATATTATGAAATAAATAGCACTTAATCGTGTACTTTTTAAAAATAAGATTTTGGCTTCACATTTTCTGTTTAGGAGAGCATTTTAAATGTTTTATTGTTTTTAAATTAAGTGTTTTGTATATTGTAGTGTCAAGGAGCTGCTATCAAGGCTTCAGAAATGTGTCTCGCCTTCACTCAGTTACATGTGACTTTTTTCTGATCCTTTGACACATTTGCATCGTGCTGTAAGAAATGATCTTTCCTGAACAGTATTGAGTTAGTTGCAGAATGACTGGTTTTAAAAGGAACACAATGACATTCAGCATGCTGTGGAGAATATGATGTAGGGGCAGCTTCACTGGCCTAGTAATCCAGAGGTTAATGGTCTGGGGACACAGCAGCTGGTGGAATTTGATTAATGGAATTCAATCTGAAATATAAAATTGGCCTCCATTTACTAATGACATTTAGGGAAGGAAATCTCCCTTTCTTACCTAGTCTGGCCTACATGTGACTCCAGATCCATAGCAATATGATAGACACTTAACTGCTCTCTGAAATGGTGTTATAAACATACTGTTCAGAGGCAATGGGCTACAAATGCTGGCCTTGCCAGTGATGCCCACACCTTGTGAACGAATAAAATTAAAAACACAAACCCTTTACAGAATAAAGGAGAATTTTTTGATTAAATCATTTCTCTGGAATGGAATGAGCAACAGTTTACTAGAATTATTTTTTTTTCACTGCCTCTTATTTATAAGAAGCAAGTTTCATATTTGGATGACTTGAATATTGTATGCTGATCAAGCCTGTTAGCATTGAGTAGCCAGACAGAGTGGATTGTGGGCACATTTGAGTTGTGCTCAGTCTTATAACCAGTGACCAGGGAACTTGCCATATATTTATCCAGGCACTTAAACTGAAATCAGTATTTTAATTTTGATGTTTTTGGATACCTCTGCTTTTTACATGCCACCATCATATCATGCATTTCCTGCAGAATCTCTCCTGAAATGTTGACTTTCCAATGCAGCTTGAGCTGTGCATTTTCTTTTGTATCTTTATTTTAAATTTTTAGCATTTAGGGTTTCTTCCATCCTGACATTTTTCCACATTCTCTGCTGTATCAAAATAGTGTGTCATGAGGTTAGAGCTCGAGTGGGAGGAAATTTTCAAAACCACTAAGAAATCCCTCAGTGTGTCTCTGCTTCTAACATTGACGTGTGTTTTCTTTTGATGGGATTTATCAATGGTTTGTGCTGCTATTTGATCTGTAATTGGAAAAACGACAGATCAATAGCAGTCCTGAGTATGTTTGCCATTTGATATTCCTAGCCAGGAAGAGACAAGTTTGCAGGTTGGTTGTCATGGTGACACACCTGTCACAGATGAGACTTAAAGGCAGGGATTTTATTGGTCCTCTGAAAATGGAACTTTTTTCTAAATGAAGATTGAACTGAAATATTGTCAGTGTGGCAATGATGTTGCTTCAATGCCTTTATTGTAATTAAATTTTGTAACTAAATTTTTGAAGTTTTAATGTGACTGTTGCTGGAAAAGTTTGAATTTATTGCGCATTCCACCATATGCTGCGTAGTTCCCATTGAACTATCCCATTGAACTGCTGCGATAGTAATTTAATAGAACTGTGTTTCTTTGGACCACTTCAGAGGACAGTTAATAGTTAACTATGTTACGACAGGACTGAAGTCACAAACTGGATTGGTTAAGGATGTGGATCCATCCTGGAACATATTTGTCAACTGCTTGATTTTTATGAAAATCTGATTGCTTCTCAGTCAGATTTTTTTAATTACTGGTTTTATTTTAACTAAATGCAAATTCTCAGATTGCAGTGATGGGATCTGTATTTAAGAGCATTTGTGGACAAAATTTGTGTTTCTTCTTGCAAGTATTTGCACAGTCCTGTAAAGAATCACTGAATCCCCGCAGTGCAGAAGGAGGCTGTTCGACCCATTGAGCCCAACTGAAAACAATCCCACCCAGGCCCTGTTCTGCAACCCCATGTATTTACCCTAGCTAATCCCTCAAGACAAAGAATCAATTTTGCACGGTCAATCCACCTAACCCATGTATTTTTGTACTGGAGGAAATTGGAGCACCCTGTGGGAACCCACACAGACATGGGGGAACGTGGAGACACCATACACAGTCACCTGAAGCTGGATTTGAATCTGGGTCCCTGGTTAGCACTGCTGCCTCAGCACCAAACCACTGAGCCACCATGTATGTTAATCAGCTGCAGTATCTTTTTGAATGTTCTGGGTGATTGCTGATCTTTCCATTTGTTTAATCTATTGGATTCTGGGGTCCATCCTGCTGCAGTACGATGATTGCCAAAACTTGCAGTTTAATGCGATTGTCACATGTTGCAGGAAGGAGTGGGGGTGTGGGGGGATGAAATATTCTGTTAGGTATCAGCCTTTAGCTCTAATCAGATTGTGGTACTGAAATTGTTAGAGCACCACGCCTTTTTGACAGGATTGAACGTTAACATTTATCACCAGTGGAGCAGTTCAGTCCGTATAGTTATCACTAGCACTTGGGCGAACCCACACAGGATAGTAAAGTTCAGAGCAACCCGTATCTGACACATGAGTCATGTATTTGTCTTTGGGATCAACTCATTTAGATTTTTGGGAGGTTTGAACAGGAAGTGCAGAGGACATGTTTCCAAAAACTTTTGAAGTGGACAGTGTGGCAAATGCATAGCGAGTGTTGCCCAGCTGGGATCCGATGCTTTCTCAAGACCTTGTATAAGGAGGCATCATAGATTTGACCACAGCGAATTTCAGATAATCACCTGATTTTGGGGTTGATTTTAGTACCTGTTGTAGTTGCTGGTTCCAGACCACTTTCTACCTCCCGCCTATGTTAGATGAATCAGGACAATAAACATTATTATATAAAGTAAGGATGTATTTAAAATGTTCTCATGTCCTTGCTTGACTTGAAAGCACAAGTGACTTATTCTCCTACACATAATAGTAGCTGCATTTTAAATTCAATGTATGCAGAGTGCTTTGGGACATTTCAAGAGCTGTGATTATACAAATGCTAGTTTCTGTCTGTAAAATAAGCTTTAGCTGTCATGTGAGATGATGGGGCTATTTGTAGCAAATTATGGTGTACTGTTGATTAAATGAAACTGTAGTTGATTTTGGTTAATGCTGTAGATTCATGCAGGCTGGAGTACTGGAGATTTGATTTTTTTTCAAAAGGCACTCTTTTATCAGCTAGATGGTTAGTGAGTGAGCACTTAACCTTCTGAATGGTGCTGCTTACTCTTTGCTTGAGCAAGTGTGTTGCCATTGCAGGAGCAGAATGCCAGACAATAAATGTCTTTGGAGGCTGGGATCAATTGCAGTGGGACTGCAGGCAAAGAGCCAGTGAAAGAATACAATAGTATGATTTTATGATGAATGTTTATTATTTCAGGTAAATACCATAATCTTGTGCTAGCTTCTTAATCGCATAGGAATATGTTGAGTAAATGGACTGTTTTTGCTCACAGCTCATATTTCAAAAGGGTTTAGTGTAATTGGCTAATGTAGAAGATTGATCATCCTTAAGGATATGCATTAGTTGCATGTAGACTGCTTTGAAGTGCTGCACAACTTGAACTGAACTATATTTTCAATCTTCGTGAGAAGGTGGCGCATAAATTATGCTTAACAGCCTCTCATTTAAAGAGTCATTTTTAAGAGGTCTACTCTGTATGGAGATCATTCAGACTCTACGAACAGACAAGTATTAACTTTCTTTTCCTCAAATGACACCATTTTCATTTGATATTCTTCCTCTGATTTTTAAAATTCATTTCTCTTTCTACAACTTGCAGTTATTAGCAAATTGGTGCTGAGCTGCATGAGATTAGGATAGATTACCAAAAACTTTACAAAGAGGTAAGTATTAAGTGCCTTCTGAGGCAGAGTTGGGAGAATTTGGGAAGGGAATTCAAGAGTTTGGGGCCTAGACAGTTGAAGGCATGGCCGTCAATGATGGAGCAATTGGTAGTGGGCCTGCTCAGAGCCAGAATTGGAAGAGCATAGTAATCGACAAGTTTGCAAGGCTGGAGGAGGCTGCAGAGATGGGTGAGGTGAGAATCTTACGATCAAAGTATTGCTAGATCAGTGCAGTTCCACCAGTTTATTCTCTTGGACTTGACTCATTTCAAAGACTTTAATACTTTCTAACCAAGAGAATTTCTGTTTTTGGAATATTTGTATATGTTTAGTAAATGGACCAGCTAACGCAGTTAAGATACTGAGCAGAAACAAAGGAATTGTGTCTGATGGTGGGGGTGAGTGTGTGATGAAAAGAGGAAGAATAATGTGTGAAAATTTGCATAGACGTGTTGCAGTTATTACAGTCCTTTCTTTGTCTAGCCATATGCTATCCAACATGAAGGTATTCTGCTTGTGATGAATAATACATGCCCCTCTTGTTTGAGTGGTGGTACAGTCTCAAAGTGTTAAAATATCCCTAAAAAGGAATGTACAAAAAATGACTAGAATCATAGGTAGCAAGTACAATGTGGAAGAACTGGGAAAGGTTTCCCCACATATCGTTATGTGCTTTGCCACTAGAATATCAATACTGCTGTCATGAGGGGAATTTTTTAATGCACCAGTTTGAGGAGCAGAAGTGTGCGCACATGCAAAGTTCATCAATCTTATTATTGGAACAGTGGTTCATATCTGGGGAGATAGTTAAAATATCTTAAAGTTATTTTTGACTCGTGTGTGTCTTCAAATTACACGATGATGATGGCTCAGATCTTCCGTTTCCCAGACAGCCAGAGGTTGGATGTATCCTGAAAAGTGTGCTACCGGGCACCCCAAGTCCAAGGATTCCAAGAGAATTGTCCAGGAAGTTTGAACTTGATAGGCAATTACCCTGGGTCCCTCTGATGTTGTCTGAGTTGTAGGTTTAAGTTTATTTATTAGTGTCACAAGCAGATTTACATTAACACTGCAATGAAGTTACTGTGAAAATCCCCTAGTTGCCACACTCCGGTGCCTGTTTGAGTACAATGAGGGAGAATTTAGCATGGCCAATGCACCGAACCAGCACATCTTTTGGACTTTTGAATGGTTCACTTATTCCTAGGTAACAATGCACCTGACCTGACTAGCCTGCAACTGAAAAATTGCTCCCAACCCAAAATGATTGTCCCATCCTGTAAACCTGCACATTCACTCAGAGACTTGTATGTAATTGCACTGAAAAGCTTTTCATTGTGTCATAAACACTTAACAAAATATTGCAATAGTATCCTAAAAGGGATATATTTGTTTTCACTCAGCCAACATTACATGAAAACTGTTGGTTTTTGAGTGCTCCATATTTCTAAAGAAGTTGGAATAAGAAGCCCAAGCCAGAAATGGGGAACTTTGGAGTGGTGGAGTGAAATAGGAATAGAATGGCAATCCAATAGTATCAGCTGACCCATGGAAGACTCAGTCCTCTTGTTTCCCATTTAAATTCCCATCCCAGTATCTGACAGAAGGAAGGTTGTTCAATTTTCTGGCAGTCCCACAAATTCTTTTAAGTGGGTTTGTGTTACTACAGCCATTGATTTCATCACACCATGATTTTAAAAGCTATTCTCAGTGGTGGTAGCACTGTTATAGGTAGTACCATAATTTTTAAAATTCATTTTTATACGTTGTAGGTGTCACTGCTTAGGCCAGCATTTATTGTCCATTCCTATCATCTAGGCCAGTGGATAATCTATCACACTCCTGACTTGACTTCTAGGTGGTGGATAGACTTTGGGGAGTCAGGAGGTGAGTTACTTGTTACGGAATTCCCAGTGTCTGATCTGCTTTTGTAGCCACTATTTATATAGCTGACTAGAAACTGAACTTGATTAATGGAATCCCTAGGATGATGGTGGGGATTTGGCAGTGGTAAGGCTATTGAATCAGTAAGAATCTAGCAACACCAATTTTAGATCCAACCAATTTATTTGATAGTAAATTTGCGAGTTTTCGACACTGTAAGGATTCGCATTCTAATCAGCAATCTGTGACTGTCTGTGTTGGTGTGTGCTATTGCAGACCAGAACACTGCATTTGCCTGAGTGTCGAAAGCTCGCAAATTTACTATCATAAATCGGTTGGATCTAAAATTGGTGTTGCTAGATTCTTACTGAGTTCTTACTACCCCAGTCCAACGCTGGCATCTCTACATCACGAAAGCTATTGAATGTCAGTGCGATGGTTGTGATTCTCTCTTGTTGGAGGTGGTCGTTGCCTGACACTTGTGTGGTATGAATGAAACTTAGCAAATGTTGTCCAGGTCCTGTTGCATATGGACGTGAACTGTTTCAGTATCTGAGGAGTTGCAAATGGCGCAGAACATTGGTGTTGAATGCTGAGTCTCTCTTGTTGGAGGTGCCATTATCTGGCACTTGTGTGGTGCAAATGTAACTTGCACTTGTCAGCCCAAGGCTGGATGTTGTCTGTTACAGCCTGGTTGGAAGTGATTTTAAAAACATCATTCCAAAAGTATGTTGTTATTAATAGAGCCAGGTGTCAGCACTGTGTATATTCTGTAATTGGTACACTGTGTCTGACTTGAATGGCTATGGTGAAAATCTTCTTTATTGACTTTGCAGTTAATGAAATGAGTTCAGGGGCTATTGCCATGGTATTATTGGCACTTTTCATGTAAATGACCTGATCTTGATAGATTGATTTTTTTTTTTTTGATCGCCTAACCTGCAGTCACAATATCTGCCTCTTTCTGTGGTTTGCTGCAAAGATCAAGTCATGTTGATGTGTTCAAACCATGGTACAAAATAGCATCAGAATACAAGAGCGTTGAAGTGTAGAAGCAGTTCAGTTACTGTGCGCAAGTGCATAATCCACTATTTCCATATTTGCTTCAGATCTAATGGCACTAAAGAATAAGCTGGTACAGAATGGTTATGCACATTTGAGACTAATCAGACTTTTATTTGTAAAAAGTTAGTATTTATAGCTGCACAGTGACTCTTGTAAACCCAACGCTGATTCTAATCAGATTTTGAAAGGAACTTCACCGCGCCCTCGCATTTGTGACTGCTAAACTGGTTGAAGATGCTTGTATCAGGCAGAATGTTAAAATCTCCACTGTTGTTGATTGGGGATAGCCCTTGCTGCAGATTTGTGGTTCTATTTAGTATTTTTTACAAACTAAGATGTTCTTGTGTTTTGGGTGGGGGAGATAGATAGTGACAGGAATACATGTGCAAATAGGGTTTTAATTTATCTGTGGGAAAACGAGCGTCTTGCATGGGTGGATAGCTGATTTCAGCAAGTGACATTCTGACAGTGTTAGCGCTGTTGCTTCACAGTGCCAGAGACCCGGTTTCCAGCATCGGGTTACTATCTGTGAGATTTGCACATTCTCTGTTTGCATGGGTTTCCTCCGGGTACTCCAGTTTCCTCCCACAGTTTAAAAATGTATGGGTTAGGTTGATTGGCCATGCTAAATAGACCCTAATGTTGGGCAAATGTGTGGGGCTGCAGGAATGGGATTGTGGTCAATGCAGACTCAGTGGGCTGAATGGCCTTCTCCCGTTCTGTAGGGATTCTATGATATTGATATTGGGAACCAATTTTTCCCTTGCGTCCCATCCTGATTTGCTTTGCGATGCTCCTGTTGTTCTTCAGTGCAATACTCGAGTGATCAGTCTTCACGCATGAAACTTTGACTAAATTACTGTCATGACGAAATCTCTCCTACATTCAGCAGTGGTATTTCAGTAAGGCGGCACTAGATGCTAATCAGTAACTGTGTCTTGCTGATTTTCCTTAATCTGAGTGCAGAAGTCACTTCTGAGAATTGTGCACAAAGTGAATAATTGCACGAAACTTGTGCCCTGTAAGTCTCAGTTCCACATTTGCCATTGGAGAAGCAAGGAAGATTTTCCCTGCCTTTTCCTTCAAGATCTCTTCCCTTGCCTTCTACAGGTGCTATGTCCTTCGGATTTGGTTTGCGGGCACCTGTTTTTCTCCATTATCTTGACTTCAGAAAGTGTAGTGGAGAACATGCCCCTGTCCACATCAGTGGGGGTGAAGTAAAAATGTTCGAGAGCTCCAAGTCCTGATCACCAACAACCTGTTCTGGTCTTTTTATATTGATGCTATAGCTAAGAAAGTCCACCAGCGCACAAAATTTGGCATGTCCATTGTGACACACTCCAACTTTTATTGATGCATCGTAGAAAGCATTCTTTCTGGTTGTATCACAGACTGATATGGCTCCTGTTCTGTCCTAGACCCCAAGAAACTACCAAGAGTTGTCAGCGTAGTCCAGTTCGTCACTCAAACTAGTCTCTCATCCATGGACTCTGTCTACACTTTCCACTGTCTCCAAGCAGCCAGCATAATTGAGACCCGACACAGCTTAGACATGTTCTTTTTCACGTGCTTCTGTTATGAAACAGATACAGAAGTACGAGGCCACATACCAACTGACAACTCAAGAACAGCTTTTTTCCTACTGCCATCAGATTTTTGAATGCACCTATCTTGAATTAAGTTGATCCTTAAACCTTCGCTATGACTGTAACTCTACATTCTGCACTCTTCTTCTCTATGTATGGTATATTTTGTCTGTATAGCGTGAGAAACAATATTTTTCACAGTATACAATACATGTAACAAGAATAAATTAAATCAAATCAAAACCACTATATTCGTAGGTGAACTTATTGCTGGGAACAATTGGGGTTGCATCACAGCCAAACCAGATACTATAATTACATATATTCCCAGTTAATCTCTGGTTTGTAATCAGTGTGATAATCGCTGTTGTTGATTTTTCTTTGAATTTTTTTCCTGCTTCCAAACCTTTTCAACTTTACATCCACCTCATTATCAGGACATGAGTCCCAGTGGACTACTGTTGCTAAATTCACATTAGTAGAACTATGATTTTTAGAAGCTAATCCTTATCCACATAAGATGGTAACACTCATGTTAGGTTTTTGTTGGATGAGCAAAGTGGTTTCAGTCAAACGGGAGTTTCGGATCCTCTGCCAGCAATACCCAGGAGAATCTTGGCTCAACAGTGCTTTAGTTATGATCCGCTAACTCAGCTGAGGCTGGGATTTGCTGGTCTGCATGGTTCACTTCGATGTTGAACAGCACATGTACCAACTACCACAGGAAAGGTGACTCCTTGTGATTGCCTTAACAGAGAAGGGGCTATTAGAGAGACACTGTATGGCTCTGGAAAAGATCATGTCTTATTGACTTGATTAAATTCTCTGAGGAGATTACTAGGTTGACAAATCACTTAATCATAACGTCTACTTTATTTGATATATCTAAAACTATACAAGGCTGTCCAGTTTGTTTTGGATTTGATGGGTTAGACGGCGTGAAGAAACATGCATATAGGGGCTATGTAAGCAGAGGGCTAAATTACACGTCTGGAGGTTTCTGTCTTCACAGAGTCATAGATCTTTGGATTTGCTGGTTAGTGCAGCAAAGCTGGAACATTGAAAAGGTCAAGCTCTTGAATGTGACTGATAAACCCATGTAGATAAAGAAAAATGTACGAGATGTTGCTTATTGTATCTTTTGAAGAGCTGTTACCTCCTGGGACTCAAATCAGTTGCCTTCAAAGCAAGAGAGGAAATTGTGCAATTATTTTTCCTTAGCATGTGTGAAAGAAATTTGTCCCCCACAGATGATTTCATGGTTGCTGGAGGGTGGGAAGCATTGAGGTTCATGATGTTTAATTGCTCATGACTAAATGGAACAACCTCAGCAGATCAGCTAGACTTTGTCTGTCTGCTATTTGTGTATGTTTGTATTCAAACTTTTGAAGAGCTAACATTCATGACTGAACCAAGTTTTGATCTGTTCCATTTTGATACATGCCTACAGTTTTGCTTTAATTTAATTCTAGCTAACTCCTGCAAGAATACTTTGTATGCAAAATCAAATTTCCCTTTGTTAACATATTGTTAGTTTATTTGTCACAAATAGGTTACATTAATACTGCAATGAAGTCACTGTGAAAATCTGCTAGGCTCCACATTCTGGCTCCTGTTCAGATACACTAAGGGAGGATTTCACTTGGCCACTGCAGCTAAATGTCATGCCTTTTGGACTGTGGGAGAACACTGGAGCATTTGGAGAAAACCCATGCAGACTCCTCACAGTGACCCCAGCTGGGAATCGAACCTGGATCCCAGGTGCTGTGAGGTAGCAGTGCTAGCCATGTGCCACTGTTAACTGCAGTAAGTGCAGTGCACTATAAAGAGATTTGTTCAGTTTAAGTTTATGTTCTTTCAAAGCTATCAATTTATTTTGGTTTTGCAGTACAAAGTTTTCTGTATTGAATAGTCAGTGCTTTCAATGCAGCTATGTACAGAAATGTTGAGTTGACTGGGGACTGTGCTATGATATGAATTTGGTTTGGGACTGCTGCCTGCAGAAGTGCCGAGTGAGGTTTGGGGTCAGTGCCCAGGTTAATGCTGGACGTTGGGAGTATTTCCAGAAATCTGAACTTACAACTCTCTAGTTCTAGTTGTTTTGTTTTGAGTGTCTCTGTAGAATTTTTTGAGGTGATGAAAACGGTGGACGAAGGGCGAGCCGTTGATGTCGTCTCTATGGATTTTAGTAAGGTGTTTGACAAAGTCCCTCATGGGAGGTTAGTTAAGGTCAAGGCTAATGGGATACAAGGACAGGTAGCTAGATGGCTTGGTAATAGGAGACAGAGTAATAGTGGAAGGGTGTTTCTCTAGCTGGAGGTCGGTCACTAGTGGTGTGTCGCAGGGCTCAGTACTGGGACCTCTTCTATTTGTAATATATATAAATGACTTGGAAGAGGGAGTAAGCGGAGTGATCAGCAAGTTTGCAGACGATACAAAGATGGCTGGACTTGCGGATAGTGAGGAGCATTGTCAGGTGATGCAGCAGGACATAGGCTGGTAGCTTGGGCAGGCAGATGGAATTCAATCCTGATAAATGAGGTGATGCATTTCGGGAGAAAGAATATAGGGGGGGAGGTATATGATAAAGGGTAGACCTATTAAGAGTATAGAAACACAGGGACCTGGGGGTGCAGGTGAACAAGTCTCTGAAGGTGGCAGAGCAAGTGGAGAAGGTTGTGAAGAAAGCATATAGTATGTTAGCCTTTATAGGAAGGGGTATGGAGTACAAGAGCTGGCCTTTAATGTTGCAGTTGTATAAAACGCTGGTTAGACCTCATTTGGAATACTGTGTCCAGTTCTGGTCGCCTTACTACCGGAAGGACGTGGAGACTCTGGAGAGAGTGCAGAAGAGGTTTACTAGGATGCTGCCTGGTATGGAAGGTCTGAGTTACGAGGAGAGGTTAGGCAAATTGGGTCTGTTTTCCTCAGAAAGACGTAGACTTAGAGGAGATCTAATAGAGGTGTACAAGATTATGAGGGGTATAGATAGAGTAAACAGGGTTAAGCTTTTTCCTAGGATGGACTCAAATATCACAAGGGGTCACGGGCTTAGGGTGAGGGGGGGTAAGGTATAATTTGGATGCTAGAGGGAGTTTTTTCACACAGAGGGTGGAGGGGGTATGGAATGCGCTGCCAAGTAAAGTGGTGGAGGCAGGTACTCTGGAGTTATTTAAGAAATACTTAAATGGGCACATGAACAGAATGGGAATGGAGGGGTATAGAAAACTGATTTAAAACATGGATGATGAGCCTTGGGAGCCCCTGGGAAGTGTGTAAATAGATGATATTGATGTACTTGTTTTTATCCTACAGGTGCTTTGGCCCACCTTGTCTAATGAGGGGCATACACGCGATGGGTCGTGAGAGGGCTACTCTTGGATCTTTTTTGAGAGTATCCTAGTGCTTCACGTCGTTAGTGTACGCTTGAACTGGACCATTTGATGGGCAACACGACAACTCACGACAGCTCAGTGACTATCGCTGTGCTGTGCAGATACATGGATTTGGGCCTGTGTCTGTGGGAGTTTGCGCATTCTACCTGTGCTTGCATGGGTTTTCATCGGGTGCTCTGGTTTCCTCCCACATCCCAAAGAACAGCTGATTACCTTCATTGCTTTTTGACGTAGTTGGAAGAGGTGTAGAAGGAAGTGGCCCATTTACCCCAAGAGCAGCCAATTCCAAGTCCAGTGTTTCATCTGATATGCTGATTGACAGTATTGGGCTTGGTGAGAAGGGAGAAAAAGAGAGACCAACGGATAAAGGGAGAGATGAAGAAATAGACTGGTGAGAGACTGACAAAGACGACAAAAGAGTGAGTACTGAGAGGTAGGGATCGAGAGAAATTAAGAAATAGATCAGCAGAGATGGTGTAGAGAAAGAAATCAAGTGGCTTTATAGTCTTGTGCTATGTTTTCCTGCACTACGCACTACACAGTCACAACATTCAGTTTTCTCTTCACCTGCCTTTTCTTATCCTCAGTCTGAAGATCAGGCAAGCCCATGCCTTTTTGATTTGTTGTAGCACCTGAACAGTTGAATGGTGAGTCTGTGAATTCTTTGGTACTTCCGGGCAGATGGTGTTTTTGGACTTCAGATTTCTGGACTAGAGGTATGATAGTGTAGAACATGTTGGTATGTTTATATTTTGAATGTTGGTGGCCTTTGATGGTGACGGTGTCTGGACTATGAGGGATGAATCTACCCAGCTGAAATGGTTGAGAGCTTGGCTGGAATTCTCCTGCTCTTCACTCCTGTTGGTTCTCTGGTCATGCTAGTGGTGCATTCCTGCTGCAGGATTTGCCATTCCCATTGGTTGGCTTCAATGGGAATTCCCATTGATAATGGCAGGACCAGAAAATTCCACTGCCATTGTGGCACGCTTCCCCTCACCACCAAGAAAAATACTGATGGGAGGTCAGAGATTCTTGCCCTTTGGTTTTGATTTGCTTAAACTGTTACTGATCAGAGGGTTAGTAGATAATGATTCAGTATGAGTAATTGAAAGTCTAATCTGTGGTGACACCCTTTTTAGTCCTGTTTTGAGCATTCGATCTTATTTTGTCCGCATGGTAAAAGTTGTTTTAAAAGTTGCTGATATCTTGAGTATTAAAGATCTTAACGGACCTTACAACTGTAATTCAGTTTGTGTTGTGGATGAATGTGGTAAATCCATTGCTGTGATAGTTTTACTGTTGAGACTAGTTGTGACCCCAGTGAAAACACTGGATTTCTGCCCAAACTGCTTTATTTAACCTAGCCTAGAATATAAAGTTAAATAGATTTACATGAGGCTTGTTAAATATTAGATGCGCCAGTATCAAGGTTTGGAATGTACCTTGGGTCTAATGGAGATTCAGTTACATATGAAGTAGAAGAGAAAGAACAGTAAGTGAGGCCTTGAATGCTCAGGACAAGCTTTTTTCAGTGTACTTTGTGCCTATATCTTTTCAGGGGATTGAATGGCATTCCTTCAATGCCGATGTTATCTCCATCTCCTCGTGGGGATGGTAGCTGAACACTGCAAGCTTGTGTGGTATAGTATTTCCTTTGTTTCTTTGTACCTTGGTGTGATCTGTTTGTTGCAGTTCATTTTCCAATAAAAATGACGTTGGAGATCCTCAAAGGCTCCATATATGTAGCACTTCAAAAGGTCTGCAGCTTCTCTTGCTGACCACCTTGAGTTTGACTGACATTCAAAGTTCAAAGAGAGTTTAGTTGTGAAAGCCACAACCTTAGCAGATAGTTTCCAGAACTGTCCTCTTCAAAGTGCATTTTAAAATGGTGGAAAAATATGCTTGTACAATCTCTAATTTAGTGTCTGGTGAAAAATCGGAATTATCTTGTTTCCGATGTATTATCTTTAGTTCTTTAATGTTCATTCCTTCGTGACTCTCACTTGGTGCAGGCTGCAATCCAAGCTGCAGTGTAGGCCTTGTGTCCATGGCAACCTCCACATAACTAGCAATATAATAGCACACAAAGGTAAACTGTTAAGTCTAAAAATAGTTTGTTTAAAAATTCAGTTAATTCAGTGGATAAATCTTAAGCTTAAGATGGACCTCCTTGTAAACCACTGTATGCTGCTTATACTAGTTTAATATTGCATTCCCCTCAGCTTTCTATTGCCAGTGTGCGCAGCATCTTAATTATGTGAAAAATATGTTGAATAAACAAGGCGCAATGACCAACGTCTAGTTGCACAGTAACTAAAACTGTGGAGAATCTGGCACATTCCCAATAATATTGAGAAGCGAGTACTGGTGCACTTGGGCTGAGGTGGATGCAATTCTCAAAACTGTTTTATTGTGTTCCTTTGCCTGAACTGTAATGCGGTTCGAAGATCTCCATTGGATTGGCTCATGATTATGCTTGGCGAAGTGCAGTGCTTCGCCAATGCTTTCTGCAGTATTGCTGCTCCTTCGTAGTTACTGGGTCAAAATAGAACATAGAACATTACAGCACAGAACAGGCCCTTCGGCCTTCGATGTTGTGCCGACCAAAATAAAAAGCAATGCCCCTCCAAACTAAACCATTCCCTTCTCTTCCATATACGTATCAATTAACCTCTTAAACGCCACCAAACTTGGCGCATCTACAACAGCTGCAGGCAGGCATTCCACTCCCTAATCACTCTTTGAGTAAAGAACCTACCTCTGATATCCGTCCTATAACTCATACCCCTTAATTTAAAGCTGTGTCCCCTCGTGCTAGCTTTCTCCATCCTAGGAAAAAGGCTATCACTGTCCACCCTATCTAAACCGCTAATCATCTTATATGCTTCAATAAGATCCCCTCTTAGCCGCCTCCTTTCTAACGAAAACAACCTCAAATCCTTCAACTCTCTTCATAGGACCTGCCCTCCATACCAGGCAACATCCTGGTAAACCTCCTCTGTACCCTCTCCAATGCCTCCACATCTTCTTATAATGTGGGGACCAGAACTGTACACAATACTCCAAGTGCGGCCGCACTAGAGTTTTGTACAGTTGCAACATGATGCTGCGGCTCCTAAATTCAATCCCCCTACAATAAAAGCTAAGACTCCATATGCCTTCTTAACAACTTTATCCACTTGACTGCCTACTTTCAGGGATCTATTGACACATACACCAAGATCCTTCTGTTCCTCAACACTATGAAGAGCCCTACCATTAGCCCTATACTCTACACATTTATTGTTCCTGCCAAAGTGCATTACCTCACACTTTTCCACATTAAACTCCATTTGCCACCTCTCGGCCCAGCTCTGCAACTTGTCCAAGTCTCTCTGCAAACTATAACACCCCCTTCACTATCTACCACTCCACCGACTTTAGTGTCATCTGCAAATTTACTAATCCATCCTTCAATACCCTCATCCAGATCATTTATAAAAATTACAAACAGCAGGGGCCCCAAAACAGACCCCTGAGGCACACCACTTGTCACCGAACTCCACGATGAATATCTCCCATCAACCACCACCTTCTATCTGCCAGCCAATTCCTAATCCAATTAGCTAAATCACCCTCTATTCCACACATCTGCATTTTCTGTAGAAGTCTTCCATGGGCTACCTTATCAAACGCCTTACTAAAGTCCATGTATACTACATCAACCGCCTTACCCCCATCCACCTCTTTGGTCACTCAGTGACCAAAAGGGAATACTAGTATTCCCTTTTCTGATGGTATTGTGAGTCAACCCACAGCATATGGACTGCAGCAATTCAAGAAGGCAGCTCATCATCACCTTCTCCAGGACAGTAAGAATGGGCAATAAATGCTGGCCAGGCAGCAACGCCCATATCCCACATGATTTTAAAAAAGCCTGACCAGAAAACTGTCCAGCTGTTCAGTTGTTTTGGACATATTAAAGGCTGACAATCAACTTGTGTTCACATTACGAATATAGCTTCCATGGCTTCCAAGTCCAGAATTGGACTTGAACCCAGAACCGCTGATCCAGAGGTAGGGATGCTACCACTGCATCACAAGACCTGGGGAGGCAGCAGCTTAACTGCAAATGTTGACTTCAAAAACTGCAGGGGTTGGCGGGTTTGGGGGGAGGGGGGGGCGCTTCCACAGGCAACAATGCTCAGATTAGTGTTGGAGAGCATGTCAGGCATCTTGGGGCCTGGATTGCAGCTGTTGATAGGCTTGCAGGTGCCTCTGGGCTGCTCCATAATAATGGCAAGTTCTGCTAACCTTGTTATTCTTGATGCAAAGTCTGACTTAAGTTTAGTATATTTCTGTATCCATCGTACACCATATCCATCTTTCATTCCTATATTTCCTTTTTTGTTTGCAGTAGTTAATGCTCTTGTTTTCTGCATTGTAAAAACTACCTGATCATTCTGTGCATTAGCTGGCATTAAGGAAAAATTGATGAACTTTTAAAAAGCAACTTAGGCCAGGCTGTTTAACTTCCACATCTGATTTGCTTTCAAACCAGGTATTCCAATCTTTGCCTCAACAGTATTGTACAATGAACTGAAAAAGTGTTCAGATTTGTGGTATATATTTGAATAATTTTAATATGGAGGGAGCGTTGAAATATTTGAACTTGGAAATGGCAAAGGAATGGATAAGTGACTTCTCGTGAAGTTTGAAATTGCTAGAAAATAATTGATAAGTGTGTGTAACACTTTAAAACAACAACCATTTAGCTAATATCAGTGAAGTTTTTTTGGGTACACCAGTGTTAACTTTTAGGCTGATATTGGATATTGCTTGCTAATGTGCTGAAGGTTTAAATATTTAACTCTTGTAAGAGGAATTTTATTATGACACATCTATATGGATTTGCAGCAAGAGGGATTCAGATTGACTTATAATGGTGCTCCATCTTGTAGAACAACGATTTAAACCAGAAGGACTCCGGTTTGCTCCTAGTGTGTGCTTTGAGCAGATCTCAGCAGGACAACAACCAAAGAAATTGGCTTCAGCACTAATGGTCCAGAGGAATTACAGCCAGCGTTCCTGCTCCTGAAAAATGTGTGTTTTCGGGCATGTAATGATTGAGTTCAACTTTGTTTCATCACTGGTTAAGTAGTCTTCTGACAAGAACCATCTATTAAATCAACAATCTCCATTTATGTATTGTCTGTAATTTTAAAATACTGAGCCAGGGAAAAGGAGATTAAAAGCTTGGTCAAAAAGTTGAGTCTTAAAGCAGTTTTGCAAAGATGATCAAGGAAGCATTCCAGAGGGTGGGACCCACATGATTAAAAGTGTTTCACTGATGGTGAAGGTAAAGGGAGCAGGAGCTGGGGGAACTGAATGTTAAAGGTCTAGAGCAGGTTAGTGATGATGAGCCAGTCATTTGAGGAACTTAATCTTGGGGTGGAGTTTATTGTTTTATTACATTGATAGAGTATTACTTCAGTCAGCAAGGGCTGGATGCAGCTAACAGTTTTGGACAAGTTAGAATTTTAGGGTGGAATATGGAAAAACAACAAAATAGTTGAATCCAGAGATGACAACTTGTCAGTATCAGAAGGAGCAGTGGGCAGTGTTGTGGCATTTGTAGCATAGATTGGCTGTGCTTTTACTTATCTGGAGGAATTACAGGCTTATAGATGAAGATTCAGCGCGGAGTGTAGCAAAAGGCTGCTAGTGGCCATGGCTTGTTACCCAGAATGAGTCAGCAATGAAGTTGTATAGACTTTTTTCAGAATTCTTTACCAATACTTTTTTAAATGTTGAATTTGATGTCAACTCTGTTGACTGATTCAGCCTTGGTATGTAAAGTGTTAGATTCTTCTCATATGAGACATGACAATTGATGTAAATGGTTGATCTGCCACATCTGAGCCAAGACCACCTCCCAATCTGAGTTAATTGAATTACTGTTTACAGTGAATCTGAAAGGTCAGCCAGATTTGAGTTTGACTTGTCCACTGTTCTGTATTCAGTTTTGAAGAGCTTTACAAAAAGTCTGATAGCTGATCTGTACACTGATGTGGCTGAGATCAGCATGCACAATCTGCAGCAAAATTGTCTTTTAGTGGACTTCCCACTCTCCCTTTTGGAATAACCTTTTATTTCATTGCTTGCATGCTGAGCACCATTTTTTAGCCTGTAACCAATAACGTACCATGAATGAATGATCTCCCCCACCAAACATCCCTGAGTAGCCTTTGGTTCATAGCATACACTGGTCCCGAGTCGTTGTCGATATTGCTTTTTTTTTTGTCATTCATGGGACGGGCATTGCTGACTGGTGAGCATTTATTGCTTGAGGCAGTTGAGAGCCAACCACATTGTTGTGATGAGATTCGGCTTATTGCTCACCACACTGCAAAATCAGTGTGCCAGGAACTCGATGTGGAAGAATAATTTAGGCACAGCATTGTTCCTCTGGGCCAATTTAAATGTTAGTGTATGGTTGGAGAGCCCATATGATTTAGCAATTGACATAGAATTGCACATACTGTGAAGAGGTGTAATTTCCTGACTTGATGTATAGTTTAATACATTCTCATCTCACTTGATTTATTACAACAAAATAAATATGCTACACAAGCTGTGGTAAACCCTTGCAGCAGCAATTTTTGACAGTCATGTTGGTGCATTTTCAGTTACTGGAGCAACAAAGTCCAAGGGTGCAATCAAAATTGCAGAAGTACATTAGACTGATTAAAATATCAGAGTAAGAGCTGCAAAGTGAGTGCAGGTTCATCTACCATCTAAGGATAAAATCTGAGTGCCGCTCATGATGTGTGCTAATGTGGAAAACAGAGGCTAATGCAAGCAAGGAGCCTGCTGGTGACAGGTTAATAATGTAGTTACCAGTGTTATAGTCAATGATATTGTTTGAAATTGTTCCGCTTCTACTGTGGCTGAGCAGAGAAATCAGTGGTAGTTGACAATTGTTTCATAATAAACATAATATAATTAACCCATTTTCCTCTATACATAACCCTTTGAAACTAGTAACTATGTGGCCATCTACTCAAGTGTGGGGAAACTCACCTTTGCTAACTTACCCCCTGACAAATGAGTAAACTCTTCTGCATTAATCTATGCTTTCTTTTTCCTCTCCATCCCACCGTGAACGAGACTCATGTTCTCCTGATGTAGCTGTTAATTTCAAAAATTTCAACTGTGGAACATCTTTCCCTCAATTTTTCATAACAGACATTTAAAACTCAAACATGATGTAGCTTAATGGTTATGATTAACCACGTCTCCTTTTTATTCAGCCTTGATGACCTGCATTGAGTCTTCACGATATAAATGCTCATACTACTTGATTTGGAGGTTTCCAAATGTGCATTTCTGGGCATCAAACACTTCACTGACTAAATAAAGCCTGACACTGGATACGTTGTTGCACAATGCTATTTTGTGATTTAATTTTGGCCGTATTTACCAAATTATGGTAACTTGATGCCTTTATCAACTGCTAATGGCACACACAGCAATTCTAGATTTTTTCCAGTAAGGGGGATAATTGCTGGGATTCATTTACAATATGTGCTATTCTCCTGTCAATTCTTGAGTAAATTGTATAAATTAGAAATTCTTTCCTTGCTGCAATGCGATCCTTCTATATCAGATGATTGAATAGTGGATAAAGCTAAAACAATCCTGCAGCAATAAGCTGGTGCATTGCAGAGAGAGTACATTTAAAGTAACGAGATCTCAGCTGCCTCTATAGCTCATCCTATCAGCAGTTGAGTGATGATCCCAGATTTGATCTTTAGTCTATCCTGAATGAGCTGATTTTTAGCAGAGGTTAAATGAAATTTGAATGGGGGAGGGTAGGATGTCATAGTTGACTTTGGTGTCCCTGGATTGAGGGGACAGTTGGCCAAGGTTCCCATTTTTCATTGTTACTCACTGCTACTGAAAATGCAGATGCATTGACATGCGGTGAGGACAGGATTGTGGTGTTTGTCATCTTGCTGACATGTTCATTTAACTATACCCTAAGAGGTCAATACTTTTATGATCAGTTTTCGCTCTGAATCATGTGTAAATATTAAGTTTGTAAAGCGAGGTTCTGGATCCTATAACTTGTTAATGCTGGTATACGAGCAGCTAGACCAGGAGTTTTGAGAGAGCATGTTGTTTGTGTATTTAGTTAACTGGATATGTCTTAAACCTTCTTGACCACTTGGACTGTGAAGGTAGTAAAATTAACATTATTGCACACTGGCTTAGAATGGGTTTATTGAGAGGCAGATCATATTGTGAATTACAGTTTATAGGACCTGTTAATGGTTATGTAAGTAATGAGCATTACAATGTTTTACTAATTTAGTTATACAAAATTTGCATTAGCATGAGACATATAACTCGTATTATGGAGCTTTACTGCCCCATCTCAGTGGTGTCTGTGATAACTGCCTCAAGACTGCCAGAGGTACAATTTGCAGCAGCTGTGAAGTTTAATCCAAAACAGTGGATATCAAATGTACAACTTTGACAATCAAATCATGCATAAAAATAAAGTTACAGTGGATTCCTCCACTGTCAAAAACCATCCAGTGAAACTTTAACAGATTCCACCTGCAGTGTATCTTTAATATAGAAGAGAAGAATGCATAATTAGTTTTAAAAAAATTGGAGTGGGTTAAAACCTGGTCACAGGTTTTATGGAGGATCTTGGGGGAGAAAAGGTTGTGTTGGCACAGTGATTTGATGAACGGATTTGAGGTTAGGGACTAGAATGCAAACAAAAGGGATTGGGGCACAGAAAATAGAGCTGGAAAATGCAGAATGTTTAAGTTATGGGGGTAAAAAAGGATACAGAAATAGTGAGGTATGAGGCCATTTGAGGATTTCCATAACTGTTGTTAATTTGGGTCCCTGTTGCTTGATTGAGAGCCAAAGTAGATCAGCAAGCATAAAGGAAATGGGTGACAAGGACCTGTGAGAGTTCGGACGTGGGCGACAGAGCCTTGAATAATCTCAGGTTTACATGTGGTCAAATTAAGGATCTTGGCAAGGTTGTAGTAGTAATCTTATAAAAGGAAACTTCCATTCATTAACATTTTTCGTATGCGCAGGATATCCCAGAGCACTCCACAGTAACTGAATTGTCTTGAAGTGTAGTCATGCTGTTGTTATTTGCAGAAAACGTCAGTCTTTTGTGAACACAAAGTCCCACAAACAGCAATGGTGATGTTGCTGTTGGCTGTGACATTGGTAGATCTCTCCATTTTCATATAGTGCCATAGGATTTTTACACTCGCCCTACCAAGTGAATACATACCATTGAAAAGAAAATATCTCCAACAATGCAGCAATCATTTAATGTTGCACTGAAGTGCCATCCTTGACTGTGTACCAAGTTTTGGATACAGGCTTGTGATTTGGAATTGAGTACAGAGAGTCAAATTGTCACAAGATTAATTCCATCAAGTGAGCACATGCTTGCTGCAAGTTTAATTGTGTACTCCTATTGTATGTCTGTTATTTTTCAGCTGTTTCGTGAATGGAGCATAAACTGAGGTTTCGTAACATTGCCATAATTTTCCTATTTTCTGTCTTGAGTTGCACTTTTAGTTGGACTTTGTCATCCTGTATATTTAAGCCTGCTGCAGTTTTTGATATATAATCGAGAAGAGAACTTGCAGGTTGGCTCCTGCTGAAACATTATTTCCCAGGAAAATTGGGGGTGAGGAAGGCCAGTTGGATCCTCATTGATGTATCAGAAAAAGAACTCCCTCTGCAACGTTTCATTATCTAAATTATTTCCAAGTGATTTTTGTTTCTAAAAATTAATTTCATGTACTGATTACTTGGTTGCCTCCGCTATGTAGCATGGCCACCACTCAGATGATTTGTTGAGGCTGAAAGGTCAAAGTTCTCCAGTTGTGCCGTGTAACTCAGGATCTTTGACACTAGGGATTAAAATGTTGCCACTGTTTCTAGTATGTTGATAACCAGACAGTACTCCATTGGAGGTACAGCCTGACTAGATCTATATTCGGTTTAAGTATTTCTAACTGGTTGACAATTATGATTCTGTTGGCTTTTTTAGCTGATGCTCTGCATTGGTTAAACATATTGAACATACATCTCAATTTCAACAATTCATGTCAGCCATTTTTCTTCCATATGCACAAGACTTCATATTCGTCCTCAAGTTCCTCACAATCTTACCCAGCTTATTCTGTAAATTAATCTGCCTACTCTGATACTGCATCTCTGCTAACTGGTTTAATTAACTGACATTGAGATTCTGAAACCAAGCCATTGACTGATGTAACCCATTGTCTGCTCTAATTATAGTTTCAGGAGATAAAGAACTATCAAGTGTTACTATCAAAACATGTCAGCTGGGACTGTCTGAAGTTATCTATATTCATTTTAAGGTGATCCTTAAAAGTTGTGTTCTAATACCAATGTATCGTTAGCTTATTCAATCACTGAAGACAATCAGTAAACCTGATGAATGATCACTGCTAAAGTACTCAGATATTTAAATGTGATTTCAAAGCTGTGGTATCCTCATTATGAGCCCATTTTGAGAGTCATAATTCCCTAATATAAAAGACTAAATTTGTAGACAAGATATTTTCTGTATTGTAGTTTTGTTATTGGAGTCTTGCTTGACTCCAGCAATTTCTGTAATTGTCATTGTGAGCCTCCCATTTCGGATGTCACCTGACAGGAAATTAACATTTTACATCTGTTACAATAGAATTATGGAGTCAGCTGAGAGGAAATGAAGTTTTGCTGAGAGTGCCATTACAATGCAGAAGTATAATGGAAGATTATAAATTACAAACAAATGCAAAAAGCTGTGTAAAAGGCTTAGTGTCAACTATATGGCTGTGCATGTTATCTTGAAAGTGGAATGTAGAGGAGTTGCCAGATGTTGCTTCTGAAGAACAGTAAAGGTCTTAAAGGAACAGAGCAGGCTATTTAATACCTCAAATCTGTCCTGCAATTCATGTTAACTTGCATCTTAACTCAATCAAACTACTTATTTCCATAATGTTTAGTACACTTGCATTACAAAATTGTCCATCTCCATTTTGAAATTTTTAGTTGACTTGGGCTGATCAACTTTTTGGAGGAGCAATTTCAAGATTACTGCACTCTTTGACTAAAGAACTGCTTCCTCACCTCAATCCGTGAATATCCTAGCTCTAACTTTAAGGTTATCCCTCAATGTTCTCAACACCCCTTCATTACCAGTTTACTCATTCTTAATTATAGGAGTTCGGTAACTGCTTGCCTGCCTGACATGACGGGGATAAATATGCCAATCTCCCAGTTCAATAATATGTATCTTTTATTTTAAAAAAAAAAGACTCTTGTGTTTAGTGACTGGTTGTCTTTGCAAGACAAGATTTGACTCGATCAAATATGGTCGATCTGAGCACAATTGCTTTGCATTGCAGATCAGCTGGTGTTGCTTGGGATCCTGCACTTTGCATACACATGCTGCAGCTCGGCTTTCGGTAAAAAAGCTTTTCTTTCAAACACGGAAGTTAGTTCAAATGAATTACTGTCCTTTGTTGCTCTCCCTCTGTTGATTGATGAGGTGGAGTAATTTTATCTTGTTGAGATGCTCGTTGAAGAACTTTTTCATCTTGGTGAAGCCATGAAGATGTGAATCGTCAAAGCTATTCCAATAGATTTGGGTTAATCCTAGCATCAATGACTTGCATTTGCTGGTTTATGTTTTGGCTGTGTATTTGAATAATTTGTGAAAGTTAGGTGGGTTGGCTATGATAAATTGCTCCTTAATGTCCAAGGATGTGTAGATTAGATATACTAAATATATATATTAGAGAGACTGAGCAGATTCGATGGGCTGGATGGTCTGGCTTTGCACTAAGGATTCTATAGTTCTATGGAGAAGGATGGAGACTGACGCATACTGAAATAGTTTTGAGAATGGTGATTTTTCAAAAAAAAGGCAGACAGTTATTCAACCCATCTTCCTTATCCCACTGTGCAGATTTGGAAGCAAAACTCGCCCAAACCATTTCTTTATCTTTCCTTACTAGATATCTTTAAGTTCAAGGTTGTACAAAAGTGAATGGGGAGCGTCTTGTGCTCTTCCCTTTGCTAGGATTAATGTATCTAACAATACAAATTCAAGATCACTAGTGATTCCTTTGTTCACCCAAGTAGTTGCTCGTAAATTGAAACATATTGACAGGTAAAATTGACCTTGATTTCCCCCCCCCACCCCCCCGTCTGATGCCGACACGCTTGCACTTGGTAAGAGTTGTTTTTAAACTTTTCTCCAAGTTACAGCTGCAACTGAAATGAACTAGCTCAACATAAACTATAATCCAGGTTATGGCAGAATACCACGTTGTGTGTGGTACTTTTTCCCATTAACACATTCGTTAAAAGCCTGTCAATTTTTTTGGGTGCTTCAACCAAATTTTTGCTAATTGTTACAGACTGTCTGTCTTGTTACTCGTGAAGCAAGCTGTGCCTCTTTCTGTGGTAATAATTAATCAAAGAACTTTGGCATGTGTCCAGAATGGTTGTTAATTAACCAATGCCTGTTTAAAATATGTACGTGGCTTGAGAATAAAATGGTTTATTGGTTAATCTTTACCTTTTCAAATATCCTAATGGATGTAGCTAATATCAGTTGGATACTCATCCATTTTAAACAGGGTTTCAAACATAAGCACAAACTAAGATTGGACTTGAAAATGAAGGTGTTAGAACATGTTGTTTAGAGTTCCTATTTATGGGGTAGATCATTAGCCAATAGTTGTCCACTTCATCTTTATTCAGTTTGCTGTTTTATTGTACATTATGTAACTTGTGCAGTTCAGTTTTCACTAGTCTGCTGTATAAAATCACAGTGTACTGTTGAGGCGCAGCTGTCATCAGGACAAATTGAGGTGCACATACACAGTCTACACATGCAAAATAGTCTGTGCATTGACAAACATATTGGGACAAAAGTGAGAAATAATGCTAAAGGGCGGGTCAGATTTAATTTGGGACAGTTAACTAATTGAATTGCTCAGCCATGATTGATTCTCAATTACATTGAGGAAAACATTGAACCCTTCCCCTGCAGATAATTTTAAGGGATTGTTATCTCTCTGGTTGTTTAAATAAAATGACTATTTCTTGGAAGTTGTCCTCTGTTGACCTTCGTTATTATATGTAATTGTAGTTTACTGCTTCAGCTTTACTTTGATCAGGAGAATTTGCATTGCAGTTCAGTCAGCGAAGCAGCACTGCTACTAGGGCAGGAGAAATCCATTGACCTTGGTAAGTCTTTTGTCTATAAATCAGCTTGTGGCAATCTGCACATGAGTCTGGATTTTGTGCAAGTTAGCACCATCTTGTACATTGTTTAAGGCTCTAAAGATCCACTGCTGAGCAGAAAACGACTCGGTTGAGACTGTTATTGGTGCTTGCGATCTGTTGTTTGAATGTGTAATAGTGCTTTGGAGTGTTTCTATCTTTTGTTGTTTTACGTAAACTGAAAATTTAAAAATGCAAATCTAACGATGGAAGTATGTTCAGCTGCTGCAAGGCAAAGCCAACAATTTTGTGGAAGTAAAGGAGCACTTTTATGGAAGTGGAGTACTTGTGTGCAAATGGCCTATTTTAAATAGTAATTGTGTACAGTGCAGTGTGACCTACGTATGGTAGGCTTTGTGCTAACCATATAGCTGAGGACCTCCTGCTACAACTGACTCACGGGGCCCTTTACACGTGAGCCACTTCATCTGAAACACCATGTTTATTTCAAGTACATTATCATTCCATCTGTTAGTAAAATAACTGGATTTCATGCAAAAGTTAACCTCAAAATTAAAAGGAATTAAGCTATGTAAATGCAGAGAGATTGCCGTAACTGCAAAAGAAAAATGTATTTAATATTTTAAGTGTGATTCTTCAGAATTGGTGAAACCAGGGGTGCCCTTTTATTTCCAGATGCTGATTAACTTATTAAATATAAAGTGTTTTGTATGCAGCATTCACAGTGGCTGATATTTTGTGAGAAACAGCTGAGACTTATCAGCACTCCTTTATTAGGAAGCAAACGAACAGCAATTGCTAAGCCCAAGCACGCACTGTTAAGATTGTCCAATTTGCTTTCCTCAACCCAGTGTTACAACAATGCCTTGTTAGTAGCCTTAGCATGTGAGGGTATGAAGATGGTATCATTGCCAGCTAAATATATCACGAAAGATTAGGACTGGTACATTCGGGTGTAATGGCATATATCTTCGTCATTGAAATCTCTGACATAGAATGTGTAATTTAAATTACCAAAAGAGAAAATGCTGGAAAATCTCAAAGTCTGGCATCTCTAAGGAGAGAAAAGAGCTGTTGTTTCGAGTCCAGATGAGCCTTTGTCAAAGTGTGATTAAAGTGCATAGTCTCATTCAATCCAGATTTAGTTATTGGAGATTTTTTTCAGTTTTTTTCTTTCTGTATCTTACCTTTTGAATTCAATCTTTCTTTTGCTCTTTTACTATACATGATTTTATGGAAAATCAGATATGCTAATTTCTACTTCCTGGTTACATTGCATATCCATGAGGATTCTTCAGTCTGAAGAGCCTCATTGTCCCATTTTGGTGCCACAGATACCTGTAGAGAACTCCCTACTGAAGATGGTCTCTAGTAACCATAAATTGCTTCTTTGAAACCCACGAAATGTCCGTTGGCAGTTTAAGTGTAGCAAACAATGTCTGCTGTTTCTTCCCCACTGGCTGCAAAATCAAAGCCAGTATTTTGTAGTTCCTTGAACCATAAATTTTTGCTGGGCTGGTGAAAGCTCTGTGCTCTTCAGTAATCTCGTTGCTGTTATTATTGGCCACTCGGGCTTTTGAGCACGAGCTGAAACAGGATTAAAAAGGATATTAGGTAATTGCAATGTTCTGGATTGTAGCCAAAATCTTGGGAGCATGATTGTCCTGCTCGCTTTCATTTACCTTTTTCATTTGAGGCCATGCAAGTGTACATTTAATGTGCCATTTTTGCTGTTGCATGTGTGCAATGTGAAAAGGTCTATCATGACCCAGCTGCCGAAATGAGCAGTAAAATTTCTGGCTTTAAAAAGACAAGTAAAGGTCAAGAAAAGGCCGTGCAAAATGCATCCGGCAGCTAATCCATTTTTAAAGTTTTGGAGTTTATTTTAATGGATTTGCCTGAGCAAAAACAAGATACAACCAATTTGCTTATGCAGCTATAAACCCCATATATTATGTAATCATTCCATGTCCAGTGGTACTTACACAGCATTTGACTGATCAGTTACATGTTATTTGTTTGCCAGCAGTTAGTATGTGAATATTATATGCATGAATGATAGAAAGGTAGTAAAATCTGTAGGCATATTTGGTCTATTGATAGCTGTGCAATTTCATTTTGGTGTTCAGAGCAGTGTATTTAAAATACTTTTTGCTTCTAATTCAGTGTTTCAAATTGGTCCCAAGTTATAGATAGGTAATCACTAGTACTTCACCCTAATATTATACAATGCAAAAAGCTCTCCCCAGATTGAAGATACCATCATCAATCTCCTAGCTACAGACATTGCATCCTTCTCAGTTTTCCTTTCTTGAAGGAATAACATTGCTGTTGAGAGTTATGAACTACTCATTAAATGTTGTTGCTAATTGTCTACCAACTTATTTTTTAACCTATTTCCATATCCACATTAGTCAATTCTGTTTTCCTTCTTTTGCAATTGCTTTTTAAACAGTGGTTTTAAACAGTGGCATTGGTTAGCAATGCTGCCTCACAGCAGCAGGGACTCGGGTTCGATTCCTTGTTTGAGGTCATTGCAGAGTCTGCACATTCTCTTTGTGTTTGTGGATTTCATCCAGTTGCTCTGGTTTCCTCAAACGAGTCCCAAAGATGTGCTGGTTAGGTGCACTGGCTATGCTAAATTCTCATGTACCTGAACAGGTGCCGGAGTGTGGTGACTAGGGGATTTTCATAGCAACTTCATTGCAGTATTAATATAAGCTAGCTTGTGAATCTAAGACTTAAACTTTAAAAGTTTTAAGTAAATTGCCACTCGCAAAAGAAAATCTACTGTATCCCAGATTTATGCGAGACATACATCAATTCACCTGTACATTCCAAGTTGATTTAACATTGGGACATCAATTATGTAATTTATACCCAATAAATGAAAATATTTTCTGAAGAGTTATTTCACAATCTTTTATCCCGCTATAAAAATAACTATGGTATCTGTGTTTTAACCTGTACATGTGTCACGTTCAATTGAAATATCTCGATAAATGTTAGATTGTTCATCTAGTCAGGAATGCCCACACTTTTGGATTTTGAGAGTTAAGCGGGTGCATGATACTTGGAGGATGTACGTATGTAATGTTCTATGTTCTGTGTCTTAGACCGTGTTCTCGTTAAATCACATATGGAGAAACCTCAATGTTCTACGTAGGCTAATTGTGTGACAAATGATGCAACTGGACCTCAACTCTAAGAATATGAAAAATAGCCAATTGGGCAAGATGACATATGGTTGCTCCCATGCCAGAGGAATTATGGCTGAATCAACCATTTAATAGCTCTGGGACAGGAGGAGAGGAAGAAATAGGATAAAAAGAGATGTACTAAAATTAGGGAGGAGGGGAAAGAAAATATCCCAAACCCAATTTTAAAAAAGCTAACTAGGATCACTGGTGTTTATATATATTAGGGAAGCTGCTGGTAAGCATTTAATTTGTTACTCAACTGATAATCCTTTGTCCTGATCTTTTTAAAAGATTTAACCATTGTTTTCTCTTTCCTCCTTTAAGGTTATGATCTGTATAGATATGTTTTCCATATCCTGTAGATTTGTGCAGATTTCTTACTGAGTGTTCCACTCGGTCCAATTTTTTTTTAGTGAATTGTGTTCAATCCCGGTGAAATGCTGTGTCTGTTTTTACAGCTCAGCCCATGACAATGTGAATAAGGTTCGTGTGGCCATCAAAAAGATCAGCCCTTTTGAACACCAGACGTATTGCCAGCGGACTCTGCGTGAGATTAAAATCCTGCTGCGCTTCAAACATGAGAACATCATCGGCATCAATGACATCATCCGAGCACCCACCATTGACCAGATGAAAGATGTGTATCCTGCTTCTCCAGTAACATTTAAAAAAAAATATATTTGGCTGCTTGACATACAGGGTTAGCATGCTGTCCTTTCATTTCAAACATTCATCACATTAGCCCAGGCTGGACGTGAAAGTTCCTCCTGTGTGCTGGTTGCAAGGGTTTTATGTAAAAGGTAGTGAGCAGTATCGATTGAATTCCTGTTGAGAGTTGGCCCAAAAGGAGATAGGTTTATGTAATCTTAAATGATTTTCAAACTTGCTCAAACTCTACAAAGATGGCAGCTGTGGTCAAAAATGGTAGGTGGCACAGTGCAAGTGCTTGATTCTGGTGTTGGATGACTAGTTTGCATGTCTGCGTGGTTTTCCTTTGGGTGCTCTGGTTTTCTCCTTCAGTATAAAGATTGGTCATCGTCGATGCATGGGGTTATGGGGATCAGGTGGGGGAGTGAGCCTAGGTAGAGTACTGCTTTGGAGGATGGGGACAGACTCTATGGGCGAGATGGCCGCCTGCACTGTAAAGATTCTATCGATTATATGAATTTAAATTAGTATAGTGAGTGTTTTTCTGACTCCAATGTCAAGGCATCGTTAGAATAGATGGAGCTTTACTCAGCATATGCTTATGCAACACCGAATCCCAGAATAAAATCACTGACTTCCCTCCCCTTGAATGCAGTCCCAAAAAAAGAGTGAAAACCACGATTCTCAGGTAATCTGACTAAATGACTCCAATACCTGATGTATACACTGATACCATAATGTCCATCTATTTGGAAACTGGTGCAGTCACTGGATATAATTTGATAATTGTTCATATATTGGGGACGACACCTATTGCTACACCATCCTGATCAAAAGGAGTGCTGAGTTGATTTGTGACTCACTCAGCGGAAACACTTCTGAGGAGTTGCAGTTTCAATACCATAGCTCTGGAATGTGATTAAGGAACAAGGTTGCTTGAAATCATGCATTTTTTTTTTGTGGAGTCATGTTGCAAAGATCAATATGTTATTGGAACTACAAACATTTTTGGGTTAAATTGTGAACTTTGTTGAAGAGAAATGAAACAGAGATTCAACTTTTCCAGGATATTCCCTATAGGCAATGTTTGTGGCTTCCTTGACTTTTATTTCCAGATACATTGTACAAGATCTGATGGAAACAGACCTGTATAAACTGCTGAAGACTCAGCATCTTAGCAATGATCATATCTGTTACTTCCTGTATCAGATCCTGCGAGGATTAAAGTACATCCACTCTGCCAATGTCCTTCATCGGGATCTCAAACCATCTAACCTACTGCTCAATACCACCTGTGACCTGAAGGTTAGTTTCATAACATTTCCCTTTTTTGAACTGGGGGTGACACAAAAGTGAGTGTGAATGATGTACCAGTGGCAACTCTGAAGGCACTGCAATCCTATCTGATTGTCTCCTTGGGTGTTTTAGGTCTATTGTTAGAGTTTGATTGGAGAAATGATGCAGAAGGAAGGGCTTCAGATTACTGCAGTGGAAGTGACCTTTAATGCATTCACAAAATGTGGTACCAGTATTTATTGTCCATTTCTAATAGCTCTTAAGAGGATGATAAACTGCTGTCTTGAATCAATGATCCTTGTAATAAAGGTGCTCCCAAAACATTTATAAATTGGAAGTTCCAGGATTTGACCCTATGACAGTGAAAGTGCAATAATATGTTTCCAAGTCGAGCTAGTGTGCTGCTTGGATGGGAACTTGGTGATGAAGTACAAGAAAGATGGATTGCATTTTGACATTGTTGCACCAAATTTCTCTCAGGCAGGTTAACCAGTGGCAAGAGGTGTGCTCTAACCTAATTTGGCATGATGTGGCTGGTATATAAGTGCCTTTATGAATCATTTGAGAGGGCATAGAAGGTGCAGACAGGACTGGGAGAGATCGATTTAAAAGGAAGTCCCAAAATAGGATAGATCATATGGGGAAATGTGAGATGGATGATGGGTTTGGAGTGCTTGTGCATTAATGCATGGAGTATTGAAAATAAAATTGGCAGGTATGAGTATCCACATGGGATTAAAATATAGTGGGAGTAATGTAGACCTGGCCCAAACAAGGGGAGGAATGGGTACAACATTCTTGGCATCAACATATTGGGAAAGTTAGAGAAAGAAGGAGGTGGCCATATTAACCAAAGATACAGTTACAACTCGAAAGGAATGAAGCATGTGAGAGTTCAAGGACTTCAGTCTTGGACTAATATTAAAAAAGAACAGAAGCTATTTTGCTGCTGAATGTATTCAGTAGGTTCTAAATTGCGGAAAGGAATTGGAGAAAATTTGCAGAGAAATTACAGAAGGATGAAAGTACGACAAGATAAGTGATAATGCAGGCTTCAGTATATCATAATATAGACTGGGGTACTGAGGGAAAGAATCTTGAATGGCAGTGTTATCCTCCAGATATTTGCAATTCGTGCGGCTAGTTTGGGTTCCAGTTCTCATCATTTGTCTCTTGGCCATGTCCTTCGGAACAGCGACATCATGTTGGCTTGACTCTGTGCCCAAGCGCCGTGGATTTTTTTCTGCAAAGGTACAGTATATTCTGCACCTCTAAGGGATTGAATAAAGCACATGTCTTTAAGATCTCTGTCATAAAGTAGTCCAGCCTGTGCCACTGTTTGGATCCAGGCTGCTTGCATGCTGTTTTCAGTTTGTCTGCTTGTTGGAGGACTATGCTTATGATAGGTAAGTCTTAATCATGCTGCACTAGAGAGAAAGGGCTGCTCAGTTGAGTTTGCTCTGCCTATACCATGGTGTCCGAGTACTTCCATCCACTGTAGTCCACTGGGGCATTAAAATCACTGAGAATAATGAACCTGCTCCTGGTGGGTACTCTTCTAATTAACCGCCCGCTGAGGTTACCGTGGAGTGCTCCTTTGACTTCGTCTGTGTGTCATTGTTGTAGTATAGGTGTTAATATATTGTGTGCTGGTTACTGCAAAACCTAAGCAAAGAATATGACTCAATAGTTGTTGCCCATAATAAATGAGTCAAACTTGAATGCCAATTCAGATTGAATGGCAAAGCCCCACATTTGACTCTCGAGGATGGTCCTTGGAGTTTACAGATCTTTTGAATCTGTACCAACCCTCTTGAATTGAGACTGCTTGGTGAGCCTTAATTTTTTGAGGGTGGGCGTGTCAGGGTTGTACCAGCCCAGCATTCAGGCTATGAAAATAAAAACAAAATAATGTGGATCTGAAATAAAAACAAAATGCTGGGAAAACCAGGAGGTCTGGTGACATCAGTGTAGTGAGAAACCAAGTTAACATCCAGTATGACTCTTCGGAACCGCTTGGTGGTGGCTGTACTTTTGGGACAGTCTACATCTGAACCACACTGGGACCAGTATTCTTGCGATCCCCAAAACTAGGGAAATAGCGATGGTTTTAAACTAAATATTGCAGGCAAGTGATCAAATATGGGCAGATGTGATATGTCAAAGTAGAAACAAGGGAAGAGGAGAACGTATTAACATAAAAAGTGATAAACCATGCCAGGGAGGGACAGGGCATACAACTGAGTAAATCAACAGATGAGGCAGAGGTACAAAATAAATAAAACTTAAAGGTCTGTATCTGAATACATGTGGCAATGGAAACAAAGCAGATGAGCTAAGAGTGCGATTAATCTCTGAATGAAGATGCACCTGGGTAGCAGTGACCATAAAATGATTGTTTTACTTTGAATTTGAGGGAGAAACGAGTATTTGAAACTTGAATAAGAGTAATTGAGGGTGTGAATGCCGAACTACCGAAAGTGAACTTCAATATCGATTGTGGCTCGATCCACAGAGATACAGTGGCATATGTTTAAAGCAATATTTCAGAATACACAGAATAGATACAGATCAACGAGAGAGAAAAATCCCAAGAGGAGGACCCACCATCCATGCTTAACTAAAAAAAAGTTCACCATGGTATCAAACTTAAAGGCAATGGCAGAGTAATTGAATAGTTTGCATCAGTCTTCATTATAGAGGATACAAGTAACATCCCCAGCAGTAGATGTGTGTTAGGAATTAAGAGGGAGGAAGTCAAAATTATAATCATCGTGCAAGAGGTTTCTGTCAATCCACAGTTCAAATCCCCAGATCCTCGTGATTTTTGACATAGAATCAGAAAAGTAGTTGATGCATTGCTGTTAATTTACTAAAATTCACGCTATTTGGGGAAGGTTCCACAAAATTGGAAAATCATGTAACTCCATTATTCAAAAAGGGGACAAAGCCACAAACTATAGGCAATTTAGCTTATCTGTGGGGAAAATGCTCTGAAGCTTTGAGATGTTATAACAAGACAGTCAGATAAATTAATCAAACAGTCAGTATGCTTTTGTGAAAGGGAGATCCTAACCAATTTATTAAGTTCTTTGAAGTAACAGGTGCAGTGAGGGGGACCAGTCAATGTAGTGTATTTGGATTTTTAGAAGACATTGATAGGGTGCTTCATCAGAGCCTATTGTGGGAAAAATAAAAGCTCGTGGTGCAGTATTGATGTTAGCCAATTTTTATCCACGCCAACGAACAGAAAGTAGGCTGACAAGTGGTATGCACAGGGGCCTCAACTTTTCACAATTTATATAAATGATTGAACAAAAGGGCCAAGAGTATGGTTGCTAAATTTGCTGATGCCAGAGAGGAGTGCAAGTTGTAAAGAGAATTTGAGGCTACAAAAGGAAATGTACAGGTTAGGTGAGTGGGCAAAGACCTGACAAATAGAGTATAATTTAAGGTGGTCCTTTTTGGCAGGTGGAATAAAAAGCATACCCTAATGGTGAAAGATTGGTTTTAATGAGATGCAAAGGGATCTGAAAGTCCTAGTGCATGAATTCCAGAAGGTTCCCAGCAAGTAATTTAGCAAAGCTAATAGAATATTATTGTATATCGCAAGAGAAAATTGAATACAAGAATCAGGAGCTTATGCTTCAATTATATAGGGCCTTGTCCAAAGATGTGCAGGTTATATTGATTAGCCATGTTAAATTTCCCTTTAGTGTCAGGAGATTAGCAGGGTTAAATATATAGGATTATGAGGAAAAGGCCTGGAGGAGAGGTGTTGTCAGCACAGGCTGAATGGTCTCCTTCTGTACTATAGGCACTTTATCATTTTATGGTGAGACCACATCTGGAGTACTGTTTAAAGATGTAAATGCATTGGAAGCAGTTCAGAGAAGTCTTACAAGACCAATAACTAGAATGGGTTGATTATCTAGTGAGAAAAGGCTAGACTGGCTTACCTTGTATCTGCTGTAGTTTGAGTGAGAGGTGATTTGATTGAAACATGTAACATCCTAGTTTGGGAGAAGTTGACAGAATGGATATGGAGAAGATGTTTTCACCTGTAGGCGAATCTAGAACTGGGGGTCACTGTTTAAAAATAAGAATTGCCCATTCAAGATCGGTGAGATTTTTTTTCTGAGGTTATAACGTAACATAAGAACTAGGAGTAGGCCATCTGGCCCTTTGAGCCTGCTCCGCCATTCAATATGACCATGGCTGACCTTTTTGTGGACTCAGCTCCAGTTATCCGCCCGCTCACCACAATCTTTAATTGCTTTACTATTCGAAAATATATCAATCACGCACCTTTAGAATTCTCCTCTTCAAAATGTGGTTGAGGAAAAGTCTTTTTTTTATCTTTAAAGCAGAAATAAATTCTTGAAAAAGGTGAAAGATTAGCTGGAGTAAGCAGAAATGTGAAATTAAGGATAAAATTGGATTAGCTTGAGGGGTTGAGTGGCTGTATCAACTCATTCATAAAAGGAAGAGGAGAAATTAATGAGACCGAAAGCCATCACATCCCCTAGACTTGATTTCCTATATCCTTGCATTTTCAAAGGTGTGTTTTTCCAAGATGGCGCTGGAGCAAGCCAACTTGTAAACTGTGCCCAGCATGTCTTCTATCTTTTACTCTTGTTCTTTATGACTGCAGAATGTAGTTTTACATTCTCTCATTTCTTTTTTCTGAATAGTATGCTTTGTCTGTGCAGTACAAGAAATAAAACTTTTCATTGTATGCTAATACATGTCACAGTAACAAATCAAATCTAGATAGTGAATGCATGAATTGTGATTCTCCTAAGATTCATTTTTGAATTAATTAGATTCCCGAATGGTCTCAATGGAATGGAATATATTCAAGACTGAGATGGACTTTTATGATCTAATTGAAGGGAGAGGGGTGGGAAAGTGGGCTGAGCAGAGGGAACATTTGGTCTACTCCTATGTCTTGTGTCTCTCGAACTTAATGGAATATAAAATGGACTGAGTTTAAACAAGAGGGATAAGTTGACAAGGGATCACAAATCATATGGGACAGAGGATAGAGGTGTTTTGCATCTCTTTTTATTAAGATGTTGCCAGCATCATAGTAAAGGAGAAGGTAGTAGAGAAGTTGCCTATAAAAAGATCGTTGAGATTGGCAGACCTCAAAATGGAAATGGTACTTGATCTACATGGGATATTCTGAAGATTGCATGGGGGTTTAAGGCTGAAAATTCGAGAAGCTCTGATCCATTTTTAAATATGGGAGCGATGCTAAATATTGTAAATGGTTACACCCCTGTTCACTGGAAAAGGTATAAACTTGGCAATTGCAAGAAAGTCAGCATAAATGTTTAAATCTATTAATTGGAACAAAAGGGAGTGATACTTAAAAAAAAAAAAGTGCTTTAATCAATTAAAGCCAGCATAGACTTGAAAAAGACAAATTATTTGACCAGTCTGAGATTACAGTATACATGAATTTTGAAAATGTATTTGACTTGCTTGACAAATTAAGAGGGATTAAGGAGATTTTGACTGCATGCACATATAATAAGGGGCAGAAAATCATACAGGTTGAGCATTGTTTACCCAAAAACTTCGAGGCTGATTGTATCTTGGATTTGAGACAATTTTGGTTACTGCATCTGGGCCTACTAGCATGACAACAGCTGAAGCAGCTATATTCCTAAAATAAAACAGCTATACTAAACAAAATTACTCAAACCAAGGTGTACCACTGATAAGTACCTGTTGGATAGCACCACAGATGGAACTTTAAGATCCTGTTTGTAAGAGAATGTTCACAAGGTGAACTGTTCAGACAAACAGTTGGACACTGCATACTAAAGTCTGCAAGGTTCATGTTAGGCCATGTAGACTGGATATGATTGACAAAGTTCATGACTGTCAGGTTAAAGGAAGCCTGTAAGGTCAGTGAGATTCAGAGTGGGCGGTATTTAGATGTATTCTGTTTTCAAATTTCTGGATAAAGGATATCAACCCCGTGCAGTTATTTTTCAGCAGGTGGGAAGTATACTGTGGTACAGTTCTAAAGGAGGCTCAGGAAAATAGACATGGTTTACGTGTACAATTTTTTACACATGGCAGGACAAGTTGAGAAGGTGAGTTAAAAAGTAGTTGTTGGTTTTATAGCACAAAATCAAAGAAATAAAATGATGTGGGGTCCCAGCTGCTGTGGCTAATTCTGGCCTCCACTCTTTCAGGAGGGTCTTAAGGCCTTGAAGAGGTAACAGGAGATTTACTGGAATGATGCCAGGAATGTCGGGACTTGCGTTGTATAGACTAGAGGAATTAGGGTTGATCTTAAAGATTAAGTAACATAAAAGTGGACTGTAAAAGTTTCTACAAGTATATGAAAAGAAAGAGTGATGACAAATGCAGGTCCATTTTGGTGGCACAGTAGTTAGCACTGCTGCCTCTCAGCACCAGGGACCCAGGTAAAATTCTGGCCTTGGGTGACTGTCAGTATGGAGTTTGCATGTTTTTTGGAGTGCGTAACTAGTAGAATAGAGGAGGGTGAATTAGTGGATGTAATGTATTTTGATTTTCAGAAAGCCTTTTGATAAAGTTCCATCTAAGAGAATAGTGTGTAAAATCAAAGTGCATGGATTGTGTTAATATATTGGCATGGATTGAAAATTGGTGGCAGACAGGAAACAGTGGAAATCAATGATTTGGATGAGGGAATCAAATGTAATATTTCCAAGTTTGCTGACTATATGGAACTTGGTGGAATGTGAATACTGAGGAGGACGTTAAGGTTCAAGGTGACTTAGACAAGTTGAGCAAGTAGGCAAATACATGACAGATGCCTTTATAATGTGGATAAATATAAAGTTATCCAGTTTGGATGGAGAACAGAATGGGAGTGTGTTATTTAAAAGGTGATTCCTTTTCCTGGACACAAAGGAATCTGTGCCCAGATCCAGTCGCTGAAAGCAAGCAAGCAATAGTTGGGAAGGCAAATGATATGTTGGTCTTCATTGCAAGAGAACTTCAATACAGGAGCCAGGGTGTTTTGCTACAGCTGTACAGGGCCTTAATGAAACCATATCTGGGGTACTATGTATAGTTTTAGTAGTCTTGAGAGAAGTCATAGAATGAGTGCAAGGTTCATCAGACTGATTTGCTGAGATGGCAGGATTGTCATAAGAAGAGAAAACATAAGAGAAAATCTAATTGAAATGTATAAAATTCCAACTGCACAAACTGGATGCGGGGATGCAGTTTTCTGTGGCTAAGGTGTCAAGAAGAAGAGTTCTCCAGATATGGATTAGACCGTTTAGGACTGAGGTGTGGATAAATTTCTTAACTGAGTGTGAAACCTATGGCATTCTCTATCACAGAAGACTGTGGAAGCCAAGTCACTAAATATGTTTAAGGTTTACATATTTATATTTCTAGAATGTAGAGGGGTATGAGTAGAGCATGAAATAGAAGGTCAGCCCATGACCATTTGAAATACAGAGCAGGCTCAATGGGCTGAATGGCCTTTACTCCTATTTTCTATTAGAAGTTTTCAATATTATGAATGATTTTGACTCAGGAAATTGCTTTCAAAGGAAAAAGGATCAATTACTGATGCAGGTCATAAGATGATTGGTGAAAGAACAAGATGCAACTTGAGCGAAATATTTATGCCATGAAATTTTATGATCTGGAATGTAGTGAAAGAGTGATGGTAGCAAATGAACAACTTTTCAAATGGAATTTGATAAATAATTGAAGTGGAATTTCTTTCAGGGCTATGAGGGCAGTAGTAGGGTGGGAGAGAAAGAAGTCAGTGCAGTGGGACTGATTGAATTGCCCTTTCAAAGAGTTGGCACAGACGCGACTGGTGCCTCTATACTGTACCATTTCTATTATTGTGATTGCACAGCATGGAAATGGGTCTGATGAGGAATATAAATGCCATGTTGAAGCTGTAACAAAATCCGACTTTTAAAGTAGTAACAGCTTAATGTGTAGGAATAGAAAGGGTTTAATTAAAGCCTGTGAATTCTTGCCATTTTTAGTTCCCTTTGGCCAATTTTGACCTATTTTAACCAGATCACTTTCAATTATCTTACCAGCTCAACCATGGGCAGTAATTATATTCAAAATTATACAGGTGAAAAGTTCACCTGTTTGTCATCAGGTTGGGTCAGATTGAGACTAATTCATGCCTTAACTTGGACAAATTGCTATTAGGATTTGGACCTAACCTGTCAATATAATAAATCATCTTGCGACTCCTATCTGTGGAAGTTGTTGTTCTGCTTAACCATACATGGTATTTTTTAAATAAGCAAGTTAATACACTAATTTCTTAAAACATTGAAAGCTTATTTAATTAGATACTATGTTTAGGGAATTATCCATTTTACATCCTGATTAAGGGGCATTTATCTTATTAAACTGGTTTCATATCCAATTAAACTTTCCAACTAAAAGTGTGCAATCATTTTTTCAGATTGTCAAGTGGTAAGTTTTGCAGGTGTGCAATTTCCGAAGATTTATGGTCAACATACAAGTAGATAATTCTATGCCTGGGCTAATGGAGCATTTGTAAATGGAAATACAATGTTCCAAATGTACTTTTAGCTCTGGCATTCTTGTTGAATGCTCAGAGTTCGAATTACATGGTTAATGAAATTTGAACTTTATCTCGGAGGCAAACCCAATAACAGCTTCAAATATATTGCCAACAACTCAAAATAACCAAACGCTTAATGAAAAAATAATTATCAAGAGTAGCGCCAGCAGTTAAGATGGTAGAGACTAGAATGTTTTGGATGTTTCTAATGTGTCTTTTACTGGCGTTTGTCAGTGGTGTCTGCAGTGTTTTTTCATCCACTTTATCAATGCAGTGAAATCTATCTGGCAGTAATGGGTTGTAATATACGGTATAAAAACCACCTCAATATCAGCCACGAGAACCAAAATTATTCTTTTGCTTTTACTTTAGTTTCTCTTTAAGTAATTGGGTTTTTTTTTTCATAATGCAGTAAAAATCTAAAATAACTGAAAGATCAGAACACTACCCTAGGTTCGGAGACTGTTTTCTGAACTTTGAATTGGATTGCCACCTGCCTTTAGCTTCAAGCACTTTCTGACTACAGTTGCAGGATGCTATACTTAAAAGATTATCCACATCACTCCTCCATATCAGCACAAGGATTGTATTTTTTAGCTTGGAATGTTTTGGTATGATAGAAATTCAAAGCAGTAGTAGGCCATTCCATCCTTCGTGCCTGCACCACCATTTTGAACATGACTGTTCATATTCAATTTCAATATCCTGATCTCCCTCTCTCAAAAGTATCTCTTGATCTCTTCAGCCCCAAGAGCTATATCCAATTTCTTCTTGAAGTCAGGCAACATTTTGACCCCTTTGTTTAAGAAGGGGAAGAGAGACCTTCCTGGGAATTATAGGCCAGTGAGTCTTACTTCTGTGGTGGGCAAGGTATTGGAGAGAATTATTAGGGATAGGAGTTATAGTTATTTAGAGAGAAATGAATTGATTGGGGATAGTCAGCATGGTTTCGTGAAGGGTAGGTCATGCCTTACTAACCTCATTGAGTTTTTTGAGAAAGTGACCAAAGAGGTGGATGGGGGTAAGGCGGTTGATGTAGTATATATGGACTTTAGTAAGGCGTTTGATAAGGTGGCCCATGGAAGACTTCTACAGAAAATGCAGATGTGTGGAATAGAGGGTGATTTAGCTAATTGGATTAGGAATTGGCTGGCAGATAGAAGACAGAGGGTGGTGGTTGATGGGAGATATTCATCGTGGAGTTCGGTGACAAGTGGTGTGCCTCAGGGTCTGTTTTGGGGCCCCTGCTGTTTGTAATTTTTATAAATGATCTGGATGAGGGTATTGAGGGATGGATCAGTAAATTTGCAGATGACACTAAAGTCGGTGGAGTGGTAGATAGTGAAGAGGGGTGTTATAGTTTACAGAGTGACTTGGACAAGTTGCAGAGCTGGGCCGAGAGGTGGCAAATGGAGTTTAATGTGGAAAAGTGTGAGGTAATGCACTTTGGCAGGAACAATAAATGTGTAGAGTATAGGGCTAATGGTAGGGCTCTTAATAGTGTTGAGGAACAGAAGGATCTTGGTGTATGTGTCAATAGATCCCTGAAAGTAGGCAGTCAAGTGGATAAAGTTGTTAAGAAGGCTTATGGAGTCTTAGCTTTTATTGGTAGGGGGATTGAATTTAGGAGCCGCAGCATCATGTTGCAGCTGTACAAAACTCTAGTGCGGCCGCACTTGGAGTATTGTGTGCAGTTCTGGTCGCCACATTATAAGAAAGATGTGGAGGCATTGGAGAGGGTACAGAGGAGGTTTACCAGGATGTTGCCTGGTATGGAGGGCAGGTCCTATGAAGAGAGGTTGAAGGATTTGAGGTTGTTTTCGTTAGAAAGGAGGCGGCTAAGGGGGGATCTTATTGAAGCATATAAGATGATTAGAGGTTTAGATAGGGTGGACAGTGATAGCCTTTTTCCTAGGATGGAGAAAGCTAGCACGAGGGGACACAACTTTAAATTAAGGGGTATGAGTTATAGGACGGATATCAGAGGTAGGTTCTTTACTCAAAGAGTGATTAGGGAGTGGAATGCCCTGCCTGCAGCTGTTGTAGATGCGCCAAGTTTGGTGGCGTTTAAGAGGTTAGTTGATAAGTATATGGATGAGAAGGGAATGGTTTAGTTAGGAGGGGCATTGCTTTTTATTTTGGTCGGCACAACATCGAAGGCCGAAGGGCCTGTTCTGTGCTGTATTGTTCTATGTTCTATGTTCTAATTACTTTCTGTGGTAGTGAATTCCACACACTCATCACCCTTTGAGTGAAGAAATTTCTCCTCAGTTCTAAAAAGTTTACCCATAATCCTCAAACTATAACCCCCTAGTTCTGGATGACTCCATCATTGGGAACACTCCTTCTAATCTACCATGCAGATGCCCACACACTCAGCCAGTCTAAATCACACTGAAGCATCTTGCATCCTTCTCACAGCTCACTGCCACTCAGGGTAACTTTATTATCAATATTTTTAATTGATTTTGAATGTATGCAGTAAGCTAACAGTTCAGAAATTGAGGCAAAAGTATGATCTATGTTCCTGCTTACCTGTTTTAAGTTGTATACGTGCTTCCATGTGATTAACTGCAGATCTTTGGTATTTAGTGTCATCCAGTGGTAGACTGCAGCAGTATCAAGCAATTATGAATGCAGCATAATACTGTTACTTTCTTGGGTAATGAGGCTGCCCAAATTCGAGGCTGCCCAAATTCAAGGCTGCAATTTGAGTCCCATCTGTCATGTTGAAGATAAAGTTGTTTCTGCCCTTGGTTGGGTTCCCCTTAATTAATATTTGTTGATTGGAAAAACCTCAGTTTTTCAAAACTCTTCCATTCTTCAGTCAACTTAAACCATAAGAACATAAGAAAGACGAGCAGGAGTAGGCCATCTAGCACTTCGAGCCTGCCCCGTCATTCAACAGGATCATGGCTCATAAGAACATAAGAAATAGAAGCAGGAGTAGGCTATCTAGCCCCTCGAGCCTGCCCCACCATTCAATAAGATCATGGCTGATCTGTAGTGGTTCAGTACCACTTTCCCGCATTCTGTCCGTAACCCTTAATTCCCTTGTCAATTAAAAACCTATCCACTGTTGACTTGAACATATTCAGCGAAAAAGCCTCCACCGCTTCATCAGGCAGAGAATTTCAAAGATTCACCACCCTCTGCATGAAAAAACCCTCTGCAACTCCGATCTGAACCCCCCCCCCCCCCCCCCCAATCTTGAGGTTGTGCCCTCTAGTCCTGCTATTTTTAAGTGGGAAGAGTCTCTCAACCTCTACCATATCCATCCCCTTCATTATCTTATATGTTTCTATAAGATCCCCTCTCAGCCTTCTAAACTCCAAAGAGTACAAACCTAGCCTGTTCGGTCTCTCCTCATAATCCAACACCCTCATCTCCGGTATCAGCCTAGTAAACCTTCTCTGCACCCCTTCCAAGGCCAATATATCCTTCCTCGAATGCGGAGACCAAAACTGCACACAGTACTCCAGCTGTGGCCTCACCAGCACCCTATACAGCTGCAACAGAACCTCCCTACTTTTATATTCTGTTCCCCCTAACTTAGATAAAGGTCAACATTGCATTCGTCTTAATCTTCTTGATCTGAAGTGGATTGGTTCCACTTATCCGCTTTCTCCTGATAACCCCTAATTCCCTTTCAGAAACCTATCTACCTGTGACTTAAATATATTCAATGAGGTAGCCTCCACCACTTCAATGGGCAGAGAATTTCAGAGACTCACCATCCTTTGAGTGAAGCAGTTCCTCCTCAACTCCAATCTGGACTGCACCTTATTTTGAGACTGTGCCCTCTAGTTCTGTTTTCCTTTCTAAGTGGGAAGAATCTCTCTACCTCTACCCTGTCTAGCCCCTTCGTTATCTTATGTCTCTAAGATCCCCCCCACCTTAGCCTTCTAAACTCTAACGTGTACAGACCCAGTCTATTCAATCTCTTTTCATAAGCTAACCCCTTCATCTCCAGTATCAGCCTAATGAACCTTCTCTGTACTCCCTCCAAGGCCAGTATATCCTTTCGCAAATGTTAACCAAAACTGCACACACTACTCCAGTTGCGGCCTCACCACTGTCCTGTACAATTGCAGCAAGACCTCCCTGCTTTTATATTCGATCCCCCTCGCTATAAAGGCACATTCATTCGCCTCCTTGATCACCTGCTGCACCTCAGACTGGGTTTTTGCAATTTGTGCCAAGGGAACCCCCCCCCCCCCCCCCCCCCCCCCCCCCATTCCCAGGTCCCTCTGCAGTGAAGCATCCTGCAGCTTTTCGCCCTTTAAATTATAATCCCTTCTACTATTATTTCTACCAAAATAGCCTCACATTTGTTAACATTGTACTCCCTCTGCCTACAAGCATGTCTGCAGGTTTACAATTGTATTGCTGCCGTGCAACTCATTCACATTGGACTTAACAGGATTGGTAATGAGAAGCTATTTTCTTTGACTTGGTCGAGAACTATTGTCTCAGGTAAGAGGACAGCCATTTAGGATGAAGATGAGAGATTCCTTCAGTGAGAGAGTTGTGATTCTCAGAAATCATCTGGATGTTCAGTGGATGAGAATAGCAGTGGTGAAGATGAATTGATTTTTGGACACTAAAGGAAACAATATATATGGATAGGATGGTATAGTGGTTAGCACGGGGCAGCATGGTGGCACAATGGTGCTACTTCACAGTGGCAGGGACAGGGTTCAATTCCCGTCTTTGGTCAATGTCTTTGTGGAGTTTGCACATTCTCCGCCTATCTGTGAGTATTTACTCTGACTGCTCTGATTTCCCTTCAGTTCAAAGGTGTGAGGGTTAGCTTGATTGATCATGCTAAATTGACCTGAAGATACAAAAGTTTGAGGTCACACACCAACCAACTCAACAGCTTCTTTCCTGCTGCTGTCAGACTTTTGAATGGACCTATGTTGCATTAAGTTGATCTTTCTCTACGCCTTAGCTATGACTGTACACTGCATTCTGCACTCCCTCATTTCTTTCTCTATGAACATTATGCTGTATCGCGTGCAAGAAGCAATACTTTTCACTGTATACTAATACGTGATAATAAATCAAATCAAACCTTAGTGTCAGGGGGTCTAGCTCATGTAAATACATCAGGCTATCGGATCTAGGTGGGATTGTGGTCGGTGCAGACTCAATCGGCCCGAATGGCCTCCTGCATTTCAAGATTCTATGATAGGAATGTGGAATTGAAGTAGAGGATCAGCCATTATTTTAATTTGGACAGAACAGATTCAAGTAGTCTTATAGCCTACACACCTAATTATACACCCAGTTAGAACATGTGTCCAAGAATTTTTAAAGCAGGATCCACGTTTGACCTTTTGTGTGTAACTTGCTTCTTGAAAGATTCTGATCTTTCAACAAGACAGCAGCATCTTTTATTGGTTATTTTGTTCGATGAAAATCTTGTATTAAAATTGATTCCTACTAAGTTTTCTAACTGTAGGAAGTAAACATTACAGTCCAGTATGCCAAAGGCATTAATACGGATCTGCAGTTGAACAAGTTCCCAGTGCTAATGTCTGAGTGTAAAGGTGTTAATTCATTCCCTCCATGTAGTGTTACTGATAACTGATTTTGCAAATTACTAATTTGTCTCCATTTGAATTGGATCGAGCATCCTAGTTATTGACATGCTGTTAACTTTCTAAAGTAATTTATTCAATAGCTCGATAAATTGGAGAATGTAGTTTTAACGTGTTTATTCTGTGTTATCTTCAAAGATGTTTAACACTGGGTGAATTGCAGCTTTGTTGAGGTGTTTAGGGAAGCAAAGCTATTTCTATTTTATTTCATGGGATGTGGATGTCACTGGCTGGTTCAGCATTTATTGCCCATCCCTAGTTGCCTTGTTCAGAGGGCAGTTAAGAATCAGCACATTGTGGATCTGGAGTATCATGTGGTTAGACCAGGTAAGGATGGCACATTTCTTTCTCTAAAGGACATAAGTGAACCAGATGGGTTTTTATGACAGTTGACAACGGTTTCATGATTATCATGAGACTTTTAAATTCAGATTTTTATTGAATTCAGATGTCACCATCTGCTATGGTGGGATTTGAACCTAGAGCATCAGCTGGTCTCTAGTGGCATTACCAGTGTCGCTGCCTTCCCTAATTGGTGGCTGGTAATATTTTGCCATTTAATTATGTTTCAAGGATCACTTGCAGTTTGAAGGAGAAGCATCTGTTACTCTGACATTGGTAAAGATTGTAGTTGCTGCAGATTTACTGCTCACGTAGAGTACTATTCACTGAGCTGTCTGAATTGATCAGTCCATAACGTGAACCCTGGTCACATGGTCTTTATGCTTATGTCTCTTGAGGTAGGGAAATTTTGCTGTAGCTGTCCCTGTGATTCATGTAGTAGATCTCTCTACCGCAGCACGCTGCAGTTTCTTTTCATTAAGTAATGTTGTTTCTCTATTCTCTCCATCAAAGTGGATAAGTGCATGTTTCTACATTATACACTATCTAACCTAATTTTTAACCACTCACTTAAATTGTCTATATCCCTTTGTTGACTTTTTGTATCCTCCTCACAATCTGTTTTCCTATCTACATTTATATTAGTAATTTTAGCTACAACTGTCAGAACCTTCAATCAAGTCATTAATCACAAATTGAGGCCCCAGCACTAAACCCTGCAGATTCCACTAGTTATAAACTTGAAAATGATGAATTAATTCCCACCGTGTCTTTCCTGTAAGTAGTCAATTCTCTGTCCATATTAATATCATCCCAGAACCATGAGCTCTGAATCTTCACAAGAATCTTTTTTGTGGCACTTTATCATAAACACCTTTTGGGAATTCATCGACACATTTTGTTGGTTCCTTTTTATTCACCCCACTTGTGGCATTCTCAAAGAATTTTATTCTCTTTCACATTCCATCTAACAAAACTATGTTGACTCTGTTTTGCAATTTCCTAAATGTTCTACTTCTATTTAATAATGGATTGCAACATTTTCCCTATAACAGATGTTAGACCAATTGGCCTATTTTTTGTTTTGCTTTTGGTCTCCTTATTTCTCAATTGGTATTACATTTGCAATTTTCTAAAATCGAGGGAATTTTGGAAGATTACACCAATGCTATTTCTACAGCCACTGCCTTTACCTTGGGATACAGGCCATCTGGTTCAAGGGATTTGTCAGCCTTGAGCTCCATTAATGTTCCTAATGCTTTAATAATTTATCTTCTCTGTCCCTTTCCCCTGTTTTTGTCCCATTCTTAGAATGCTTTTTGTTGTGAAGCCAGATCCAAAAACTTGTTGAAATCTTTGCTATTTCCTTGTCTCCATTATTAATTCCCTAGTTTCACTCTCTTAAGGGACCCTTATTTGATCCTTTCCTTTTTTAAATACAGAGAACATAGAACATTGCAGCACAGTAGAGGCCTTTTGGCCCTCCATGTTGTGCTGACTTGTTGCAGTTTTTGCATTTGTTTTTATACTTGATGCCATCTTTCTCCCATGCTCCAATTTCTCCTTCTTGTCAGCTGTTGCTTTTTCCTAAAATTTACCCAATTTCATGTTCTTTATTAGTCTTTGCAACATTTTATATCTTTTTCAATTTGATACTATCCTTAAATTTAAGCTAGTCACTGGTAAGTACATCATCCTTGTAAAGTCTTTTCTTCTTATTGGGATATGTCTTTGAGAGTTATGAAATATGCACCTGCTACTCCTCGACCATCTTCTAACCTTTTCCCGTTCCATTTGGGCAACACTGTCTTATCCTTGTACTTGCCTTTTATTTAAGTTTAAAACTATTTTCAGTCTTGAATTTCTTATATTGATCATAGCATGATTGAAATTTGCATTCAGTTTCACTTTTACCTAGAGGCTATTTGTTATTAATCCTGTCTCAGTGCACATTATCAGGTTTAAAGTAGCCTGCTCCCTGGCTGGTTCCAGAATATACTGCTCTAAGAAACTGTCCCAAATACAATCTGTGAATTCTTCCAGTCTATTTCAGACAATTTGATTCAGCCATTCTATAAGCAGATTCATATTTTGCACTCTTACTGCAGTGCAGTACCTTTTCTTACAAGCCACCATTATTCCTTGGTTTATGATCTGTGCTGTAGCTTAGTATAGGTCCCTTGATAATAGTCATTGACTATTCAATTTCTAATCTCCACCCACATTGATTATAGATTTTGATCCTTCAAGCCATATTCATTTCTCATTACTGGACTGATTTCATGCATTATTTACAGACCCACCCGATCTCCTTCGCTCCTTGTACTTCCAAAATACCCTTGAATACTCGAGACCCAGCTATATTTACTCTCTGTAATTATAATGTATTTATTTTTCTATTAATTCATCCATCTTATTGCAAATACTATCACACTCTAGTTATTATGTGTATCACCATCCTGTATACTCAACTTTCCAAATCTCTTCACCCACTCCTCCCCGACTATTTTAAAGCCCTCTCTACAGCCCGAGTTATACAACTCTTCAGAACACTGTTCAGTTCAGTTCAGTTCAAGGCTGACCCAGCTTTTCCTTTCCCAGTACTGATGCCGTTCCCCAAAATTGAAATCCATTTCAGTTGCACCAATCTTTTGCCAAAAGAGCCAGTTACTTGGTACCAATTTGCTCATGGTTTCAGTAGTGATCAAGATTATCTTGTGCTTCTGTTTTTCACATTTAATCCCAGCTGTTCATACTCCCACAGCAGAATCTCTTTTCTAGTCCTACCTTTTTCACTTGTTCCCATGTGCTCCATGACAACTGGATCTTTTCCCCCCACTCTAATTTGATGTCCAGTCCTGAAGAGATGTCCTTAACCCTGATGTCAGGCGGACAATACGACCTTTGGGATTCATTTTCTCAGCTGCAGACAACAGTATCTATCTATTGACAGTAACTACACTGTCTACTACATCAACATTCCTTTTATCCCCCAGCTTGAATGGCTCCCTGCACCATAATGCTGTGGTCAGTTTACTCATCCTCCCTGCCAGCCCTGTTCTTGTCCACACGTGCTGCAAGAACATCAAACCTGTTTGGCAGTTACAGGCTTCTCCATTGCTTGTATGTGTTATAAAGCAGAAGTTGATCCCCACCCCGCTCCTCCTTTCCGGAGAACTGATACCCAACCACTCAGGAATACCTTACTCTATAAAGTGTAAATGGTGAGTGTAAGTGGTACGACCTGCTCCTCAGCAACTTCTAGTGTTTAAATCAAAATAACTCCGTGACACGCTCTCTAAAATCAAGTAACAATTTATTTATCTAACTCGGTGAATAAATTTAACTAAACTATTAACTGAATAAAACACAATTCAACTGGAATGCTGTTCTAACAAATACAATTCCCACTCATGAACAAAAAAAAAAATTTTAGTTACTCTGTAAATTACCAGCAAGTTTTGTTTCTTCAGGAATATTCTAGGCCTTCTCTGTTGATTCTTTTCTATCTAGATGAGGCTTTGAGCTAAGAGCCATAGCAGTTCCTCCCTCCCCTTGTCCCATTTTTATACCTGTGATGATATATCAATATCCCTCAGAATAGGATTGGTCCTAGGTTGCCAAAGCTGTCAGATTTAAATTTAATAGGTTGCTGGTATCTAAGTGCCTGATTCAAACTTTTTAAATTCAAAAGCCTGTCATAATTCAAATTGATTGGCTAAATTCAAAAACCTGTAGGCCTATAACCTTGGTAATACTGTTGCTTGGCCTTTCAATACAAATGTTTCATTTTGGACACACTGCAAAACAGAAGGTCACCTTTTAATGGAACTATGCAATGATTGCTGCACTTAGCATTTTACAATTTTGCAAACACCAAATTCTAACATGCTACTTTTCAATCTATGATTACTCAACTTTGTAACAGTATGTATGCTCGTTATGCTATTTCCTGGGTCCCCATACCTGTCTCAGTTGCAGTTTCCCCCCTCTTGTCCCTGACCACAGACAAAATCAGAATTACCTGGTCTAAGGAGAGTGTGACCAGAATTCTGGTCACAGTAACTTCCCCCTCCGTGATATGTCATAGTATTCAGATCTGGTATTCCAGCTCATCAATTCTGAACTGAAGTTCATCGAGCTGCAGAAACCTAACTATAAATACGGTTGTTGTGAATCACACTACAGCTGGAACGCATATACTGTCCTTCATCTTTATTTTTTATTGCATCAAATAAAGTTTAGAAATATCACTCAACTGTTACCTGTATTTATGTTAAGTTGCTTAAAACAATAAATCTAATACAGATGGACCCAACACTGACCTAAATTGCTGCCCTTATTTAGAAGAATAACTTTCTAAAACCCACCAATCATCAATCTGTTTGCCTTTGAACATTGGAGGCTCAAAGAGGTGCATATAAAACCTGCACCAAATGCCCAAGCCGGTATTCGTTCCTTACTCCACACAAATCTCTGTTCACTCTTACCTCCCACACTCTGCAGTAGCAAAACCTGTCTGCTTTTATAAAGTTATTTGCTTAAATTGTTAGCATCACTCCTTAATTGTAAGATTTAATTTGATTTATTCTCTTTAGAACCTGTAAATAATAGGCTGGGAAACCTTTGCCCTGCATGAGTGATCTTCTTTTTGAAAAAAAAACAGTTGTAAACAGCGTAGGTCTTATGTAGAAAGGTTGAGGGAATTGGGGCTTTTCTCTTTAGAGTGGAGCAGGATGAGAGGCAACTTAATAGAGGTTTATAAGATGATGAGGGGGATAGTCTCGGGTGGATGTAGCTGTTACTAGGGGGCATAACTATAAGGTTCACGGTGGGAGATAAAGGAGGGATGCCCGAGGTAGATTCTTCTCTCAGGGAGTGGTTAGGGCACGGAATGTACTGCCTGCTGTGATAGTGGAATTGGACACTTAAGGAATTTTCAAGCGGGTATTGGAAAGGCACGTGGAGCACACCATAATTATAGGGAGTGGTGATTTTGGGTTTAGAAATAGCTCGGCACAACATTGAGACCGAAGGGCCTGTACTGTGCTGTGCTGTTCTATGTTCTACATGATTAAATAACAGATTGAGATTTTTTTTAAAAAATGTGTTTCTTCCTCTTGTGCCTAAAATACAAAATTATTTTCTGGAACAGGCCGGGACATTAAGCTCCCTAGTCCTTAATCTTTGTTCCTCATTGTTGCAAAGTTGAATAGAATGTTCGAACTTGGTATTTGTAAAATTATTTAAAAACTGTAAAATATTGAGGTGAAAGTATTGCATGGTCCCTTTAAAAAAGTTGGGTTCTTTCTCTGCTTAGTTTAAAAAAAAGCAGGTGCATGTGCAGTGTCAAAGGACAAACAGCAGGGTTACCTTGGTAACAGGCTTCGGGCATTTGGATACCAACAACCTATTTGATTTCAAATTGACGTTTTGGTAATCTGAGAACCAAACATTATAGGGGATGTCGATGTGTCATCACAGATATAAAAGAATAGGCAGTGGCACAATAGGCAGAGACAGCAACTGCCATTTGCTACAATCTAGTTCTTTTAGCTCAAAGCTTCATCTGATAGCAAAGAAGACAGTATTCCAGAAGACGACAAACCTGGTTGTACTTTAGGGTGTGATTAAATTCTAAGTGGGAACTGTATTTATCTAAACAGCATTCCATTAGAATGTTTTTATTTGGTTTGTTAATAGTTTGGTTAACTTGTTGACCGTTAGACAAATTGTTACTTGATTTTTAAAGAGCGAGTCTCAGGTAGTTATTTTGATCTAATCAAAAGTTGCTGAAGCGCAGATAATAACTTCTGTCTTTTCACATTGCAGTGAGGCATTCCCCTGGTTAAGTGTTATTTTGGCAGGGGGCATCAATTCTATTCACCAGGAAATTTTCTAAATTTAGGAAATGGAGATTTTCAGCATCTGAAAAGCAAAATGACTGGTTACTGCCACAGAGACTCTTTCATTTGTTCAGATACTGCTGGGCTTGCTTTGCAATTACAACATTTTCCATTTGCTTTTACTTTATAATCTGGCAGCTACCAGTGGAATTTGACTCTGCTAATAGTTCCGTTGATAAATGCCACACATGCTGTAAAGTCACAGGTTCAACTTAGTCTGCTCTTGTTTGCCAGAACGTGAACATGTGATAGATAAGACCAAGGGTTTTCGTGACATCCTTCTCATCTGGCCTCAGTCGCCAGGTACTTGACTCCTCTACATTTGTAGACTGGGACTAGTTACCTGGTTGAAGTACCAGACGATCACTGGTACCACTGATGCTGTACACAGTGGATCTCGGTACTCCCTATGGAGAAGTGGGGAGGGCAATAGCAGGGCTACGGAATCCGGTCTTGAAATTAGTTGCTATTTTGAAATGTCTGATTGAATGTCGTACACAACATAAGGAGTTAGTTTTCAAGCCTAAATATGGCTTAACTTAGTTGGTAAATGGGTATGGGCAGCCTTTCCACAGCTGGAAAATCAGGAAATGATTCAGTGTCCACCATTTGATGCTAATGAAGGTTTGAGATGACTGTCTCTTCAAAATAAAGGAACTAACCATTACTGAAATGCCAAATATAGAGTAACTTGGAACTTAGAATTTGCTGAAAAGAGACAGAAGTTACCAAAGCTTTTCACCTTGCAGTCATCAGAACAAATAAGAATGCTAAATTTAAAATGACCATAATTTGTTTTGCAACAGAACATGTGGTGATTGGTGGCAAAACAGACTCTGGCAAGTCATCTCTGGCAAAGTTGGTACCCATGATGTAGAGATGCTGGCGTTGGACTGGGGTAAACTCAGTAAAGTTTCACAACACCAATTTTAAATCCAACCAATTTATTTGATAGTAAATTCGCGAGCTTTCGACACTATGGCCTTCGTCAGGCAAATGCAGTGTTCTGGTCTGCAATAGCACTCATACCAACACAGACAGTCATAGATTGCTGATTAGAATGCGAATCCCGAAGCATGGTACATTGGGGAGACCATGCAGACACTACGACAGCGGATGAATGAGCATCGCTCAACAATCACCAGGAAAAACAGTTCCCTTCCTGTGGGTGAACACTTCAGCAGTCATGGGCATTCGGCCTCCGACCTGCGGGTAAATGTTCTTCAAGGGGGCCTTCAGGACACACGACAGCGCAGAGTCGCTGAGCAGAGACTGATAGTCAAGTTCCCCACACATGAGGACGGTCTTAATAGGGATCTTGGCTTCATGACACACTATCTGTAACCCCCGTGACTTGCCTGCGTTAGCAAAAAACCCCACTTACTGTGCTGGCTGGAGAAAATACACAATTCTCTAACCAATGCTCAGGATTCCCTTCACACACATTGTTAGCCACTTTAACAGCAGGTTAGATGTAAGGATTCGCATTCTAATCAGCAATCTATGACTGTCTGTGTTGGTATGAGTGCTATTGCAGACCAGAACACTGCATTTGCCTGACGAAGGCCATAGTGTCGAAAGCTCGCGAATTTACTATCAAATAAATTGGTTGGATTTAAAATTGGTGTTGTGAAACTTTACAAAGTTGGTACCATCGAGGAAGGAATGGAAAACTAAGCTCCCCCACACTCTTGTGCAATTCAAAGAACATGCAAGACTTGAACAATTTCTTTTTGCTTGGAGAAAATGAGTCCCTGTGTATGAATGTATGTCAGTTCTAGCAAGCTTAAATGACCCATCTTAAATTGACGGTTGGCGTGGCTACTAGTGAATTCTGGATTGTTCATGTTAACGTGCTCCACACTACATTCAAATTCATTTTTGAAATGGAGTATTCTAGCATGCTCTTTGTCCTTGATATGATAGTTGAAAAATCCTAAAATGTCTTTCCTCTGTTGTCTAATATAAGCTTCAGCGATCAATATGCATCTTGGGATTTGTGTAGCACCATGCACCATTAAGATTGGCCTGATCAGCAATCTTGTAAATAGCATTTGCTAACCTTGCAAGCTTGATACAGAAATAGAGTGCATCAAAGCTATCACGTGGGACAGTGGTTATCTTGATCAGATCATTGTCTGTTGTGTATTGTGTAAACCTGCAAATGGATCAAAGACTGCCACTTTCAGATCCGAAAAATACCTTTCCAGGATAATTTACTTGAGAAATTGAATAACACGTTAAATGAGCTGTTTCACTGTTGGAATAGGAATGGTATATTTCACTAACAAGATGCTATGCCTATGAATTTTAGGGCTGATGTAATGACGTGTATGTGAGCCAGATATCCCAGTAATTGACTGATTAAAATGCAACACCTCCCTTTGTTCATGATAGGTAGAGTACGGACCATACTGAATCACTGGAGATGGAGGGTCGCAGAGCACTGAAAAATTGTTAATGTAACACCCCTGTTTAAGAAGGTGCGAGGCAAAAGATAGGAAATTATGAAGCTTCCAGCACTGCTGCACGTGAGGTTCCCTAGCTTGCTGACTGGGTGACCCACTGCCCTGGGCTCGAGCACTCAGTGGTATATAATCAGTTGAGCTTATGTGGCTCATTTAATAAGGGAGTCTAAGACTAAATGCTTAGGTTCAAGGTAGAAGGGAAAGATTGAAAAGGGACCCAAAGGCCAACTTTTTTTAGAGTGGTGCAGATACGGAATGAGCTGTCAGAGGAAATGATAGAGGCAGGTACACTAACAATATTGAAATGATTAGGGGAATATTGGGCCAAAACGGGACCCAATTTAGGCAACTTGGTTGTCATGAATGAGTTGGACCGAAGGGTCTGTTTCCATGTTATATATCTGACTCTATTAGAAGTAATAAAAATTTATATGCACAGACCTTTCCTTTGCAAATAAAATGAATATGCACAAACTTCATATGTTTCTGAATTGCTGAGGTGTGTGTCAAGCCTTTAGTTTCCCATTTTTTTTCTCCTCGACAACAGCCCTGTCAATCCAATTTGACGAATTGCCCTTTTGGTAAAATTGCCGATTCTTTAAAAATTGTTCTGATAAATGCATGACAAAATGCTTTGGCAATATATCTATCTTTTCAACAATAGAAAGCAACTATTTGTCTTTCACCTTTTGTGGTAACACTAGCTAAGGTATTTCACAAACATAATGGAATAAAATTGACACCAAACTAACCTAAACTTGGGGAGACAGTCAGGTTTTAAGTTTGAAAGAAGGTGAGAAGAGACAGGAGTGTTTCTGGTGTGGATTCAGGGACTTACAGCCGAGGGAACTGAAGGCCTGGCTGCCAGTGGTGGGAAAAAGAAATTCAATAATACACACAAGACACGATATCTCATTGGGTTGCAGACTGGAGGAGGTTTTCAGATGGGAAGAGGTGAGGCCTGGGAGGGATCTGAACAGGGGAAGAAATTTTTTTGAAAGGTGTAAGTTGGGCAGCTGGCCAATAGGATTGGAGTAAGAAGACTCTCAACACCAGGTTAAAGTCCAACGGCTAGTGTTATGAGACTTGCTGTGTTTACCCCAATCCAATGCCGGCATCTCCACATCAATAGAATTGGAACAAAGTATCTGAAGGTAAAGGCCATGAAGGGCAGAGATGGGTGATGTTACAAATATAGAAATAACAGACTAATGGAGAACTCAGTAAATTGGAAGTTAAGTTCAAGGTTGGAAGCTCACTTTACGTTCAGTAGAATTCTGAGGTTGCAAACAGCTGGTCCATCTTTAGATAGTTGCCAGGTAGATTTTGGAATTTCACGTAATGGTGTTAATTATTCTTCTATATTGCTTTTGTTCTTAATGTTAAGTACTTAACACCTTTTTGCAGGCTGATACTCCCCCCTCTGTTTGCCATCAAGTTTAAAAATGGTGATCTACCATCATACCTAATGTTTGTCGACCTTTGGAAAAATAATGCGTGCTGGGGTCTGTCACTAAAGTTGTAATTTCAAGAACAAAATTGTGTCAGAGCCCTTTATAACTCTTCATTTTTTTTTGCTTTTCCTAAAAATGGTTAATGTAAAAGCTTGTGTTTGTTGTGTGCTGGTATTCAGATCCACCATTTTTCCTCGTGTCTTTGATCTAAACATGTCTGAAATTTGTTCTGTGACTGTTGGAGTACATTTTGTATTTATCACAGGGGAAAAAAACAGATTAGCGAACAGACTTCAGTTATTGCAGCATACGTTTTCTGCCAAATTCACATTGGTACTGATGCAAATCCAGTACTAAATTTGTAATACAGCAACACTAATATGCAAATTCCCACCTCAACGTGACTGCCTCCCAGAATTGTGGAATATCTGATGCCAGTTTCACATAGTGTTGGCCCCAGTGGTAATTCGATTGCCAACATCATGCATATAAACTGCATCACAATATCAGTATTGATGTCGGAACCAGTCAGTTAATCAGCTTGGTCAGCTCAACTCTGTGCTCAGTAGGTTGAGAGGGAACCTGGTATTTGATGACCAGATCTGAATTTGGTATCTGAACCAAAGTAAAACAGTCTAAGCACATATAGCTGCTGTTTCTGGCTGCAAAAACAGCAAAACTGAAACTGCATTTTGATGCTGTGAAAATATAAATGATAATGTGTGATATTTCTCTGATACATAGTGACGTGCTAAATTTTCAGTGAGACAAATCTAATTTTATTCTTTAATTGATATCTGTAACCTAAATTAATAAATTGGATTTATTTTTAAAATATTTTGATTAAAGATTTCCTCATTTTTACAAATAATGCAACACACCCTCAAGATTGGTACATAATCTAATATGATGTATATGATTATAGCATAATCATTTTTCACATATACATAGAAGAGCCAGCAAATATCATTGATTTATTTCGGTTGTCAATTACAATCTATTCTAATCATTATACTCTCTGCCTCTACCATTTGTACGGGTAATGAAACGATATTACACAGTGGGGGAATAACAAGATAAAGCCGTGAGTGCATGGTGTAATGGTGCACAATCTCATCAACAGGATAACAAGGACCGAGTTATATAGCATAAGGAGCCCTTATGGAGGTCAAATACAACTAATTAGAGCTTAAATGGTACCCTAAAACCTCAGAATGATGAAAGGCTACCTCAAAGAGAGAAACATCAGGATTCAACCCAAAATCCAACATGCAGCATTATAATGTACACACTCATAGATAAAAGCAGCGATTATAGAGGCTCAGATGAAGAATGCGGATAAAATAGAGCCCAGGTATCTAAATTAACAAGCTACCTTTCATTAGGAAGACCTAAACCTGTAATAAAATGTCCACACCTAAATACTTATTTTCAAAATAGCTGCTACCCTTGTGTATACAACCAAAGAAAGTAAGGGATTTTGACATGGATATAAGGAAGAGTCAATAAGCCAAGGAGTGTTTCATCATGCCTTGGATTCACCACAAAATAAGCCTTGTTTGTCTCTGGCCACACTGGAAATGCCACACAAGCTCCATCTTCAGCTGGAAAATTTAATCGCGTTTCCCCACCAATGGGAAGAAGATAAATTGCCAAGACATCCACAGATGGGGTTATATCAGCAAAAGATACAGTCTACCCCTTCCAATGTGATGAAGGAAACCCCACCATATCAAATAGAATAAATCAGAGTTGATATCAGCGCTGCACTAACCCAGATAATGGAAGAAAAGCTCGGAGAGTGAGAGGAGTACCAGAATTCCTTGAGAGTTAGCTCACTTGCCAGCTAAAAGTCAGTCATTGCAAACAAGCCTCCACTCCAGCTTCTCCATAGATCTATAAACATGGACAGGGATCACGGGTAGAGGTGGGAACATCGGAGTGGCGGCGCGGGCTCGTTGGGCCAAAGGGCCTGTTTCCCGTGCTGTTCTGTTCTTTGTTCTCCAAATTACGTTTTTTTGACTTCCTTCTTCCCCGTCACCCCAGTTTAACCAGGATCTTCTAGGAATATAGCACAATGTGCATTTCATGATTAGACAATTATGGGTTGTGCATCAGGATAAATAAGATTAAAAGTTAGTTGCGCCAGGATTTGCAAAAATGCAACCATTCTTGCACTTGCATCATGTGACCACCCCCTCAAACCTGGTTTATTTTTGGCGTGTTAATGCACAGTTCCAGAATTCTGGCCAGTTCCTAATAAACTGACCTGGGTTAAATGATCAGTATTTCTGCAGTCAGAAACAGGTTGATATAAATGACATTTTTCTAATAGATTGCTGTGCCCAGGTTTAGGACATTAAATTTTGCTGTTTTTGTCTATTGTTCAGTGCTGCCAGATGCAAGAGCCAATTCAGTGCTGTTCCCAGGGCGACCATTTACTTCAATTTTCACATTCTCACTTCCACTTACTGTCAGTTTGGGAGTAATTTCCCAACTGATGATCAAACTGTGATATAAGCTGACAGACTGCAAACCTTTCTGAATCCCCTTCACACACAAATCAAACACAATTGTAGTGTCGAAAAACCAGTGTTATTTATTTTTGTTGAAGGGTCAGATCGCACTGCCCTGCATCACACTAGTCTGCTCATCACCACCCCATCAAATCTTTTAGGATGCAACTTGTATGTTTTATGCAGTTCCCTCAAACCTCGCTTTAATTGTTTAAATTGCAAAGTGAGAAACTTTCAGTCCAATTTCCTCCAGAAAATTTAGACCTGTTAATTTAACATCAAAGGGAATGTGAATAGGATGCATTATCGGAAGAGTGGTTGGAAGTTTTGGGATGTTGTGTGGGTTGATAATAAAACTTTTATTTGCAGTTTTGGCAATAACCTCCAGCTTTTGCATAGGTCTGTGACTAAGGTGTGGCTATGGGTTCTGCCCTCAATTAGAACATAAAACATCTTTTCAGATATTGGCACCACTTCAGTACATGGAGTAGGAAATATCGTAGTTTCCTGATACAGAAATAAAGCTTTGATTTTCCTCCCTTGCAGATCTGTGACTTTGGACTGGCACGTGTGGCTGACCCTGACCATGATCATACTGGATTCCTGACGGAATATGTTGCCACCCGTTGGTACCGAGCACCTGAGATTATGCTCAATTCCAAGGTGAGCTTTTGGGTTGTTTGATTTTTAATGCTGAACGAAAATTGACCCAGCTGCTTCAGGCAGTTTTCATTTCAGTTTTACTAACCCTGTGATACACATTATTTCTTACGCAATGCTGGAGATGGTGTAATGTGAAACACTTAACTCTTGTGCATAGCAAAAGCTAAACCAAGATGGGGCCAAAGTGAGGCAACTTCTTGCAAGCTGTGCTCATTACACACACTAATTCTATCTTTTACATTGTTCTATGCTTTTAAAATTTTATTCTCATTAAGTTGATCTTTCTGTACACCCTAACCATCGCTGTAACACTACATTCTGTACCCTCTCCTTTCCTTCTCTATGTACAGTATGCTTTATATGGGAAATACAAAAGAATATTTTTCACTATATACCAATACATGTGGCAGTAATAAATTCAATCATTTTGTGATATCCTGAAAGTAGTCCCTTTGTTCATTATCAATTCCTAAAGGTGGCTGTACCATCTTTTTGCAACATGAGAACTTCAACCTATTCCTTAATAGATTAGGCTTCCCAAAAAAAAAAAGTGACATTGTGAATTGATACCTTTTGCTCTAATTATTCATATAAAAATGTTGAGTCTGCCCCTGATCCCCAAACCTGAGAAGCAGCAATGAAACTTCTAGTACATTGAACTGTGTGTGTGATGGTCAACCAAACACCTTGATTTGGAATTTTGGCTAGTCTCTGACCAACTTTGCTTTCCTTCCTGCCATTTATTCTTCTGTTAGTTTATTGGCAGTTGCATCATTTGTCATTTGATGAAATGTCATATGCTTTAAGACTGTGGGAGCAATTTTAACTGACACATTAACCATTTTAAATGCCACTCCAGCACACGCGCGCACACTGTGTTGGCTTAACCAAGTTCTTTTTCTCATGGTGTTATTAAAATGCATTAAATTTCATCCCAAGAGATGAATTGAGGAATTTAATTGTTCATCTTGTGGCTGTATTTTTTGTTAGTATCTTGTACACAAACATTGTGACTAGTTTAACATCGGACACAACTCTGGAACTTAGCTTGGATCACAAATTGGGGAAAGGGGAAAAAATATATCATTGAGACATTCTTCTGGTAAAGGCCACAGTGTCCCATAGAAAATGCCTTTTAATAGCTGCTACTAATAACAGCTGTGAATCTTGGAATGGTGGTGGCGGCATTTACCCAAGACTAGAATTGATATTTGAAGAGAGGAGCTTTTTTTCCCTAGAAATGTTCTGTATTATAAAGTGGGGATTGCCCCAAGAGGAATGCCTCATCTCATAATCTGTAAAGAGTGAATGTGAAGTGGTACCATCTGCTCCTCAGCAACTTTGTGGTTAAATTAAAATAACTCCCTGACACACACACTCAAATCAACAAGAAACAATTTATTTATCTAACAGTGAATACATTAAACTATTAACAAACCAAATAGAGCAAGATTGTAATTGAATACTGTTTAGATAACTACAATTCCCACTCATTAACAAAGAATTTAGTCTCTCAATTACAACCAAGGTTGGTGTCTTCTGGGCCTTCAGTATTGATTCTCCTGCCTTCAAATGCTTGTGAACTTCGATATCGAAATGGTGCTTTCTCTTAAGACATAAGTGAGACCGTGAAAACAAGCAGTTCTCTCTCCAGTGCTGAACTAAGGGCTGTAACTCTGACTGATGGCAGTTGCTCTCTGCTTTTTGTCCCACTGCCTCCCTATTTTTTATACCTATCATCACATATCAATGTCCCCTCCAATAGGATTGGTCCTACGTTGCCAAAACCATCAGATTTAAATTTAATAGGTTCTTGGTAATGAAGTACGTCATTTAAAAAACATTGAAAGTCTGTTGTCTTGGTAACACTGCTGCTTGGCCTTTTGATACAAATGTTCCATTTTGGATGTTTCATTTTTGTACTCTGTAGTTGCATTTTAACTTTCTAAGCATAGATATAACATCTTTTTAAAGGGGCCATGCAGTTTTCCACTAGCATTTTATAAACACCAATCTACAATATTCAACTTCCCAACAAATTGTTCAGCTGTGTCTAACTTGAAATGGTCTACCATGTTTGTGTGTGTTTATGACCCTGGTAATCAGATTTGACTAACAACACAGGAGCAACTGCAGGGCTCAACTGTTACCCATAGATTATATGGGTTTTGAAGTGAACATTGGCGTTATGCTGCTAACTCACTTCTCTCTTTGTCTTCCTTTAAATGTCTTTGGGGAGAACTGTTGAGAGTGACAATATTGGTAAATCCAGATTGTAAATAATTTGATCTTTAGTAATTTATATAAATTGTATGGAATATTATACCAGCGTGCGTGCTGTCGAGAGTTAAGTAGGGAAAATACCTCAGTTATGTGCAAGCTAAAACTAATTAGGAACCATATTTATTCTTAAAATATAGTAAAACGTTTTAAAAATTGGGCCTTTCAGATCAGTTATCAGCTATCACATCACAATAAATAACAGATAAGCAGCCTTCTCTAATGACTGTTGTTCAGACTGGTGACTGAGGACTCGATGTAGGCAGTGGAACTAAGACCTTGGAGGATAGTGGTTGCTGGTACCAGGCGGAGGGAAGGATCCCCTGAGGAAGGGGCACGTGTTTTCCTCAAACACGTGAGGAAGACAGTGCATCTCGTGCTTCTCTTTGTCCTTGTCAAATATCATCAGTACGAACAATTCCTATGAAGACGAGTATAATGGAGTTGGCACCACTTGTGTTGACACCTCGTTCAGTACAGACGTCTCTGAACCAGAACTCCAGCAGCAAGGTCACTCACTGTTGCTTTAATTGTAAAACCATGGTGGCCTACCCCATTCGATGTGACACTTAGGTGATAATAAGTGCAAGTTGCTGCCAACTTTACAATGCAATTAACTATAATATTAGAATATGAAGATTATTATGGTTTACAGCAGCCACAGCACTATATTAAATATTTGGTAAATGTAGATTCTTGATATCTGTCCGAAGCTGATGCTCGGATTTCTTTTAAATTTGATTTGAAGAAAGTATGCTGATTTCTCAGAATACCTATCTCTGCTGGAGGGCTAAGTTTTAAACACTTGCCAAAATAATGTCATGATCATTGAGCAACTTGTATGTCCATTGATGCTAAACTTGCTTCAGAGGAGTCCAGAATTCTGTTTATTACGTAGCTTTAAAGGGGGAGGAGCTGTTAGGTGCTGGAGTGAACCTGCCTGTGGGCCCTGTAATAGATGGGACTGAAACTGAAAGCAATTTGACAGGCGATTGCAGATGAGTTATGGATAATAGGTTGAATTGTTTCTCAGTAGCAGCCGTCCAACTGTGTGACTTCCCCATGGGTGTAATAATTCCGTTGTAATTTATAAACTTCTACAGTCCCATTGTTCATCTTGCAGCCTTGAGTAATGTCTGGTTGCAGAGAAGACAAAGTCTCCACAGTTTCGAAATGCTGTTTTGTACCTTCAGAGAATCAACTGTCAGTGAAAACCCAACCTAATCATTTATGTGCCTTGTTGGTTGCTCAGAATTACTGTAATTAATTCTGAATACTGAGGGCATTTTTGTTTTGTTATAAATGAACTCACTGTCTGTTTCTTCAGCGCTTGTGAAAATCTGCACGGCCAAGAGGGGGCCTAGCCTGTTCCTGTTGCAGGACACAGCATCCTGCTACGGGTCATGCCTGACCCCCTCAGATGACAAAGTGTATAAGATAATGATTGTTGTCAGAAAGTCTGGTTGATGAAAAACAGGCTAAATTGAATGTTTATAATAATGACAAATGCTGGAAATACAAGGTCTTTCATGTTACTGACAGACAAGTAAAGGAAGGATAGAGGATACTTTGGCTATCACCTTAACAACTGACCTCTGCTTAAATTAGTTTAACTTTCTTTCATTTTGTATTTAAACGTCTTCAAGTATAAAAAGTGTATATCAGGTAAGATTTTTGCTTGGTCAGTAATCTTCTTGAGGGGTTGCAATTTGAGGAGAACAGGTCAATAAATGTCAGTAATGTACTTGTTCTAAATCAGCAGAATTCATTCCAAAATTAGTTTGGTGAGCTTGAATTCACTCTGGTGCACTCATGTATAATCATTACTGCATGGCACTCTGAATGAGAGTTGATCAGAAAATCAATGTGCTGAATTTCCTGGCCAGTAGACTGCACTCTGAATGTAGTCATAATTTTTGCATATGGACCTTTTGTTGACCTAGCAGCTTTTAGAGTCTGGAATCAGGAGTCAGATATATCACATGTTAATGTCATATTTCAGTGTTTGCGTTTACTGTCACATTTTCTCGGAAGTTTATTTACAAATTGAATCTGGCTGAAATTTTAGGGAACTGTCAGTATATTTTGTTGGTCCATTTTCAAATATGCTTTTTCCAGTTTTACTAACCCTGAAATACACACTATTTCATGCTATGGTGCAGATGGTGTACTGCAAAACACTCTGTGCATAGCAGAAGCTAAACCTAGATGGTGTCAGTGTCTGGCAACCTCTTGCAAGCTGTGTCCAGCATACCCTTCATTTTATCTTTTACACTCGTTCTCTGCTTTTAAACCTTTACTCTAACTCTTTGATCTTTCTCGACACCCTGGTTATGACTGTAACTCTACATTTTGCACCCTCTCCTTCTCTCTATGCAAGAAACAATACTTTTCACTGTATACTAATGCATGTAACAATAATAAATCAAATCATTAATACGAAATCAATAATGTCCAGTGTCAATATATCTCAACTTGAAAATAGAGATTTTCAAGATCTGGAATGCACTGCTTGTGTGTGGTGGATGCAGGTTCAGTTGAGATATTCAAAAATTGAGTTGCCTGAAAAGAAAGAATATGCAGAGTCATGGGAGAAGATGGATGAATGGTACTAGGCAAATTGCTTATTCATAACTGGCCAAATAGCCCCAACCTGTGCTGTAACTCTTGTGATTCTGAAATAAACAGTTTGACAAATCAATCCTTTAAAAAAGTCAAAAACTGATCAATTTTGGTAAGTGGATTTCAGAACAGTACTGGTCAGGTTGTGATGCTTTTCTGTGCACAATTCTGATTTGTGGTAAAGTGTGTGCCAATAACTAGCTGATTACTTTCTTATCCCCTCCTGTTTCCCTACCAAGATGGTGATTAGTCTGGGGTGTGATTTCGTGTCAGTGACTGCTTTAATTTGAATCAAGACTTTGGCAGGCTCTTTAGTACAACTAAATTCCATTATATCCCCAGTCTTCATGCATTCATACCTACTGGCAGGGCAGAGAACACTGGCTAATTATTTTTGGGGGTGGGGGCAGTGGAATTTAATCCCTTATTTGCCAGTTTCAGCAGGATGCCACTGCCCCAGGAACAAAGACCAAACTTCAGACTGAGAACCGAAAGTACAGCTGCCTTGATCTAACAGCTTTTTAAAGAGCAATGTTGATAGTTTCTGAGGAACAAGTTGTTCTGCCTTAAAGATACAGGGGGTTCAAGCATTATTGCAAAACTGCTTGAAGTCTATGTTCTGGCTCATCTGCCTATAATTCAGTTTTAACATATAACCTGAGCGTGTACACTGCTGTTCTGTTTTTCTTGCAGGGATATACCAAATCCATTGATATTTGGTCAGTAGGCTGTATCCTGGCTGAAATGCTCTCCTGTAGACCCACCTTCCCAGGGAAACACTATTTGGATCAGCTCAACCATATCCTTGGTAAGAAATATGCTACCTTTCCTTCACTTGCTATTTAGAGGACATGTCTTTTACTTGTAAGAGGACACTGCTTTGCTTTGAAGCAGAATAGTTCCCACAATATTTAACTTGTAAGATCTGCATATCTCCCCAGTGGTCTTTACTTGGGGTAAAGAGTATAATTTGCTAGTAATTTATTCCTTTCTCATGCAGCCAGTTAAATTCTTAATGGAATATGGTTGAGTATCTCCACAAATGGCCGTCCTTCTTGTGTTGGTCTTAGCAAGCTATTGGGCCTGAGGCTTATAGAGAGAGAGAGAGAGACAAGAATGCACGTGCAGCATAGTCCAACTCATGCCTGTCCCATTCTGAATTCCAGCAGGAGTTGCTTGACAGGGAACTCCTGGCTGAATAATTCCCTTTTTGAGAGTTTTTTTGTTGGTAATTTTTGTTGTCTTTGTGCTGATTGTGATTGCAAGATTTTTCATGGTGGCTGATGCAGTGTAGAAATGGGTCTTACCCATATATAAGCATACAATGTATTGAATGAACATCCCATTGCTTTCTTATTGCTCTGCAAACATCAAGATTTTAATAATCTGGTGTATAGATTATTTGATATGTTAAGATTTTATAAATGACTAATTAGGCTTCAATTGGAGTAATTTGTGCAATTCTGAACATTATATTTTAGGACAGATGTTTTTAAAGCGTATTTTTAAGTGTCACAAATAGGCTTACATTAATACTGCAGTGAAGTTACTGTGAAAAATCCCTTAAGTGCCACACTCTGGCACCTGTTCAGGTACACTGAAGGAGAATTCATGGGCAATGCACCTATCCAGCACATCTCTCAGATTGTTGGAGGAAACTAACATCTGGAGGAAATCCATGCAGACATGGGAGAACATGCAGACTCCATACAGACAGTGACCCAAGCCGAGAATCAAACCTGGGTCCCTAGTGCTGAGAGGCAGCAGTGCTAATCACTGTGCCATTGTGCTAAGGCCTTGGATAGAGTGCTGTGATTTACAAGAATGATACCAAGGATGAGTAACTTCAGTTATATGGAGAAACTAGAGAAGCTGGGATTGACCTTGAAGCAGAGAAAGTTATGGGGAGATTCATTCGAGGTGTTTAGTATTATAGTGGGATTGCTAGAGAAAGGAGAAACTATTTCCATTAGCAGGAGGGTCAGTAAGCAGAGCATAACACAGGCAAAAGAATAGAAGGTGAGGACGATAATTTTTTTCAGTTATGCATCTTCTGAAAAGGTGGCAGAAGCCAGTTCAATAGTAGCTTTCAAAATGGAATTAAATAATCTTTGAAAAGGAACCAGTTTTCAACATCAAGGAAACTGGAGCTAATTGGCTAGCTCTTTCAAAGAGCCAAATACGCACCATAAGTCAAATTAACTATCTTCTGTGCTATAAGATTCTATGATTGTGAAGGGTATTGTTACAGATATTGTTAATCCTGTTCTAGCATTGCACTTGTTCAGGGGTTTCCCATAGTCTATATAGTCCCATAGCTCCCTGATAATGTCATTGTCAACTTAATGCAGATTAGTGATTGAGTATGGAATCTTGTCTACATGGTTCATTATCATACTATAACATAGTTACGGACTAAACTGTTAGTGAACTGACCCTTCGAATTCTCGATTGGAGCTCTGTTAAAATTTTACCCTGGCTAAGAACTTCCAGAGTAACTCGTTGTTTTTTTAGGTATTCTTGGCTCGCCCTCTCCAGAGGATCTGAACTGTATCATCAATGTCAAAGCCAGAAACTATCTGCAATCTCTGCCCCACAAGAACAAAGTTCCTTGGAATAGACTGTTCCCCAAAGCTGATGGGAAAGGTAAGAATGAGCATAGAGATGCCGTTAAGAAATGTCTGCGGATTTGCATTGCTGAGCTTGAGTGACACTTGAGAGGGATCTAAAGGTTGAAGTGCTGAGAATAAATCAGACTCTTGTTTTCCATCTAAACCTGTAACCTTCTTGGAGACAATTGTGTATTACTAATTTTGCATATAGATCAAGAAGAAACATTTTTTAATATAATGTGGAAAGATCACATTGCGAATACTTCAAGATGAAAAATACTGAGATTTGTCCTATTGATGACTAGAATTGGACTGGCTTGCAGTTTCTAAATATTTAATAAACAGTAGACTTTTGGAATGGTGGACAAGTGTGAATATCCAGTTCCACTAGGGCTGTTGTTGGTCCTCATCCATTAAAAAGGGAATTCACTATTTCTGTATGTACAATACACTAATGCAGGATTGTCATTCTCTCTCTCCTTGGCCATGCAAATTGAAACTCACTGATCCAGCTGAAATTAAATTGAATGACTGGAGATTAAAATGTCTGACCGACCTTGCTCTATCATGATCAGTTAACTCTGACATCTGACAGTGCAGAATCCCTTCTCTTTCTGAAATAAAGGCTTTGTTATAAATGTGTTGGCATGTACATTTGGAATAATTTCTGTGCGATTAATGCCATATATGAAGAATGCATTAAGCTCACTGCACGTAGACATGGCATAACAGAACAAGATGTGGAGATGCTGATGTTGGACTGGAATAAACGCAGTAAGTCGTCTCAGAACACCAGGTTAAAGTCTAACAGGTTTATTTGATAGTAAATAGCTTTCGGAACACTGTTCCTTTGTCAGGTGAATGGAAAGTTCTTATCGCAAACAGGGCATATAAAGGCACACAGTTCACAAAATAGTGATTAGAATGTGAGTCTTTGCAGCTAATCTGCTATTCAAGTCTTAAAGAAGTGCAGACAATGTGAGTGGAGATAGCATTAAGCATAGATTAAAGAGATGTATATTTTCTTCAGACAGGACAGTAAGTGAGATGTGGCAAATTCAGACAAGTCATGGAGATTGCAGGTAGTGTAACATGAGCCCAAGATCCTGGTTGAGGCTGTCCTCCTGTGGAACTTGGATATTAGTTTCTGCTCAGCGACTCTGCACTGTCGTATGTTGTGAAGGCCACCTTGGAGAACATTTATCTGAAGATCAGAGGCTGAATGCCTGTGACCGCTGAAGCGTTCGCCAATAGGAAGGGAACAGTGTTGCCTGGTGATTGTCGAGCGGTGTTCTTTCATCAGTTGTCATAGCATTTGCATGGTCTCCCCAATGTACCATGCCTTGGGACATCCTTTCCTGTAGTGTATCAGGTAGACAATGTTGGCCAAGTTGCAAGAGTATGTGGGTGGTGTTCTCATGTGAGATGATGGCATCCATGTTGATGATCTGGCATGTTTTGCAGAGGTTGCTGTGGCAGGGTTGTGTGGTATTGTGGTCACTGTTCTCCTGAAGGCTGGGTAGTTTGCTGCGGACAGTGGTCTGTTTGAGATTTGTGCGGTTGTTTTGAAGGCAAGAAGGGGGGTGGCCCTGGCGAGATGTTTGTTTTCGTCGATGACATGTTGAAGACTCTGGAGAAGATGTCGTAATTCCTCCGCTCCAGGGAAGTACTGGATGACACAGAGTACTCTGTCCCGTATTTGTCTTCTGAGGAGGTCGGTGCGGTTTTTCGCTGTGGCGTGTCGGAACTGTCGATTGATATGTCGAGCGCCATAATAGATACCTATTATGAGGGTACCTTTCAGCGTCTGGAGATGTCTGAGCAGATCCTGTGTACACAGAGGGCTTGTCCATAGAGGATGGCTTCTTTAACATGTTAAGAGTGGAAGCTGGAGAAATAGAGCATCGTGAGGTTATCTGTGGGCTTATGGTACAGTGAGATGCTGAGGTGACCATCCTTAATGGAGATGCATGTATCCAAGAATGCAACCAGTTCCGGTGAATAGTCCATGATGATTCTGAAGGTGGGATGGAACTTGTTGATGTCATCATATATTGTTTCAGTGTTCACCATGAGTCCAAAGGAAGAAAATTCATTGATGTATCTAGTATACATCATCGGTTGAAGGTCCTGTGCGGTGAAGAAGTCTTGTTTGAGCCTGTGCAAGAAGATGTTGGCATGTTGAGTTGCGAATATGGTTTCCGTGATTGTTCCATCTGTCTAGATGAAGGACAGGTTGTTGAAGGTGAAGACATTGTGGTCCAGGATGAAGTGGATGAGTTGTAAAATTGCATCCGGAAACTGGCAGTTGTCGGCATTGAGTACTGAGGCAGTTGCAGCAATGCCATCATCGTGCTATGCCCACTACTAATTAGTGATTTATCCTCTGAAATTAAAAGTTTTCTTGAATAGGAAATAATTATGTTCCCACATGAAGAGCTGTAATAATGGAGAGTGGTCTGTCACTAAATTAGAAAGGATCCAAGTGCTCTAGACTGTCCTATATATTGTTTTTACTTGTAACTGGCTGATCTCCTGTGGCCTTGCACCCAGAGACTGTCCCTGTCTTTGTGCTGCAATTTCTCTTCATACTTCTGCTTCTCCCCTCTTTTCTCTTTTTTTAACTTTTCTACCATTTTCAGGTAGTGGATGGTAGGTGACTTGCTGTGGTGAGGAAAGGAACTGCATGCGAATGGGATATATAGGAAAAGCTTAGCCCTAAGTGGCTTTCAACAGGCTTTAGCTGTTAATCTTCCTTATGTCCTTATATAAATATCCAGTTGAATACTGCTCGTATCTTCCTCCCCCCCCCGCCCCTGTTTTGCTGTCTCTTGTCTTATTAATAATCTGCCCGTCTCCGCAATTGCTCAACGAGTGACAAAAGGTCAATGATCCCTCTAACCTGCTCAACCAATTTCATCTTTTGTTACTTTTCCCAAAGGCCTTAAAAAAAAATTTAAACGTTTTAAAAATCAGTATTTTTAGAAAGTTGTTTGTCTTGCTCTCATTGCACCTTTCTCAATCGCTCTCAACACCAGAAATTAAGATGCAACTGGTGTGTAATCAATCAGAAGATCATTTCCCACCCGCCCCGATCACTTTCCTCCCAAAACAATATAAATCATTCTTCAGTGAAAATTGGAAAACCATTTTCTCCAAAATCCTTTGATAAAGGGCCAGCTGACCTGCATAATTCTGGAAATACAATCCAATTGTAGTCATAGAAGTTTACAGCATGAAATCAGGCCCTTCGTCCCAACTTGTCCATGCTACTGTTTTTTTAAAAACCCATAAGCTAATCTTAATTGCCCACATTTGGTCCATATCCCTCTATACTCATTGTACTCATCTATCTATCTAAATACTTTTAAAAAGACAAAATTGTACTGTCTCTACTACTACCTCTGGCAGCTTGTTCCAGACACTCTCCACCCTCTGTGAAAAAACTGCCCCTCTGGACACTTTTGTATCTCTCCCCTGTCACCTTAAACCTATGCCTTCTAGTTTTAGATTCCTCTGCCTTTGAGAAAAGATATTGACTATCTAGGTGATCTGTGCCTCTATAAGATCACCTTTCAGCCTTGTTATGCTCCAGAGAAAAAGGTTGCAGTCGATCCAGTCTCTCCTTGTATCTCAATCCATCAAGTCCTGGTAACATTCTAGTAATTTCCTGCAGTCTTTCTAGTTTAATAACATCTTTTCGTTAATAGGGTGACCAGAATTGTACACAGTATCCCAAGTGTGGCCTTAGCAATGTCTTGTACAACTTCAACAAGGGAACTCCTGTATTCGTTGTTTTGATTGATGAAACCAAGTGTGCCGAATGCCCCCTTCATCACTCTGTCCACCTGTGACTCCACTTCAAGGAGCTATGAACCTGTACCCCTAGACCTTTAACTCTCCCCAATGCCCTACCATTAACTAAGTTCTGCCTTGGTTCAATCTACAAAAATGCATCACCTTGCATTTGTTTAAATTAAACTCCATCCGCCATTCGTCAGCCCCCTGGCCCAATTGATCAAGATTCTGTTGCAATTGAGATAACTTTCTTCATTGTCCAGTGTGCCACCTACCTTAGTGTCATTTGCAAATTTACTAACCATGTCTCCTATGTTCTCATCTAAATCATTAATATAAATAACAAATAACAGTGGACCCAGCACTGATCCCTGAGACACGCTACTCGTCACAGGCCTCCAATTTGAAAAACAATTCTCTACAACCACCCTGGCTTCTGTCAAAAAAAATTGAATCCATTTAGATACCTTACCCTGGATCACATGAGATTTAACCTTGTGCAACAACCTACCATGTGGTACCTTGTCAAAGGTCTTGCCAAAGTCCATGTAGACAACATGGACTGCACATTAAACCAAGCCATTTTCTATGATACAAATTTGCTGAAGAAAAGAGCGTGAAAAATTTCAGGAAGCTTTAGAAATGACCCAATTACATAATCAGTGATTTATTTACTAAAACCTCACTAGGACTCAGAAATTTGTAATGAGAAAAATTGACACTGTAATGTGTCCATGGGAATTGTGCAGAGAAAAAGGATTTTTCATTTAGATGTTTTCATTTTGTTGCAGCTCTGGATCTATTGGATAAAATGTTGACATTTAACCCACACAAGAGGATTGAAGTGGAGGCAGCTCTTGCTCACCCTTATCTGGAGCAGTACTATGACCCCAGTGATGAGGTAGGAGAGCAGACATTTAACTCTCGATTAAAGGCAATGCTGCGCCTATTATAAAACAGCTTATATTTATACAGCACCTTTAACATAACTGGAGCTTCACAGGAGCATTTCAAACCAAAATTTAAAACATTGTTCCAAAATATTACAACAGAGTCTTCAGAAACTGAGCCAAAAAGGTAGGTTTTAAGGAGCACCTTCCTTAAAAGGAGGGAAGGAAAATAGTGAAACAGAAAGCTTGTGATCCAGGAATGAAGGCACAGCTATCAGTAGTGGGGCAATTAAAATCAAGGATGTACGTGAGTCTATAAATGGAGGAGTACAAGGTACAGACTCAAAGAGGAATTTGAAATCAAAGATGTGAATTTTAAAATCAAGGCATTACTTAACCAGGACTAACTCAGTTAGTAGATGCGTGGGTGATGGGTAAACAGGTCACAGTGCAAGTTACAACAAAGGCAATGGAACTTTAAACCTTACTTATTGTTGGGGAACATGGGAGGCCAGCTGGGAGGGTGTTACGCTAGTCAGAAGGTAACAAAGGCAGATTTCTACAGCAGGTGAATTGAGATGGAGTTGGGTGATGCTGCAAAGATGAAAATAGTGGATCTTGGCAATGGCAGAGTTATCAGAAGCTCAACTCTGCTGAGTAAGATGCCAAATCTGTGAACAGTCCAGTTCCCCCTCAGACAATTGTCACAGTGAGAGCTGAAGTTCATGTTTAGCAGCCAGTTTGTGTGGGACTGAAGGCGCTAGGGCTTTGGATTTCCCATCATTTATTTCAGTGTAATTTCTTATCCATACTTGACTCCTCCCATTGTCACAAGTGTTGTCATCGTACATGGGAAACTGCTGTGTTTTAAGATTGTGTCGCCAGGGGGCAACATGCAGATGCAAAGTAGAGAATCAATTATAGATCCAAGAATATATAGATTTTTCCAAGAATGTTTGAGAAGATGTCACATGTTCTTCTAAAGAAAATGAAAACTTATAAAAAGGAGTAGTGATGACACAATAAGTCAGTGGTTAGTTATTGGTTAAAATGAAAAGAATATTGTAGATACATTGAATAGGTTAAGTAGCATCAGTTTAGGGGGGAGAACGTTTGAGGTCAATTAGTACAGAACCAGGGAAACGGAGGAACAGAGGAAAGAAGAAAGAGAAACACTTGTAATGGAGAGAAGATAAGGATGATGACCAGTTATACTTGGACAAGGATCAATAACACAAAGGGATATGGAAATGGTATGGTGAAAGAGACATTGAAGTGTTTGATCAACCATGATTTTATTGAATGACAGAGCAGGCTGGATGGGCTGAACAGTCTACTCCTGCTCCTGTGTTCCCATGATGCTGTTGGGCAAAAGAAGCCCGCAGAGAGTCAAGGTGGATAAGCTGATGAAGTGGCGATGACTTTATAGCTTGGGAAATCCTTCTCTATTTGTTTGGGGACTATGGACAGGAATGGGAGGTAGATGACGTATGGTGAAAAGTGTGTGTTTTAAGAAGCAGAAGAGGTTTCAATAAGGGACTGAATCCATCTGGCTTTTAAATACTTAAAATATAAAAAAACCAAAGACCAGAGAAAGTGCTAGGGGATTAGGACTAAGTGGATAGATCTTTGGCAGCGGACATGTGGTCTTTCAAATGATTTCCTCCTTTGAAAGATTTTGTAATGTATTGATTGCTGCTAGAGCTTGAACTACTGTGGGACCATTTCATCTTGGGTTGGGTTCACGTAAACTGGGACCCTGGCTACACTCCCGCAGTTAACTTGATTGCTTTGGGATGATGAGTAGCAGAGGAAGCCCGGGAAAACTATGGGACATAATAAACCGTAGCCTTTGGTATTTGTTTCCCAGCAATGTTCTTAATTGGTATTCTGATTTTAGCCTATTGCAGAAGCACCCTTTAAGTTTGACATGGAGCTGGATGACCTACCCAAGGAGAAGCTGAAGGAGCTGATCTTCGAGGAGACAGCCAGGTTTCAACCCCTCTATCAGCATTCCTAAACTACAAGCGCTTTTGCATACAGGTAGTATTTAACACAACTCTTGGGTGCAATGTAGTGATGAAAGTTGAGCAGAAGGAGGATGGTAAAATTCTAGATATTAAGTGACTGTTCTATAGGTGATAATTCTGTGCAAAAATGCAATAATTGTTCACTTGATTCCCCCTCCAGCATTTTATACTTATTCTGCTGAGTATCAGCAGGAATTAATGCAATTTTCCTAAGAAGCATCAGTTGGTGGTTATGTCTTAAAAGTGCAACTTGCTTGTAAAATGTTTTTTTTTAATAGTTCTTCAGTCAGAGAAATGGGAAATGGACTTGATTCTGAGCTAGATAATACTGGCACTGAACATCACATAGAATGAAAATTTAATTTCACTCTATTCCAATTCGATTCATTCAACCTTTGAAGAACTGGTTGGTATGACTTTGATTCTATTACACGATTTCCCAATTTAGCCAGCCCTACAGCTTCGTGCAGTTGGCAGTACAGTGACTGTGTGCTGAGGATCAGCCTTCCAGCTAAATTACATCCTAACTTGCAACAAAAGCAGAAAATGCTGGAAAATCTCAGCAAGTCTGACAGCATCTGTGGAGAGAGAATAGAGCCTGGATCATTCTCGGTCAGAGATCCTAATTTTGTTTTAAGCATCCCATTTGTCCTTAAATGGAGAAGGATGATCTGTCAATTTCGCGGAAATTCTGTCAGTCACTTGAACGCACCTTGCTTGATATTTATCTTGATCCGCTGTGAGCTTCCAGCTTGCGGTGGTGGTTTTACAGCTTTGGGCACGTCTTCAGGGGCAAATTGTTAATGCTATTTGCATTATAAAAAGTGAGTGCTCAGCACCAACATAGGGCCTGAAGGTCATTCTTCACAAACTAGTGGCCTCATTTGAAAACTCTGTTCTTGCAATTACAAACAGTTGGGGCGCAGACTCAAGTTTCTGAATGTTGGAGTAAGGGAATTTCACATTCTACTGCTGCATTTTATCCAAGGTGCCAGTTTTAAAATCCGAGATGTGTTTTTTACTCGAGTGGTTTGTTTTATTTATCAGTTGGGGCGTCCAACTTCAATGGAGCCCTCAATTTTGGCTTTATTACATTGACCAGATATCCAAAGTCTAAAGAAATTGGCAATCAGAGGACTGCACAGGTGTAAAGTATCAGGTGGGTTTTGGAAAAGTGTCTTAATATAAAGGCCTTTTAAATTCCTCTACCTGAGTAAAGGTCGAGAAGTGGAATTCACGTTAACTTATGAAATAATGGCTCAAGGTAGAATGTTCCTTCAGAGAGTCAGTGCAGACTCAATTGACCGAATGGCCTCCTGCATGATTCTGTGATTCCTTTGGTCAAAGGAGGGAGCATAAATGTACCATTACCCAGTGTTGCTAATTTTTGGTGTGTTGCTTTTCCAGGGCCAGGACTGCAGGACTGGACATGCTCAGAGTTCGTTTGTTTCTAACTCCTCCTGAACCTGTCTCGTGCATCTCAGCTTATTCATTGTACTCTCTCTTAAAAACTCTGCCGTGGCATCTGTAATCGTGGAGATTGTCCATTCTGGCAGCCATGGCGTTTTTTGCTTGCTGTGGACTCTTTCTCAACTTGGAGACGAGAATTCACACACTGGCTGTATTGGTGTTTGCAAAAAATCTGAAAGATGTACAGCCAGTGCGTACACATTTAATGATCTACATCCTATGTAACTTAGCGATGGTGTTTGAAAGAAAGCAGGACTGACTTACTGAACTAATACAAAAAAATGACAGACACCTTTGATTTCAATAAGCACTTCAGTTTAGTTTTTTTAAATGCACTTTGAGAATTATCGAAGTATAACTGATCATTCAGTATTACAGCTGCCCAGTGTCTGGTCACATCAGTGACGGATCTGTTGTTTCGAATCTTGTAAATGCATTGTGTGGGATTTCTAAACCTTGTTTATTTCAGTGGGATCCCCCAGAACTAATGAAATGTTTAGATTTCCAATGAGAGGAAAAATATGTGATGTTAACCTGCATTCTTTTAAACCAGTGTTGCTCTGTTGGTTGGTTGTATAGATTGTGTACACTTTAAGGATGGCTGCCCTGTCAAGGTGGTTCCCTCACTATTAAGTCTTTTATAGATTTGAAAGTAAATTACTGGTGTATATCCCTGAAATATTATGTAATGTTGATGTATATCAAAGACACTATTGTGTTTTACTCTGGTTTTCTTTTAATGACATTCCATTCAATATATTAAAATTAACTTGATTCCATTTCAGAAGCTTTGACTTGATAACCTGCATCCAAGTTTAAAGTCTTACCTGGTTCGTAAGAGGGTTCTGCCTCATTTGTCCTGTAACAGTTTTATGTATTACGCAGTAATAACTGACTCTATCGGAGGAAGTACAAATGGAGGATGCTTTAGGTTGAGAATGTTTGATTAGTTGTGAAGGAAGCCTCAGTGAGTGGGTCTCCTTGAGAGCAGCTTAGAGTTCTAAGACCCTGTGTGCTTTTGCCATTGAGGACGATGGGTGCCGTAAAGATTCCTGTCCCTTTTCTGTGTTCGCAGAGTGTTTGTGGATGAAGCCTGTACAATGTGGAGCTTTCTTAGCTATATTTGAATTCAAAGTGCAGTGCCTGATCCTTAGTCTCGAAACCTATTGTGGTGACAATTGCCTTGTACAATTTACCGTGTCCAAGCATGACTGTTAAGCTTTGTATACAAAGACTGTCCAAGTGCCACACACCCCACACACACCCCAAACATATACACAGGGATGCACACACCACCACAACCACCCCCCACACACCATGCATGCGTGCCCCATAGATCCTTAAACACGCTGCATGTGCACATCGCACGCACCAATACACCCTCTCCACGCCACACCATACACACAGAAACCCACAGACACTCCCTCACACACCCTACATCTACACCTGTCCCTGACATATACACCATTCCTACACACACACCCCAAACAGACACACTACAGACACCTACAGACTCATAGAATGAGTAAAACTTATTGCTTCTCCAAGCTTCATCCTAATCCTCCCATCGGTTTCCTCCCTGGTTTGCTTCCTGTATAAATCATGTAACAATTCGCTTTGATCCTTTCTTTAAAAAAAAGCCGCCTTTTGCAGACTTTGTGATGTAACTGTATAGAGCACTCTGTTTCTATCATGTAATTTGTTCAGTTGGCTTTTTTTGTTCTGATTGGTCTGAAAACCTGATATAATAAGTGGAAAAGCGGTTATGGTTAATTTTTAAAAGGAAAAACCCTTGCAACAATAGGTGTCAAAATGTGATGTAACCGCATAGACATACCTGATTGTATTGTGACTGGTATTGGATTAAGCATATTATATATATGGACAAACTTGTAGGTACAAAGATTTATTTTGCCTTAAGTTTTTTTTTCAATGTTATATATGTAAACAAATTTTAACCTGTTAATGAATGTTCTTTTTGTTTCTGGCACATACAGCTCTTGTAAAATTCTTTAAATTGGTGTCTCCCTGCATCTTTTAAATACAGTATGTTCTATACACAACTTTGCATAGCGTGCGCGACTAATCTCTTCAGTCCTGTTCCTTGTACTTGTTATGTATGTGTGTGTCCATCAGGCACTCTTGCTTTTCTGATCTCCTATACTTTCCAGTTTACTGGAAATGAAAGATAGATGCAGAGGTTGCTGCTTTGTGTCTTTACTTGGCTAAATGCAGTTAGGATTACAAAAAACTGAGCAAAGTAAGATCAGTATTGACCTTGGCCAATATCCTTGCACCAATGGATTGAAACACCAGGTAGCCTGGAAATGAAACTGGTTCCATGTGCCAGAAAGTGAGTTGAAAGAAAAACCAAACAAGACTGGAGCACAGTTTTGCAAATGGAGGCTGAAGATGGAGGTGGGGAGGCATCGTTCTATAACTCACTGATCTGAATGCTCGTATATGCAATCCCATTTACTTAGCATCTTGGACATGGTCAAAACCATTTGATTACAGGTACATTTTGCCAATTAATAAGTTGTATGCAAATGGAATGTTTTTATATTCTATCAGCTGTCAATTAAACTTGGTTTCCCCCTCCCAAAAAAAATCAATGTGTAGTGGGGAATCAGGAAGTTGCAACTATCCCTTCACCTATATACTAAGTGGGGAGAGCTCTGATAACAGTAGGCCTGCGATTTAAAAGGGGGTTTGTGTCCCATTTTGGACATGTAAAACTCCTACTGCCAGGTAGGAATAAGAATTGATTTGATTTATTATTGTCACATACAGTGAAAAGTATTGTTTCTTGTGTGCTATACAGACAAAATATACTGTTTGTAGAGAAGGAAAGGAGTGCAGAATGTAGTGTTACAGTCATACCAGGGTGTAGAGAAAGATCAACTTAATGCAAGTTAAGTTTCTTCAAAAATCTGACAGCAGCAGGGAAGAAGCTGTTCTTGAATCAGTTGGTACGTGTCCTCAGACTTTGTTTTTCCCAAAGGAAGAATGTGGAAGAGAGAATGTCCGGGGTGCATAGGGTCCCCAATTATGCAGGCTGCTTTGCTGAGGCAGCAGCAAGTGTCAGTGGATGGGAGGCTGATTTGAGAAATAGATTGGGCTACATTCATGATCTTTTGTAGTTTCTTGGGGTCTTGGGCAGAGCAGGAGCCATACCATACTGTGATACAACCAGAAAGGATGCTTTCTATGGTGCATCTATAAAAGTTGGTGAGAGTTGTTGGAATTGAGTTTCCCTTCTTTCAGGCAGTCTTAAGAGTGGAATGAAGGATTAGAAAAAAATGTACTTATTTCCACAGAAGCTGTAATCCACAGGTTAAAACTGTTTACGAATGAATAATATGCAGGCTAGGTAGCATATGTAAAAAGCTTTCGTATGACCATATGAATTGGGAGCAGGAATAGGCCATTCAGCCCCTTGGGCTGCTCCACCATTCATAAAATTGTGGCTGATCTGGTTGTAATCTTAACCCTACATTTTCTGCCTATGCCTGATAACCTTTCATCCCTTTTCTTATTAAGAATCTTTCTACTTCCTCCTTAATATCAAAAGATTCTGCTTCCACCTTTTTAGGAAGAGAGTTTGAAAGACTCGTGACTCTCAGAAACCATCTCTCCTCATCTGCCTTAAATGGGTGAACCCTTTTAAATAGTGGTGCCTTGATTTTCCCAGAAGAGAAAACATCATCCACCTTGTCATCGGGATCTTCTAAGTCTGTCAACACAATTCATTGCAAAGCTGTGTGTTCCAGCAACCCAGTTAAAACTTTATCATAGGATTCCATTGTAAAAATATTATACAGTTCAATTGATTCAGCCCACAGTTCCTCTCTATTTAAATAGTTAAACTTAGTCAAAAACAGTATAAATTTGAGAAGGTGAGGATGGTGTTTTTTCCAATTCCATCCAACATTTGGCTGATGAATACCAGACTGGCAGGAAAATAAACAGGTACACTAAAATATATCTACAAATACGCATTTCTGAATTTTAATCTAAGGATACATTTATCTTTGCTGTTACATTTTAGGTCTCTGATCAGTGATGTGCTAAAATTCCTGAGTGCACCAAAGATTAAATCTGGTGATGTGCAGCAAAAGGAACAAAGTTTTAAAAGTCACTGGTTAGGCTGCTCATGTTAGGAGTTGCTTCTCTTGGGCTGTGGCTCAAATGAATGCAGGAATCTTATTTTGACTGGCTAAGAAAGAAAATTGAGCATTAACGTTGCTTTCAGAAATTGCAATGTAGATGGGGTGGAACATTAAGCAGTCTATTTTCTCAAGTCACCAGCATCTGTTTCTAGACTTAAAAGCAATCCAAACACTCAGTGAAAACCACAGCACAGCCTCTTGATTAGAAGCAGGATTACTTCTCCAGCAGAATACAGTTTAAATGGAGTTTGGTTTAAAAAATAGAAATTAGATGGGTAAAATCATTTCTCACTGCAGTATGGTCTCCAGCTGTCTTTGGGAAAAGTTGCGCAATCTCCATTCTGCGCAACACTCGTGGTGTTACTTATGAAGCTGATACCAAAGGGCCCAATCAATTTAGTACTGGTGCAATCTCTACCCAATTAAATTAGTTATTTGTGGAGCTAGGTTGTTTAAAATTATGGAATGTGAGAATAGCTGGTTGCACCAGCACTTAATCCCACACCTAGTTGTGCTTAAGGTAATGATAGTGAGCTGTTGCCTTGAATCGCTGTTTTCATTGAGGTGTAGGCACATCCACAGTGGTGTTAGGGAGGGAGTTCCAGAATTTTGACTCAGCAGTGGTGAAGGAATGACAATATATTTCCAAATCAGAATACTTGGAAGGAGATGTTCACGTGGTGGTGTTCTTAGATATCTGCTGCTTGTGACAGTGGTCATAGGTTTGGAAGATGCTGCTTAAACAAGCTTGAGTTCCTGCAGTGCATCTTATATGTGTTGCAGATGGCTGCCACTATTCATTGTTGATGGGAGGATTAGCTGTGCAAGCGGTGGCAATTGAGCATGATGCCTTATCTAGGATGGTGTTGAGCTACTTGAATGTTGTTAGAACATAGAACATTACAGCGCAGAACAGGCCCTTTGGCCTTCGATGTTGCACCGACCAATTAAGAAAACGCAATGACCCTCTAACCTAAACCATTCCCTTTTCATCCATAAACTTATCTACTAACCTCTTAAACGCCACCAAACTTGGCGCATCTACAACTGACGCAGGCAGGGCATTCCATACCCTTACCACCCTCAGGGTAAAGAACCTACCTCTGACATCCAAAGCTGCATTCAGCCAGGCAAGTGGAGAGTACTGCATGCCTGACTTGTGCCTTGTAGATGTTGAACAGGTTTTGGGGATTCAGAAGGTGATTTACTTTCCACAGGATTCCTAGCCTTTGGCTTTTGTAGTCACAGTATTTATACGGCTAATACAGTTCAGTTTCAATGGTAACTACAACCCCAGCTTGTTGGGGGATTCAGCAATGGTAATACCATTGAGTGTCATGGGACGATGCTTTGTTCGTCTCTGGTTGGATATGGCCATTGCCTGGCTCTTGTGTGGCATGAATATTACTTGTCACATGTCAGCCCAAGCTTGGATATTATCTAGATCTTGCTGCATTTGGACATGGACTGCTTCAGTATTTGAGGGGTTGTGAATGATACTGAACATAATGCTGAATATCTTCTGATGGAAGGAAAATCATTGCAGCTGAAGATGGCTTCGCCTAGATACTACCGTGAGAAACGCCTGCAGTGATGTCCTGAAAATGAGATTGACCTCCAAACACCACATCCATCTTCCTTTGTACCAGATATGGGTTCAACCACTGATAAAATAGTTGCAATAATGTTAAGCTTGGACCCAGTGTACTACTGGATGATGTCAATACTTCTCATTTGTGGGTGAATAATTGCATGAAAGTTTGGATCATTCCTGTTTAACAGGAATAAAAATTCCTGTTTAAGCAGAAGACTAATTTCACTGTGTGTCATTCTAACAAGCTGCTGCTCAGCTGGGCTTGCAGTGTCAAGTTCTCTATTCATCAGACACATGAAACTTTCTGAATGTCGACCTTCAAGTGCAAAGAGGATTTTATTTCGAACCTCTCATACTGATTTCTTTTTGTGGTAGCCTTTTTAAATCTGTATATTTTCACACACTTGCAGATTTTGATCAGGGTTTCAGAAACTGAAGGGCAACTTTAACAAGGCTTATTCAGTTACCCTATCAAAAATTGCATTAATCCTGTTTGAGTCCAACTTTATAGAAGCAATAAAAACCTTGAGTGCATTTAATAAAAATTCATCTTTCAAAATGGATATAACAGTTAAATTGTTTCCTTCCTTAAAGGTGCTGGAATACATCAAACGTTAACAAACTGTTTGTCGTATGTGTACATTACCAGCTGTGGCTCCATGAATAGCACTGGTGTGAGAATGAATTGTGGATTCAGGCCCCTGGAATGGCGATATAACTAAGCTGACAATTCATTACAATGCTGAGGGAATTTGCACGACAGTAGGTGCTGCCTTTAGATAAAATGTTAGACCACTGTCCATCTATCTTTAAAGTGGGTGCAAAATATTCCATAGCAGTATGTCAGAGGAGAAAGATGAGAATTCAGGCCTAGCACAGGGTTAATTTTAGAGGATATTTGGCTTGATGGCCTAAGGAAACAGGGGGAATTGCAACATTAGCTGAATTGTTTCAAATTTACTGTCAAGCAGAAGCCTCAGTTCCTGTGCTTGTAAAACAGATTTGAGATTTTTGCTTCCTATCTGGGCAAGAACATGCACTGCAGGGAGGATAAGCAAACTGACCGTGGCACTGTGGTACAGGGAGCCGTTCAACTGAGAGGAGAAAAAAAATAGTTGTATTTGGGGAAATTATAATGAGGGGCATTGCACTGTTCTGTGACCAGAATCAAGAATCCCAATAGTCGTGTTGCCTGTCTCGTGCTTGGGTTCGGGGTATCTCATCTGGGCTGCCGAGGAACTTGGAGTGGGAGGGTCACATAGGTAACAACAACATAGAGCAGAACCTTGTCCTGAGGGAGTATGAACAGTTAGGAGCTAAATTAAAAAGCTGAACTGAAAAAATAATCTCTGGATTACTACCCAAGCCATGAACTAATTGGCAGGGTCAATAAGATTATGGAGGTAAATGCATGGTTCAGTGAGAGGGATGGGTATGAATTCACAGGACATTGGCATCAGCATTGGAGCAGAGGGAACCTGTTCCGATAGGTTTTATGCTTTACCTCTGGAGTCACCAAAGGATTTATTTTTGGTGCCGTTTGTTGTCTCATCTGAATCATGCTGAGACCAAAGTCCTGGCGAATCGTTTAACTACGGCTGTAGATAGGCCTTTAAACTAAATAATGGGGGGAGGAGGGTTCAGTTGTATGGAGAATTAGAAAATCAAAGTTAGAGAGGATAGAAGTGCAAGTTAATGATGAGGATTTTCAACTAGTTAAAGACACTGAAGGCTCAGGAGAGGTTAGTAAAGTTTCTGGACTATGTAATTGAACAGAGAGTATAGAAGGTGACAGTAATCTAACCTCAGACAGAGCAAAAAAAAAGACGAGTATGAGAAGGGAGGTTGTCAATGCAGGACTGAGGGTGTTGTACCTAAATGCACACAGTATACGAAACCAGGAAAATGAGCTTGTTGTGCACATTAAAATTGGCCACTACAATGTTGTGGACATCACAGATGTGGCTGCAAGGGGATCAGGGCTGAGATCTAAATATCCAAGGATAGATGCCTTATCGGAAGGACAGACAGATAGGCAAAGTGGGTGGGGGACTGTTGCTAAACTTGCAGATAATACAAAGATATGTAGAGGGACATGTAGTACTGAGGAAGCAGGGGGTATGCAGAAGGACTTGGATAGGTTAGGAAATGGGGCAAAGAAATGGCAGATGGAATATAATGTGGAAAAGTATGAGTTTATGCACTTTGGAAGGAGGAATGGAGGTATAGATTATTTTCTAAATGGGAAAATGCTTAGGAGATCAGAAGCACAAAAGAAATTTGGGAGTCATTACTCAAGATTCTCTTAGTTAACTTGCACGTTTTGTCAGGAAGGCAAATGCGATGTTCGAGTTCATGTCAAGAGGGCTAGAATACAATAGCAGGGATGTACTTCTGAGGCTGTATAAGGCTCTGGTCAAGTCATTTTCAGTATTGAGAGCAGTTTTGGGCCCCATATCTACAATAGATGTGCGGGCCTTGGAATAATTCCAAAGGAAGTTCACAAGAATGATCCCTGGAATAAAGGGCTCGTCATGTGAGGAACAATTATGGACTCTGGGTCTGTACTCAAGTTTAGAAAGATGAGGGGAAATCTAATTGAAACTTACAGAATACTGCGAGGCCTGGAAAGAGTGTGGAAGGGATCTTTCCAATAGTAGGAAAAACTAGAACCAAAGGGCATAAACTCAGGCTAAAGGGATAACCTTTTAAAACAAAATAAGGAGGAATTTCTTCAGCCAAAGAGTGGTGAATCTGTAGATCTCTTTGCCACAGAAGGCTGTGGAAGCCAGGGCATTGAGTGTCTTTAGGACAGAGATAGGTTCTTGATTAATAAGGGGATTGGAGATTATGGGGAAAAAGCAGGAGAATGAGGATATGAAAAATATCAGCCATGATTGAATGGCAGAGCAGATTTGATGGGCTGGGTGACCTAATTCTGCTCCTATGTTTTATGGTCTTAAAAGCATCCACTTCTGGCATCCTGGTTAGAAGCAAGGATGGAAGAAGCCAATGGCAGTTTGAGGGCCAAAGGTTCAACTGAGAGGAAGCCATACAAGGTTTGTCTGGAAATGAGACAGGTTAATTGGATGTAAAATAGATTGGAATTAACTGACAGATTTCAGCCAACAATGATTTGGCTTATCCTAATTACCTGACTCAATGGCATTACAGTTCCAACACACAGCTTAGCTACTTTTTATATGAAGCATTGATTGGTTCTTTTGCTGAAGAATGTCCTATTAAATCAAAAATACTCCTTACATTGGGTGGAACCTGCTGCCTGCTTGTCCTAATATTTTAAATTATAATGTTCCAGGATCCTTTTGTATATGGTTTACTGTTATCTGAGGTAAAGATGCCCTTAGTTGTAGGGGTCTGTTCTGTAATGCTTTTGGAGTTTAAATGTCTTCGTGATCAAAGACTGTGGCACTGAAAATGTGCTCTGACATATCTTTAGCTATATGGTATTACGTTTTATTTCCTTTTTGATTGTTGCTAGTGCAATTGAATGTAAAGTGATCATGTTCCAAGATCACATCTCTAGGGTGATGAATACAGTCCAAATAATCTGGGTTATATTCTGCAGAAATGCTTTAATCTTCATTGCACACACAAATGAGAAATTACCAAAATGTGTACATTTTTGCATAACAATGCATTTTGATTAAGAGCAGATCGAAATGGAAAACTCCTCCAGCACTGCCTGCCTTTTAAAAAGTAGAAGTACAAGAGACCAGGGAAGTTAAACCTATGATATGGTTTGTCCTCATTCCCTCTCATCCCTAAAGTCATGGATATGTCATTAAGACGTTAGGACGGCGGTGTGGGCTCGTTGGGCCGAAGGGCCTGTTTCCCGTGCTGTGTTGCTCTTTGTTCTTTGTTGTTCTTTCCAAACTCATCACTATAATATATACTCCTTACTCTCCCTCCCTCCCACCAAATTGCTCATCTAATTCTTCTGTTGTAACCCCCATGCAAGCTAGTATTTTACATGAGAACTGTTATGTGCTGTCCAAAGACCATCTATCTTTGCAAACTATAATCCCATCTCCACTTCTTCCCTGCCCTTTCCTGTTAAGTCTTTGAACACATTACTATGATATCTGGCCATCTTTCCTGTAACTCCAATTTTGAATCCCTTCATATAAATTATAAATGATCTGGATGAGGGTATTGAGGGATGGATTAGTAAATTTGCGGATGACACCAAAATCGGAGGAGTGGTAGATAGTGAAGAGGGGTGTTATAGTTTGCAGAGAGACTTGGACAAGTTGCAGAGCTGGGCCGAGAGGTGGTAAATGGAGTTTAATGTGGAAAAGTGTGAGGTAATTCACTTTGGCAGGAATAACAAATGTGTAGAGTATAGGGCTAATGGTAGGACTCTCAATAGTAGAACATAGAACATAGAACAATACAGCACAGAACAGGCCCTTCGGCCTTCGATGTTGTGCCGACCAAAATAAAAAGCACTGCCCCTCCAAACTAAACCATTCCCTTCTCTTCCATATACTTATCAATTAACCTCTTAAACGCCACCAAACTTGGCGCATCTACACAGCTGCAGGCAGGGCATTCCATTCCCTAATCACTCTTTGAGTAAAGAACCTACCTCTGATATCCGTCCTATAACTCATACCCCTTAATTTAAAGCTGTGTCCCCTGTGCTAGCTTTCTCCATCCTAGGAAAAAGGCTATCACTGTCCACCCTATCTAAACCTCTAATCATCTTATATGCTTCAATAAGATCCCCTCTTAGACGCCTCCTTTCTAATGAAAACAACCTCAAATCCTTCAACCTCTCTTCATAGGACCTGCCCTCCATACCAGGCAACATCCTGGTAAACCTCCTCTGTACCCTCTCCATGCCTCCACATCTTTCTTATAATGTGGCGACCAGAACTGCACACAATACTCCAAGTGCGGCCGCACTAGAGTTTTGTACAGTTGCAACATCACGTTGCGGCTCCGCAATTCAATCCCCCTACCAATAAAAGCTAAGACTCCATATGCCTTCTTAACAACTTTATCCACTTGACTGCCTACTTTCAGTGATCTATTGACACATACACCAAGATCCTTCTGTTCCTCAACACTATTAAGAGCCCTACCATTAGCCCTCTACTCTACACATTTATTGTTCCTGCCAAAGTGCATTACCTCACACTTTTCCACATTAAACTCCATTTGCCACCTCTCGGCCCAGCTCTGCAACTTGTCCAAGTCACTCTGTAAACTAAAACACCCTCTTCACTATCTACCACACCACCAACTTTAGTATCATCTGCAAATTTACTGATCCATCCCTCAATACCCTCATCCAGATCATTTATAAAATTACAAACAGCAGGGGCCCCAAAACAGACCCCTGAGGCACACCACTCGTCACCGAACTCCACGATGAATATCTCCCATCAACCACCCCCCTCTGTCTTCTATCTGCCAGCCAATTCCTAATCCAATTAGCTAAATCACCCTCTATTCCACACATCTGCATTTTCTGTAGAAGTCTTCCATGGGCCACCTTATCAAACGCCTTACTAAGTCCATATATACTACATCAACCGCCTTACCCCCATCCACCTCTCTGGTCACTTTCTCAAAAAACTCAATGAGGTTAGTAAGGCATGACCTACCCTTCACGAAACCATGCTGACTGTCCCCAATCAATTCATTTCTCTCTAAATGAATGATGTTGATGAACAGAGGGATCTTGGTGTATATGTTAATAGATCCCTGAAAGTTGGCAATCAAGTCGATAAGGTTGTTAAGAAGGCATATGGAGTCTTAGCTTTCATTGGTAGGGGGATTGAATTTCGGAGCCGCAACGTCATGTTGCAACTGTACAAAACTCTAGTGCGGCCGCACTTGGAGTATTGGGTACAGTTCTGGTCCCCGCATTATAAGAAAGATATGGAGGCAGTGGAGAGGGTACAGAGGAGGTTTACCAGGATGTTGCCTGGTATGGAGGGCAGGTCTTATGAGGAGAAGCTGAGGGATTTGAGGTTGTTTTCATTAGAAAGAAGGCAGCTAAGAGGAGACCTTATTGAAAAATATAAGATGATTAGAGGTTTAGATAGGGTGGACAGTGATAGCCTTTTTCCTAGGATGGAGAAAGCTAGCACGAGGGGACATAGCTTTAAATTAAGGGGTGGTGGTTATAGATGTCAGAGGTAGGTTCTTTATCCAGAGGGTGGTAAGGGTATGGAATGCCCTGCCTGCTGCAGTTGTAGATGCGCCAAGTTTGGTAGCATTTAAGAGGTTAGTAGATAAGTTCATGGACGAAAAGGGAATGGTTTAGGTTAGAGGGTCGTTGCTTTTTCCTAATTGGTCGGCACAACATCGAAGGCTGAAGGGCCTGTTCTGTGCTGTAATGTTCTATGTTCAATCAGGTTTTTGCCACTGTAACATTACTGAAATTGTTCTTAAAGTTTCAAATTAAATTCTGTGTAACTGTGACATGGTAAATTATATTCTGTTTTGTCTCCCCCTCCCCCCGCAACAAAATTCTTGGCTTCTCTGCAAGCTTTGACGCTGAGCTCAGTATGCTTCTCCAATGTCTCTCGTTTCCCATCTAGTTGGGAATCCCCCATCCAGTTCTATTCTTAGCTATCACTTGCAACAGAGAGTCACATGCAAAGTATCTGCTCTTGCACCCTGTCTTTACCTCTGGAGTCACCAAAGAATCTATTTTTGGCGCCATTTGTTGTCTGTGACGTTTTTTGAAAATGCAATGTTGATTCCCTCATGTACGCTGATGACACCAAGCTCTATCTACCATTGCTGCTCTCATCCCTCTACAGTATCTGCTTTGTCATCCTGCTTTCTTGTTTCTCCAGGTAAATAACGGGAAGTCCTATATTATTGGTTTTGGTTCCTGCCCTTTGTTCCTTTGCCATTGGTTCCACTCCTCTCCCTGGCTATTATCTCAGTCTGAATCAGGTAGTTTGATTCCTACATGATTTATTAATTCTATTGCCTGTGTTGAGTTCATAAACATCACTGTTCAGTTTTAGATCCCAAAATATTTGCACACTTTCTCCAGTGCCTTGCAACCAAATCCATACACACTTTTAGCAAAACCACAAGATACTCATTTTGAATTAAGAGAATAGCATTTGGGAAGCACATCACCATCTCAAGTGTTTGTGTTATGACTGCATTATCACAAGCCACATCTGTCACTTTTCATTGCTATTTTTCTCTTTGTAGTAAGTCCTTGCTGCTGAACAGTTTGGGGTAGAAGATGTGCCACTATTACCATAGAGAGATGGAAGATAAAAGCCTTGAATCATCAAAGCCTCTTCTCATTGGCTTAGCTGCTCTTTCTATTGTCTGACACGTCAAAGGATTTAGAGGAGTGATTTATTAGTAGGGGGAAGATAGTCTGCTCTGGTAGTGTGGTCCATTTAATGGAATAATCCTTGATGGGCACATGATTGGGCTGGACCCTCTGGAGTGATAGCGTGGGAAGGCAAGCCAATTAGATGTAAGGTTGTGTGTCCTGGATCGAGGAGGAACCTCAGTTGGAAAGAGGAGTGAAGAGTAGTTGTTTTCAGTTCTGTCAGATCTTGTTTGTATACATCTATTTATCATTGGTAATAAATCCATCATAACTTTAAGCCACAATGAGTCACCTTTGAAGTTACTACTGCTGTCTAAGTCTCCATGCAATAGGATGGCAGTAACTGCAAAACCTCATCCAGATGAAGTCAAACTGTTGTTAGACATTGAAAGCAAGATGCTCTATAGTAAGGGTGTATCATTGTAGTGTGTATCCTCCCTAGAACACTTCTGCAAAGCTTGCCAAATGGCAGTAAAATCATTGAGAAGATGAAATAGGATCTAAATTTATTTCTTTTTAGCAAAGCATATTATTAACACAAATCTTTATTTTCCACAATGGTGGAATGCCTCACATTTTTCTGATTTTAAATCACATTTTCATGTTTATAAAGATTGTGTGGCCTTTAATAGTTTAAAACATCATTTGATTTTTGCAAAAAGTCAAATGATGCATTGTTCTTTAAAGACCTGAACAATAATGCATCAGGTAGAATGTAGACAGGAGCGACACTGCGTCAGATGGAACAGAGACAGGAGCGACTGTGACAGGCAGAACGGAGACAGATATGACACTGTGACAGGCGGAATGGAGACAGGCGTGACACTGCGACAGGTGGAATGTAGGTCCATATCCATTTCAAGCTGGAAAGCTTAATTGCAAATTTGAAGGGTGGAGTCAGTTAGAGGTCAAGTGAAAGAATGAACTCTAGTTTTATTGATTTGGTCAATTAGCTAATTGTTTTCCACTGTACTCATTGTAACAGTGGGGAGGGGAGGAGATGTATGTACAGGACACTGAAATGCTGAGTTCGAGTTTTAAAATCTGGGAGTGGATGAAAGGTGGAAAAACATTCTCTAATTTGTAACAGTAATTGTTTACAAAGAGGACAGTTCTACTTCTGAACCAACCTGAAAAATAATATTGCTTTTTCAGTGGGAGTTCAGACTCAAATCTCTCTCACTCTGCAATGCAGAGGTCACAATTGTGAATATCATTAAAATCTCAGGGGGAGAGGGGCCTATTCACACCAGAATCTTGATCGCTGGCCAGCCCAGGATTCCCACAGTGCTATCGCCCTATCATGACCTGATTGCGACCCTCACAAGCATTCCTGGGCCAGCCCAACCCCCCAGTCTCAGTCTGGAGCACCCGATCTCCAAACCTGTAACCCCAATTGCTGGCCTCATTCCAACCACAACTGATCCCAATGGTAGTGGGACACTCCCATGGATTGCCTCTAGGCTCTGTCCAATCGGCCCACCCCTTGACAATGCCCATGCCTGGTGGGCAGTGCCAAGATGTCCCCAGGGTGTGGGCATTTTGTCCCTTGGGTAATGCCAAGATGCCCCTACCACACCCCTGGGTGGCCCCGATTGTCCCCCTTCACTCCAGCGGCGTCTTCCTGCTAGTTCCCCAAAATTGGGGGGCTACTCAAAACCTCAGCAGAGTGAAATTGCATTGGTGGGATGCTATCAGGCCTGGAGAATTTGGTCCTGGGCCCGATAATCACATGCAAATGTTGAAAATAGCTTAAAAGTTCTTAACTTCTTCCTACTGTTTCCCTGTATGCCTCAAGTGTGCTGGATTTCCAGAGGTGGGAGACGCGCATGCGTCCTTCCTACAAATTGATGATGTGCAGAACTCCCACCTGAACCCAGAAAAAATTAGTGGGGGCATTCTCCCAATTCCGACCCAAAGTGTTTAGTTGTATGCCACTGTGACAAAGTAAAAGGTTGGGCTGTGAATAGGTCACATGCACAGAATGACCCATTTGGATACATGGAATGAACTTTTCACATCATTAAATGTGATAGAGACATGTTACTGAGGCTTTAGCATATTTTGATGTTTATCTTGGTATGTGTCCCTGGGAACAATTCAGAGCACGATGGGGTCCTGTGTTACGGGGCTGCTCGGAATGAATTGTAACAAAAACCACAGCATCTCTTTCCAGCCCCGCATTGCAAAGACACACTCATCACACCAACCAGCTCCAAGGTAGTGCACAATGCGGGTAAGACTCTGCCTGTGCCAGAAGAATCTGACAGTCACAGTTCTTCTCATAGGCAGGCTTCATTTTTGTGTTTGTTGAAAGTCAGTTGCTGAACATAAGATGGTTATAGAGTTGAGATAAAGGCTCACTCTATATGCCTCAGGGCCATCTCTTAGTCTGAGTCTGCAACTACATTGTGACAGTTGACATAGCAAAAATTGAATGGGAAATATTGACTTAGCAATTTATAATAGTAAATGCTACACAAGAACTAGGAGGAATAGGCAGTTTAACCCCTCAAACATATTCTGCCACTCAATACAATCATGGCTGATCTCATCTTTGCTTCGTCTGTACCTTCCTGCCTACTCTGCATAACCTTTCATCCGACTACCAATTATAAACCTATCCATCTCAAATTTGTTTAGTGTTCCAATGTCCACTGCACTCTGGAGTAGAGGATTCCACCTTTTGCGAGAAGTACTTCTCATTTTTAATTTAAATTTTAGCCTAAAACCATGGCCTCTTATTCTAGAATGCCCAACAAGGGGAAATATCTGCTTTATGTCTACCCTGTCAAATTTCTTTAAAGTATTATATACCTCAATTAATTGCCTCTCATTCTTTTAAATACCAGTGACTATAGGCCTGAACTGCTCAATCTGAGTAACTGCTTATTCTAATTCTGGGTCGGAGGACATTGGACATTGATGGGATACACCCAGTACAGGTAGATGAAATCCCGGGGTACACACACACACACACACACACACACACACATACTGAGGAACAATTTATCATGATAAAACCATTTAACCTGCACATTTTTGGTCTGTGGGAGCAAACAGAACACCAAGCGAAAATGGGAAGAATTACAAACTGATACCCGGGCTGGAATTGAACCCTCATCCCAGGAGCTGCAAGGCAGCAGCATTAACCATTGCTTCTTGGAATCATTTTAGTGAAACTACAGCAGGAAAAAAAACACGTAACAGCAGGGAATGAAACTTGTGAACAAGAAATGCACGCGCTGTGCAAAATTTATACTAACATATTAATAGACATGACAGTAATAGATTTGTAAATTCATATGTGTACCTGCCATAAACCTTGGTGCTTCTAATCAGATTTTTCTGCTCGTTATAGATTCCTTCTCAAGCTTCAAGCTGACACATTTTCTAAAAAAAAACTAATTCAGCTCTTGAGAATAGTGAGATTTACAGTGTGTGTTTGTGCTGAATTTACTCAATACATTTTGTGCTTATTGAATGGAGGTTTGTGAGAATGTTCTTGCTGGTGACAGTGAGTATGGGGGAGGAGTGTCACAGCCCAGAGCCATCTGTTTGCTTGCAGTGCCATTGTGTTCACATCTGCTTTCATCTTCCTTTTCAAACATTCTGAAGTGTTTTATTGTTCCTCCTGGTTTTGTACTGAAGGTCAACTCGCTCTGTGCAGCATCACAAACTGGCTCTGGTTGAGTGGCACAGCTGCCTGCACAGCGGTGCACAACCTGCTGCTATTGGCAACACGCTCCCAGTCATTCAACCCAGTGACAAATTCATTTCCCATTTTCAATTCCTCTCCCAGCCCTACAGTGGCAGCAATGACTGCAAGTGACAGAGGGAACAGTGGGCAAAATTTTACATTGTTTGTGGCGTGCACCCAATCCAAAAATCTCATAATAAGATATTAACTGTGTGTCCCAATGTCGTCATGTACTGGTGTGGTATTTTGGTCAGAGGGCACATGCAGAGTCAGCAGCGCAACAATCAATAATAAATCAGCCAGTTAAGGCAACTAAAAGGGTAATTGAGTGGAATTTCACATTGCCCTCCAATTTTTAGTTACAAAACGTAGGCAGGCAGACATACCATTTTATCACATTTTCCATCCACGGGCAGGATAAAAGGGGACATTGGCTGTGGGAATTTTGTGTTGCTGTAGTCATGAGATTTCAGGCCGTTTCCTCTGAAGTATTTGCTTTGTTAGCCTTGTATTTAGAACTCTTCTGTCAATTCTATTAGAGCATTTCAGCCCATTGCAGCCTTCAGTGCACAGGGCAGTGTCATCTGCATTTCCCAAGACAGGTATTGTGTACTGTGCTGGTAGCACCTCCTCTGAGGTGGAAGAGAGGGGCTAGAGAGAGAAGAAGCCAGGTGTTTGCAGGCAGCAGTATCTCAGAAATGCGACAGGTGCAGACAGAGATCCAGCAACCTCACCGTATCTGAGGTCCAGTGCTACAGAAGGCTCTGCCTCTGTCTCAGGATACCATAGTTTCATAATGCCACATGATTGGGCTGGTGATCTCCAAATTTGTGGGCAGGCACCTAATGCCTGTCCCGAGGTCACTTTGTATGCAGCTAGATCATTCCACAGGTCAGCTTCTCATTCAGCTGTCATAGCTTTATCAAGCCTGTAATTGATTCTCTGTTCAGATGGACTGTACATTCATTCATTCATTATTGAATGAAGCAAATCAGCAAGGCAGGGCAAACCAAAGGCTTCAGTTATTGCTAGACTCCCCTTTACCCAGGAAGCCAAAGCTTGCACTCATGTGACCATCCAGGTACCCTTCTGAATAGAAAGGGTTACCATCTGAACTTAGCCTGAGACCACAGAACCCAGGATTCAGCAAGTCTGTGCAAGTACTCTGGCAGTTCTCACAATGCATACATTCTGTGACACTTTCAGATGTCAAGGCTGGTCGTGGCTCCAACTCAACTGACTAGCTGGTTCCTGGGTGATAAAAGGTGTCTATTGAAAAGGTGCTCATGGCACCTGGTGGGACAGAGGCAGAAGAGAGGTACAATAGGAATCAGGCAGTGTTGAGAGGATAATAGGACTACTGAAGGTAAGGTTCTACTGCCTACACCATTCTGGAAAATGTGATGAACCTTCAGGGAGGTAGAGACACCAGGAAAGCCTAGATTCAATGCTCCTTCAGTTAAGGTGCCAAGGCCTACCTCCAAACTCAGTACGAGCTCACTGCCTCCTTCATAGATTTCTGATAATACAATGCCTGACCCCAGGGTCGCCTCACTATAATAAAGCTCGCTGCCTCTGCTGCCTATCATAAGGCACTGATGAGGCCTGAACCTATGGAAAACGTGAAGGGCACTCAGGACATTGAAACAAAATCTGATTTGTGTTTTTCCCAGCGATGCAAGCAAGGAACAAAACATAAAATAGTCGTCACTGTTACACAAAAGCAAAACATTACATTGATGAAATAAATAAATATCACCTGTAAAACCCCACCCTGTGCTCACAGTGCTTTATATTTATGCTTGTGAGAGCTACACCTTTGTGCCCCTGCGCCCCCCCCCCGCAATCGCTGACAACAATACTGGGGGTAGACTTCTGACCCTGCTCTCATGCTGGTTCTGATGACCTCAGCAGTCATTCTCTGGCTGGCAGGGCCTGAGCGGGCTCTGTGTGGGAGGGTGTGCCCAGTGACATTGCAACCTTGGGGGATGTCACAGGTCACTAGTGATAGAGTGGGGGGGTGGGAGGGGTGGAGAGTAGTGGTGATGGGGTGAAAGATGCTGCCCTCCTCTGGAGCACTGTGAGAGAAGCCCACAGAGACCACCAGTGTAAGGTGAGTTTCCACCTCCTGACTCACCACTGCTGGATGGGCACTTGGCAGAGAGACTAAGGGTGCCTCATCCATCTCTTACACTGGCAGCGATTACCTGAGGTGGTCCAGGGTCCTGGCAACTTCTGAGGGAGGATGTCATTAGTAACAATCACCACGATCAGTGTGCAAGTTATATGGGCAGGTGAGACTGTGGACCACACACAGTGATACTGTGATTGCTGGGCCTCTTGCTTAGAACTTGTTTGAGATGAAATGACATGACTGCACGTTGTTTGCACTCTCCACTCATTTCTGTTCACTAGACTCTTACCTTTGAGATCCCAGCTTTTCCATGATCAAGGACCTTACTCCACGGCCGCCTCCAACTCAAGGGAGTCGATTTCAGATTTATTCAGTAATGAGCACCTCATCACCTTGTCATGTGCATTCCACAGTCTCTTCTGCGTGGATAAAGGTGTATCCATTAGTCCACTCTCTAACTCCCATATCATACCAGCTCTGCACCCACCACACCCCAGAGAACCAAGTTGAGGTATCTATCAGATTTGCATACTTCACTCCTCTATGCACCCAAGGCTTGCGGGCAGATCTCCCAACCTTGGCTGGCATAGGTATATGTGCCATTTTTTTGCTATGAATCTTACACTCCTGAACGCCAGGAAGGATGACCACTCTTCAAGATATCTCTGCACAGTATGACACCAACTCAGTACTCTTGCTGAACACAGAAGATCATTAAACTGTTTGCATCAGGAGCAATGCACAAAGTCATGCCCACTGATCCAGGCTGCTATCTCTGACCAGGCCTTCTTTCTCTGATGTGATGGTCTCCTGTTGCCTTCTGCCAACAACAGAATATCCCACCTGCCTCTCATTGCCTCCACTAGCGCGCACAGGTACTCATCCAAAAAGCAGGGGGCAGAGTGCCCACTGGCATTGCTTCCCCTTGATATTCCCAGCAGGTACTGAAGCCATAACTGATGTTAATTTTTCTAGTCTCTCCTGCACAGCTCCTTGAGGCTGCTCATCAACTCCTGGCAGTATTCAGGAATCTACTGAATCTAAATTCTCCCGTTGGATCCCTATTGATCCTGGCGCCTGCCATGTTCCCATTGCTGTTGGCAGCACTGTGCCAATATCTGGTTGTGTTTCACATTAACCTCTTAATTGGCCAGCCAATGTGAAATCACATTCAGATTCTGATCATAAGTGGAAGTGGAAATAGAGGTTATTTCTGGTCGCAGTAATCATGCATGTTGTGCACACAATATTTAGGCCTGTGTTATAAAGTTGAATGTGGAGCCCGTGCTAATCACAGAATTATAGAATGCCTACAATGAAGAGACCATTTGGTCCATTGCGTCTGCACTGAATCTCTAACAGACTTTCTTACTCAGGCTCTCTGCTTCACATTATCCCTGTAACTCCACTCATTTACCATCCATCTAACCTACACATCTTGGAACATTAAGGGGCAGATTAGCATATCCAGTCCACCTAACTTGTACATTTTTGTGGGAGGAAACTGGAGCATCCAGAGGAAACCCACACAGACATATAGAATGTGCAAATTCCACAGTCATCCAAGCCTGGAATCGAACGCTGATCTCTGGAGTTATGAGGCAGCAATGCGAACCACTGCCCCACTGTACTGCTAAAGAGTGAAGACTTCCCATTTCAAGTTTCTGACCCTCTCCCCTCCGATGACCCTCCTCAACATTCATTCTCTAAGTGAAGGGAATCCAGGGATTGATTCCTTGTTTTCAATGCAACTAAGTCACGGTGACAAATAAGCAAAATTTCACAATTATTAAATTAATTTCTTCACCTGTGTTTTGGGGGAATCACGTCAAATAGTTTGATTCATGTTCCAATAAATTGAAAACCAATGTCCTCACAATTTGTATATCTGTGAACAAATATATTCTCAGCAAAATTCTTACAGTCAATTTCTTCCAGCAATCTTTTATCTGTGAAAAAGAAGCAGCCAGTTTTGTCCTGAGCTGGAGCAAGAGACTTACAATTATCTCCAAATTCGTAAATTACCCTCACTAAACAGCAACTAAATTCCCTATTTATCTTTGACAGTTAGATTTGATGCCCTTAAAACTGCAGACCATCTTAAACACAGTACCATCTTGGAAACCAATTGGTACATTCAAACATATAAATTAGGAGCAACACTCGAGCCTGCTCAGCCATTCAATAAAAACGTGGCTGATCTGACTGTGGTCTCAACTCCATGTTCTGCCTACCCCTGATAACCTTTGATTCCCCTGTTAGTCAAGAACTCTGACTTAAAAATATTCATTAACCCTGCCTCCATTCACTGTTCACTGAGATGAGAGTTCCAAAGGTTCATGGCTCTGGGAGAAAACATTTTTTTTCAGTGTTTTAACTGGGAATTATTAAAATGTGACCCTTAGTTTTGGTCTTTCTCACAAGAGGAAATATCCTTTCAGCCTCCACTCCGTCAAGTCCCCTCAAAATCATATGTGTTTAGTAAGATCACCTCATTCTTCTAAACTTCAGTGGATAAAGACCCAGCCCTATCCTTACAAGATAGCTAGCCCCCATCCCAGGTACCAGTCAAACGAACTTCTCTGAACTGCTTCTAATGCATTCATACTTTATATACTTTCTTTAAAAAGACCAAATCTAGCTTGTCCAGCCCTTCCCCGCAGACTAGACCCACTTTGCAATAAATGCGTAAACAATAACACAGCTGTCATTCTACATCTCTGAACAACCCAACATTCCATGAGAAACTTTTATACATATTTATCATATAAACAGGGAAACCTAGCTTCCACAGCTATTTTAACTAATTTCTCCAAGATGCTCTCTATCTTTTTGCCCACAAGCCCCTTTCTTTCCATTTTCTTTTGTGGAAATTATTCCTATAAATTTTTCAAATTGTAATTGCAAATTTTCTCCCCTATCCCAGCCTGACTGCAGTTCCTCCTCTAACAGAGTAGTGGAACTGCACGTGACAAGCTTACGTAGGACAATTTCTAATATAGGCGTGGAATGAGTTTATAGTGCTGGCTGCTGTGTTACCCGTGTATAAAAGTCACTACAAATCAGAAACACATCAATAGCTTGAGGTATTTTCTGGGGACTAAATGATGCTCTATAAATAAGGTTTTCTTATATATTTTTGTTTTATTTTTATTCAACTATATGGCCAAGAAAGGGTGGGAGGGGGTTGTAGAACTTCAGTTTTCCAAAATAATTGGGAGGTATTTTCAGCAGAGTTGGATTACGTCATTTAAAACACTTGTGGTTACTAAGATGATCTTATTGAGAGTACAACATTCCAAAGGAGCCAATTATTTAAGGCTGAGATGAGGAGAATTTACTTCACTTTAAACTGGGGGTAAAAATACCTTAAATTTCCTAAAGGTACTGTCAGGTGGGAACCACCACCCTTCTCAACTATACTCTAAGGCACTCAATTTCATGAATATCTCAAAAATAGAACTTTAATATTAGAATAAAAGCCTGAACTAACCAGAGAGAGACTCCCACATTGGCCCTGTTCTCATCGTGCCAAGCCACGAGATGAATTTGCTGCTTGAATCTCAGTTTTATTACCCAGCAACTCAATATTTTCACTTGCCTCCTTCTTTGTGGTAGTGGCTCACATGTAGGTGTAAACATGTTAGAATTTATTCCCTGTGGATAACTCTGTGTGGTGATTGTCCCTTTAAGGATCAATCTGCAGGGTAAAGGTCACATAAGCCAGGGAACTAATGAGGGAGCAGGCTGAGGGATCATCCTGACAAGTATGGGCTTCTGTACTCAGAGTCATCTCAGGAACTGTTTGCTGCCATGAGTCTGCAAGCCTCTGTATAGCTTCAACCTGTAAATAAACAAACTGTATTTCCTCTAAACTGGTGAAGGAGCATGTTTATATTCAGGTTCAGCGTCTTCATTTGATGCTGTTCTTTCTGACTGAGAATCATATGTTTAAACATACCCACTAGGGTCTGTTGAATAGAATCATAGAATCCCTAAGCACGAAGGCTGTTCAGCCCATCTAGTCTGGACCCAGCCCTACTCCCATTACCCCACACGTTTATCCTGCTAATCCCCCGACAGCCAATCAACCTAATCTGCACATCTTTGGACTGTAGGAGGAAAGCAAAGCACCTGGTGGAAACCCATGCAGACATGGGGAGAATGTGCAAACTCCACGCAGACTGAGGCTGGAATTGATGCTGGCTGGGTTCCTGGTGCTGTGAGGCAGCAGTGCTAACCACTGTGCCACTGTGCTGAGAATGTGCATCTTAATTTTCTTTTCAAATAAATCAAAATACAGTCTAACATTTTTAAACCTTCAGAGTAAAAAAAATGTTCTGAACTATGATTTTTTTCTTTAAAACTTTTCAGCAAAATGTTCCTTTAATCATCCAATTAAAAATAAAGAAAATTTAATCTCTGCTCTTGTTTTTTGTCTCAGACACTTCAAAGCATTTCTCTGAATTATTTAGGTTTTAATTCAAGTTGTAGATCTGCTCATTTATTTCTTTCAGCTCTAATCCCTTGGACTTCAAAAGGTTTAAACTAATTTAGATTGATTTTCTTTCTATCATGCATTCTGTTAAATGTCTCCATCCACCCTCACTCTTCCTCCCTTCCCTTCCTGCAGCCTCCTGCATTCTGTCGATTGGCACCTTTTATCAATCCTCTTGTCTTCTGCCCTCTTGGCACATGAAGGTCACGTTGCTTCCATGCTGTGCTCGCACAAAAAACCCAAGTACGTGATTTACCAGCAGTTCATGCCACAGTCCTGCTGCAGCGAAGTCAGAGAGTTTAGCATCCACCCAAATCTCCATTCATTGCATCAGGATGGGAAAATCCCACTGGCATGAATGGTCCAACTTCCAGGCGCAGCACTCCAATTGGGATTTGTGGGGCACATGCCCCAAGCCCCCTCTATCCTAGCATAGGGAAAGCTGGTGCTTTAAATCAAGGAGGGAGGCAATTAGTGAGGGAGGTGTCAGTGAGATTCCTTCCCACATCTCTGTCTTTCCATCCTCTCTGCCAATATCTTAGGGCACAGCATAACAGACCGTATCAAATGATCTTCATCTCTACTTCAAAAGGGTTGTGAATCTCTGAAATTCCTTACCCCTGAGAGCTGTGGATGTGCCATTACTGAATATATTTAAGATTTCATGTTTTAGGGGATATAGAGAACAGACAGGAGAATGGAGTTGAAGCTCAAGGTCAGTCATGACTGTATTGAATAGTGGAGCAGGCTCGATGGGCTGAGTGTTTTATTCCTGCTCCTGTTTCTTGTCATCCTGATTTCAGTGAGGGAAAGTCTGATCCTAAACCACAGAACTCCTTGTGATTTATCCCCTCCAATTGATAAATTGTTAAACATGCAGTTCAGGACACCCCTGAGATTGCAGATTGTCCATTCAGGAGAGATCAATAGAGGAAAACATAATGAATGCACAGTCACCGTGGCCATTTCAGAGACTTGGGTAGAGCAGGGACAAGAATGGATGTTGCAGGTTCCAGGGTTCAAATGCTTTGGTTGGAGTAGAGAAGGAGGTAGAAGGGGGGGAGGAGTGGCATTATTAGTCAAAGACTGTATCACAGTGACAGAAAGGAAGTTTGATGAGGACTTGTCTGTGGAGGTAGTATGGGCTGAGATTAGAAACAGGAAAGGAGAGGTCACCCTGTTGGGAGTCTTTTATAGACCTCCTAAAAGTTCTAGAGAGGTAGAGGAAAGGATTGCCAAGTCAATTCTGGTCAGGAGTGAAAGTAATAGGGTAATTGTTATGGGGGACTTTAACTTTACTAATATTGATTGGAATAGCTATAGCTCTAGCTCGTTAGAGGGGTCAGTTTTCGTACAAAGTGTGCAGGAAGGTTTTTTGACTCAGTATGTAGATAGGCCAACTAGAGGTGAGGCTACATTGGATTTGGTGCTGGGCAATGAGCCAGACCAGGTGTTAGGCTTGGAAGTTAGTGAACATTTTGGTGATAGTGACCACAATTCGGTTACGTTCACCTTAGTGATGGATAGGGATAGGCATGAAGCTGGGGGCAGTAGTTATAGCTGGGGGAAGGGTAATTATGAGGCCATCAGGAGAGAATTAGGGTGCATAGATTGGACTAGGAAACTACAGGGACTGGGAACATCTGGAATGTGGAGCTTATTCAAGGAGCAGCTGCTGCGAGTCCTTGATAAGTATGTCCCTGTCAGGCAAGGAGGAAATGGTCGAGTAAGAGAACCTTGGTGTACGAAAAAAGTTGATTTGCTGGTTAAAAGGAAAAAGGAGGCTTATGTCAGGATGAGGCTTGAAGGCTCGGTTAGTGCAATGGATAGCTATAGATTAGCCAGGAGGGAGCTAAAGAGTGAATTGAGGAGAGCTAAGAGAGGACACGAGAAGACTTTGGCTGATAGGATTAAGGAGAATCCTAAAGCTTTCTTTAGATATGTTAAGAATAGAAGATTGGTTAGGGCAAGATTAGGGCCAGTCATAGACAGCAGTGGGAAGTTGTGCGTGGAGCCTGAAGAGATTGGAGAGGCACTGAATAAATATTTCTCTTCGGTATTCACGCAGGGTGATGTAAATGTAGTTATGGAGAACACTGAGGTACAGGGTAGCAAACTGGAAAGTATCGAAGTAGATAGGGAGGATGTGCTAGATATTCTCGAGGGTTTGAAGTTGGATAAGTCCCCTGGGCCGGACGGGATTTACCCTAGGATTCTCTGGGAGGCAAGAGAGGAGATTGCAGAGCCTCTGGCTCTGATCTTCAGGTCGTCTTGGTTACGGGTGTGGTTCCGGAGGACTGGAGGATAGCGAATGTGGTCCCGTTGTTCAAGAAGGGGAAGAGAGACCTTCCAGGGAATTATAGGCCAGTGAGTCTTACTTCTGTGGTGGGCAAAGTATTGGAGAGAATAATTAGGGATAGGATTTATAGTTATTTAGAGAGTAATGAATTGATTGGAGATAGTCAGCATGGTTTTGTGAAGGGTAGGTCGTGCCTTACTAACCTCATTGAGTTTTTTGAAAAAGTGACTAAGGAGGTGGATGGGGGTAAGGCGGTTGATGTGGTATATATGGACTTTAGTAAGGCGTTTGATAAGGTGGCCCATGGAAGACTTCTGCAGAAAATGCAGATGTATGGGATAGAGGGTGATTTAGCTAATTGGGTTAGGAATTGGCTAGCAGATAGAAGACAGAGGGTGGTGGTTGATGGGAGATATTCATCGTGGAGTTCGGTGACAAGTGGTGTACCTCAGGGGTCTGTTTTGGGGCCCCTGCTGTTTGTAATTTTTATAAATGATCTGGATGAGGGTATTGAAGGATGGATTAGTAAATTTGCAGATGACACTAAAGTCGGTGGAGTGGTAGATAGTGAAGAGGGGTGTTATAGTTTGCAGAGGGACTTGGACAAGTTGCAGAGCTGGGCCGAGAGGTGGCAAATGGAGTTTAATGTGGAAAAGTGTGAGGTAATGCACTATGGCAGAAATAATAAATGTGTAGAGTATAGGGCAAATGGTAGGATTCTTAGTAGTCTAGATGAACAGAGGGATCTTGGTGTGTATGTGCATAGATCCCTGAAAGTAGGCAGTCAGGTCGAGAAGGTTGTTAGGAAGGCATATGGAGTCTTGGCTTTTATTGGTAGAGGGATTGAATTTCGGAGCCGCAACGTCATGTTGCAACTGTACAAAACTCTAGTGCGGCCGCACTTGGAGTATTGTGTGCAGTTCTGGTCCCCACATTATAAGAAAGATGTGGAGGCATTGGAGAGGGTACAGAGGAGGTTTACCAGGATGTTGCCTGGTATGGAGGGCAGGTCTTATGAAGAGAGGCTGAGGGATTTGAGGTTGTTTTCGTTAGAAAGGAGGCGGCTAAGAGGGGACCTAATCGAAACATATAAGATGATTAGAGGTTTAGATAGGGTGGACAGTGATAGCCTTTTTCCTAGGATGGAAAAAGCTAGCACGAGGGGACACAGCTTTAAATTAAGGGGTGATAGTTATAGGACGGATATCAGAGGTAGGTTCTTTACCCAAAGGGTGGTTCGGGAGTGGAATGCCCTGCCTGCAGCAGTTGTAGATGCGCCAAGTTTGGTGGCGTTTAAGAGGTTAGTTGATAAGTATATGGAAGAGAAGGGAATGGTTTAGTTTGGAGGGGCATTGCTTTTTATATTGGTCGGCGCAACATCGAAGGCCGAAGGGCCTGTTCTGTGCTGTAATGTTCTATGTTCTATGTAACTGGAAAAGAACTAGAAAGAGAATAGAGTAAGAAAGATGTGCAGAGGTCGTAACAGAAATATACACATTCACATGGGGGTATGGGGGAGAATTATATCAGAGACACAAAATGGATTTGAGAAAGAGAGAGATGTATACAAAAAAGGGAAAAATAACAAAGGCAGTGTAGCAAAGGGAGGCATGCAGAGTGAAGGAAGAATAACTAACACACAAGTGAAAGCGAGAGGAAAAGTTAGTAACAGAGGCACGAGGTGAGTCGAGCAAAGAGGATTGTAATGGTGGATTCATAAACAAGTAGCACATAGAAGGTTGTTTAGCCCATCAAGTCAGCACTGGTCTTTTCAAATATCAGCCCAATTGGTCCCACTCCCTAAATCTTTACCCATTTGATGAGTCAGTAACTCCAGGTCTGAAGCTCAGTACAATTTTCAAGTGTGGTAAGTGGATTTTATCTGAATACACCAGAAGACCAGATGGGATGGACCCCAGGTTATTGTGGGAAGTGATTACAGTGCCCCTGGCGATGATCTTTGCGTCGTCCATGGAAACAGGAGAGGTTCCGGAGGATTGGAGGATTGCGGATGAAGTTCCTATTTTTTAGAAAGGGAACAAGGATAGTCCGGGAAATTACTGACCGGTGAGTCGGACCTCAGTGGTTGGTAAGCTGATGGAGAGGCTTCTGAGGGACAAGATTTATGACATTTGGAGAAGTTTAGAATGATCAGAAATAGTCAGCATGGTTTTGTCAAGGGCAGGTCGTGCCTTACGAGCCTAGTTGAGTTCTTCAAAAATGTGACTGAACACATTGACGAAGGAAGAGCGGTGGACGTGATGTACATGGACTTCAGCAAGGTGTTTGATAAGGTCCCCCATGCAAGGCTTCTTGAGAAGGTGAGAGGGCATGGGATCCAAGGGGCTTTGGCCTTGTGGATCCAGAACTGGCTTGCCAGCAGAAGGCAGAGAGTGGTTGTGGATGGGTCTTGTTCTGCATGGAGGTCGGTAACCAGTGGAGTGCCCCAGGGATCTGTTCTGGGACCCCTGCTGTTTGTCATTTTCATAAATGACCTGGATGAGGAAGTGGAGGGATGGGTTAGTAAGTTCGCCAACGATACAAAGGTCGGTGATGTTGTGGATGGTCTGAAGGGATGTCAAAAGTTGCAGCGGGACATAGACAGGATGCAAGACTGGGCGGAGAAGTGGCAGATGGACTTCAACGTGGATAAATGTGTAGTGGTCCATTTTGGCAGGAATAATGGATGAAGGAGTACAATATCAAGGGTAGGAGTCTTAGCTGTGTTGAAGAGCAGAAGGATCTAGGGGTCCGGGTCCATGGGACTCTTAAATCAGCCTCGCAGGTGGAGGATGTGGTCAAGAAGGTGTATGGTGTACTGGCATTCATTAATCAAGGGATTGCGTTTAGGAGTCGGGAGGTAATGATGCAACTTTATAAGACCCTGGTCAGACCCCACTTGGAGTACTGTGCACAGTTCTGGTCGCCTCACTATAGGAAGGATGTAGAAGCTACTGAAAAAGTGCAGAGGAGATTTACCTGTTGCCTGGATCAGGAGGCATGCCTAATGAAGTTAGGTTGAGGGAGCTGGGACTCTTCTCCCTGGAGAGACGTAGGTTGAGAGGCGACCTGATAGAGGTTTATAAAATGTTGAGAGGAATAGATAGGGTGGATTCTCAGAGGCTATTTTCCTGGGCTGAAATGGTCACTACGAGAGGACACAGATTTAAGGTGCAGGGAAGCAAATACAGAGGGGATGTTAGGGTTAAGTTTTTCACTCAGATGGTGGTGAGTGAATGGAATTGGCTGCCGTCGGTGGTGGTAGACGCGAACTCGCTGGGGTCTTTTAAAAGACTTCTGGATGAGTATACGGGAACTAATGGGATAGGGGGTTTATAGATAGGCCTGTGGCTTGGTAGGTATAGATGTGATCGGCGCAACTCGTGGGCCAAAGGGCCTGTTTGTGCTGTGGTGTTCTATGTTGTATGTTCTAAGACACTTGTTATATTTTTCCCCTGGAATAATATAGTGGATGGAATAGAAACACTCACCAGACCCATTTCACCATTTTACATGTGTTTGTTTCTATGTTATTCTAAGGTTGGCAGTAGATTGTTTCACTGCCCCTCAAAGTTTCTTCCCGCTTAGAAAGGGAAACAGAACGAGAGGGCACAGCCTCATAATAAGTGGGGGAAGGGGGGGACAGTTTAGAACGGACTTGAGGAGAAACTTCTTCACTCAAAAGGTGGTGAATCTTTGGAATTCTTTGCCCATTGAAGTGGTGGAGGCTACCTCATTGAATATATTTAAGTCACGGGTGGATAGATTTCTGATAGACAAGGAAATTAAGGGTTATGGGAGAAAGGGGGAAAATGGAAATGATTCACTTCAGATCAGCCATGATCTTACTGAATGGCGGGGCAAGCTCAAAGGGCTAGATGGCCTATTCCTGCTCCTATTTCTTATGTTCTTAAAGTACACGAGGCTCAACTATGAAGTTAGTGGGAAGCACAGAGATGTAAAAGTTAAGGGATAGTCTGGGTTCCTCATCTTAGCTTGGGAATAGTTGGTCTCCGGAGTTGGGTTTGCTTTGGTTTGCCTACTCTGGTTCTTTGTGGGCATTAGAGGTATTATAGAAGAACTTCATTTAGTAGATCATCAATCCACACACTGCACTTTGTCCCTCTGATACGACAGTCTCTAGGACACATTGTAATGCAGATGAAGCCTAATGCCCATTCCATCCTCCCAGATGCTTTAGTAGATTCATTTCCCTTACCAAGTGGTAAGGGAGGATGGATACTGAGAGGACAGAAATGTGGAGTAGGCCATTCAGCCTCTTAAGCCTGCTTTGCCATTTAATTGAGCATGGCTGATTTACCTCGATGCCACTTTCCCACACAATCCACGTTATCACTTGGTGTCTAAAATAAAGAACTTAAAAAATTTTTACAGGGCTCAGCAATCTCCTTATCTCAGAAAAATCTCCTTATCTCAGCCCTAAATGGCCTGCCTTACATTGTGAAACTGTGTCCCCCTGGTTCTAGATCCCCACCCCAATCAAAGGAAACATCCTTCCTTCATTCACCATGTTGAGCCCTGTAAGTTTTTTGTAAATTTCAATGAGATCAGCTTATTTTCCTAAACTCTAAAAAGTACAGGCCCATTTTTCTTAACCTCTCCTCATAGTACAATCCTATCATTGCAGGAATCAATCTGATGAACCATTGTTGTACCCCCTCTATGGAGCTCATTCGATATTTTCTCTTGTGGAGGAGACTAGAGCTGTTTCTGGATAAGACAGAGGTTGGCAGAACATTTTCTCTCAGCAGAACACAGGAATGTGTAGCAGAGGTCATTCAACCCTTTGAACATACTTTGCCATTCAATGTGGTAGCCATGCTAAATTGCACCTTAGTGTCCCTGGATGCTTGGGTTGGAAGGACTAACAGGGTTAATGTGTGGGGTTACGGGATAGTGTCTGGACGAGATTGCTGTCGGTACAGACCCGATGGGCTGAATATTCTCCTTAAGGACTGTAGGGATTCTATTATTTCAATAAGATCATCGCTAATCTGGTTGTGTCACAACTTCACTTTGCTGTCTGCTCCCCATAACCCTGACTCCCATGTCTATCAAATTCTATCAAACTCAATAATTCAATGACATAGCCTCCAATGCTCTCTGCCCATTTAACACGGAGACAAGAAGGAATTTTTTTTCTCTCAGAGGGTAGTGAATCTGTGGAACTCTTTACAGAAGGGCTATAAAAGTTGTAAAGTATGTTCAAGACTGAGCTAAACAGTTTTTAATCAGTCAAGGAACCAAGGTTTATGGGGATAAGATGGGAAAATGGAGTTGAGGATTATCATATCAGATTAGTTACGATTTCAATCAATGGCAGAGCAGACTCAATCAGTGGCCAAATGGCCAGTTCTGCTCCTCTACCTTATTGTCCTAAAAAATTGTCTTAAATGGTGAGCCCTTTTTTTTTAAACTGGATCCCTTGGTTTTAGTTTCTCCCAGAGATGAAAACATTTTCACGTATCTATCCTACAAATGCCCCCAGGATCTTATGTGTTTCAACAAGATCACCTCTTATTCTTCTAAACTTCACTCGCTCAACCGCCTCATCCTTTCTTCATAAGGAATGAGTCCAGTGAACCTTCTCTGAACTGCTTCTAATGTAATTATACTTTTTTTCAAAAAAGGAGACCAAACTGTGATCTCACCAAGGCTTGATATAGCTGTGGTAAAAATTCCCAACTTTTATATTCCATTCAGTTTGCAATAAATGCCAACATTCAATTTGCCTTCCCTATCACTTGCTGTTCCTGCAAACTAACATTTTGTGATTCATGTACCAGAGAGCCAGATCCTTCTGCACCACTCAGCTCTTTACATTTAGACAATCTGCTACTCTTCTATTTTTCCTACCAAAATAGACAAGTTCACATTTTCCCACAAGATACTCTAGCTGCGATTTTTTGCGCACTCTTAACCTGTCTATATCCATTTGTAGACTCTATTTCTTTTTGACAACTTACTTAACCACCAATCTTGGTTCCATTGACAAATTTAGCTACTGTACATTCAGTCTTTTCAAGCAAATCATTTACTTAAAATACAAGTAACTAAGACCCCAGCACTGATCTCTGTGGCACTCAACCAGTTATAGACAACTTGAGAAAGAATCATTTATCCCTACTTCCTAATAGCCAACCAATCCTTTATTCATGCTAATATGCTATATCCTACACCTGACAATCTCATTTTCTTTGATTCTGCACCTTCTCAAATATCTTCTGGAAATCCAAGTACACTACATCTGTAGATTCCCTTTTATCCACTGTGCTTTGTATTTCTTCAAAAAGCCTCTAATAAATAAGTCAAGCTCTATTTCCCTTTCACAAACCTATGTTTACTCTGTCTGATCAAATTTTGATTTTCTACTATCTTACCATGATCTCCTTAATAATGGATTCCAGCAAATTCCCAAGACAGGTTTGGCTAACTGGCCTCCAGTTTCCTGCTTTCTGTTTCCTCCTTTGTTGAATAAAGCTATTTCCCAATCCACTGGACACCTTCCAGAATCAAAGGAGTTTTGGAAGATTATAATGAATTCCTCTACTATCTCTACAGCCACTTCTTTTGAGACCTGAGGATGCAGGTCATCTGGTCCTGGGGACTTGTCAGTTTTGAGATCAAATAGTTTTCCCAGCACGTTTTTCCCTGGTGATGGTGATTGTTTTAAGTTTTCCTCTGTTCACTTTTTAATATTTAAATACCTTTGGGAAGTTTTCTAAGCCAGTGAAGACAAATACCTATTCAATGCTTCTGCCATTTTTTTGATTTCCACTATTAATTCGTCAGACTTACACTTTGGATGACCAACAAAAGTTTTAGTTATTTTTTTCCCAGTTAAATGCTTGTAGAAACTTTTACTGTCTGCCTTTATATTATTAGCTATCTTTCTTTCTCCCTCTATTATTTTTAGTCATCCTTTACTGGTTAAGAAGAGGTTTACAGCATGGAAACAGGCTACTTGGCCCAATTTGTCCATACCACCCTTTTTTTAAAAACCCCTAAGCTAATCCTGATTGCCCGCATTTGGCCCATATCCCTCTACATTCTTCATACCCATGTAACTATCTAAATGTTTTTTAAAGATAAAATTGTACCCACCTCTAGTACTACATCCGGTAGCTTCTGCGTGAAAACATTGCTCCTCTGGACACTTTTGTATCTCTCTCACCTTAAACCAATGCCCTTTAGTTTTAGACTCCACTATCTTTGGAAAAGGATATTAACCAACTACCTGATTTTTGCCCCTCATTATTTTGTAGACCTCTAAAAGATCACCCTCAGCCTCCTATGCTCCAGAGTAAAAAGTCCCAGCCTATTCAACTCAAACCATCAAGTCCCAGTACATCCTAGTAAATCTTTTCTGCACTCTTTCTAGTTTAATAATATCCTTTCTATAATCAGGTGACCAGAATTGCACACAGTATTCCAAGCGCAGCCTTACCAGTATCTTGCACAACTTCACCAAGACTTCCCTACTTTTATACTCAATTCTTCCTGCAGTAATAACCAAGGGGACAATTCTCCCAAAAAAATTCAAAGTGTCAAATTTGCGGGAAAACTGAAGTAATTCACACTGGTTTATTTCAGTGGGAGTTTACAGTAGAATCTCCCACACACCGTTCAATGCAGAGAACACCAGCATGAATATCATTAGTTTTCACAGGACAGAGCCTCTTCATACTACAGAATATATAGAATATACACACTACAGAATGGGGTATAGAATACAAGAGTAGGAGTCTGATGTTGCAGGTGTATAGAACGTTGGTTAGGCCTCATCTGGAGTACTGCGTCCAGTTCTGGTCGCCATACTACAGGAAGGATGTAGAGGCCCTGGAGAGAGTGCAGAGGAGATTTACCAGGATGCTGCCTGGTATGGAAGGGCTGTCTTACGAGGAAAGATTGAAAACACTGGGTTGTTTTCCCTTGAAAGACGTCGGCTGAGAGGGGATCTTTTAGAGGTATATAAGATTATGAGGGGTATAGATAGAGTAAATGGCAGTAAGCTTTTTCCACCATTAGAAATGGATAGAATGAGGGGTCACGGGCTCAGGGTGAGGGGGGCTATGTATAAGATGAATATTAGAGGCCTGTTTTTCACACAAAGGGTAGTGGGGGTGTGGAACGCACTGCCGAGTAAGGTGGTGGGAGCAGGCACGCTAGGGTTGTTTAAGGATCTCTTGGACAGCCACATGAGCGGTCTGCAGATAGAGGGATATAGCAGGACTGTTTGAATATCGGGAGGACCAAATAGTAGTAGACTATCTTTTAGTTTCGTCTCGGGAATGTCTTAGTTTTCTTTTAGCATGTTTAATCAAGTCTTATTTGTTTCCACAGGCAACTCGGTCCACCTTGTAGACCAACAAGGGGCATGCATGCGGCATGTTGTGCGAGAGCTGCTCTTGGAGGTTGCTTCAGGAGTTGCCTAGTGCTTCACGTCGTCAGTGTATGCTTAAACTGGACCATCTGATGGGCAACATGACAGCTCAGCGACTATCGCTGTTGCTGTGCTGACACATGGATTTGGGCCTGTGTCTGCGGGAGTTTGCGTGTTCTCCCCGTGGTTGCGTGGGTTTCCTCTGGGTGCTCCGGTTTCCTCCCACATCCCAAAAATGTGCTCTTCGGCTGATTGGGTAACAAATTGTCCCTATATTGGTCCCTATATGGGAATCTTCAACAATAGGCATAGCCTAAAGTCATGGATATGTCATTAAGATGTTAGGACGGCGGCGTGGGCTTGTTGGGCCGAAGGGCCTGTTTCCCGTGCTGTGTTGCTCTTTGTTCTTTGTTCTTTGTACAGAGGCTGTAATGAACGGGGCCTCTGTCATGCACAGTGGCCCCGCATTGTCAGCCTACAATCTGCTGGTCAGCTTGACCGCTGGCTGGCCTGGAACCCTCACAGTGCTGCCCTCCCTAATCCCCCCTCACAGCATGATCGCAGCCCACATCCATTCACGGGTCACCTGGAACTGATCTCCCCACAACCCTCTTCTTGCCCAACCCACCCCAATCACTGGCCTGCCTCCAGCCCTACTGATTTCTATGCAGAGTTGCAGCAGGACTCCTCACCCCCACTGATTGCTCTCTATGCTCCATCACTAGGCCCCACCCTCTTGTCATTGCCGCATATCTGATGGGTGATACCAAGATGCCCCCTGAATATGGACACTTTGCCTCTTGCCCAGTGCCGAGGGCATAGGCTGGAAATCCCAAGGTGCCTATGCCAGAGAGCACCACCCCCTCTGCCACCCGACCCTCTGGGGGGGGGGCCCAATTGCTTTCCCTTCGTGTGGGGATGGGATGGATGCTCAGGACTGCCAGTGGTGGGGGAGGTGGCAGGAGATCAAGGTAGGCCGGTGAGGGGAAGGGGGGAGGAAGGGGGGAGGGGGGGTGCGGACAGTGGGGTGTGTGGAGCAGTCGAGCTGGCCAGCAATCAGGAGCCAGCAGACAGGGGCCACTGTGGATGTGCCATTCTCAGCTCTGACAGATTAACGCCTGCGCAGTGGCCCGCTCAGCATTATGCTACTGGCCTCTCCGGTGGGACTCAACCCTGTCCCCAGCTTTTCAATGGGAGTCACGCTGAGGCACTCTGCAGTGCACAGAGTGTGGGATATTGTTTTTCAAACTGAAAATACCAGCGTGATTTATTCCCGTTTTTGCACAAATTTGATACTTGGAATTTTTTTGGGAGAATCACCCCCAAAGTTTGGCACAAGATTAAACATAATTTTTTAAAAAATCTGAGAAATGAACAGAAACAATTTACTAAGCAAAAAAAGTCATAAATAAAGTGTGATAGGGTGAATGTGTGTCTTGCTCACTCCTGTCTCAGAGTGCTCGTTCATTCACCTTTACCCAGTGTGAGAGTTGAAGAGAGCGCATGATGGTGTATGTGGATGAGGGTAAGTCAGAACCCTGATACTGGGAGTGAACCAGACTCATGAACACCCTCTGCCCTTTCAAAAGCTTCTGCACACTCTCACCTTCTCCCCATTTTACTCTCCTCCTCTTTCTCCTTTTCATGTTGCTTTCCACCTTAGATTCTCTCTCTGTGCATCCTCCCCGTCTTCTCCCCTCTGCCAACAAACACACACACACACACACACACACACACACACACACACACACACACACACACACACACACACTCTCTCCTCTCTCACACACTCACTCTTTCCTTCCTCCACTTTCACAGTGTCTCTCTCTTTAACAATATCTCCAATCATTCACTTACTCAAATGCCAGTGGGACCCCCTCTGGCTGCCTTGTGTTCCACTGGCCCACTTGGGCCCCTCAAGTTCCACTTCAACCCGCCTGATCCACTTGGGCCTCACACCGACTCACCTCTAGCCCCCACCACTCCAGTGGTCCAGGCCCTCAACTTACTTTCCTCGGCTTTCCTGCTTATCCAATTATAAACTGGTTTATCTGCAACTGCTGCTGATAGTGAGCCTGTCTGCAACAAATGCTGGGGAGAAACCAGCCTGTGATTGGATGAGCAATTTTACAGCATTTCTCATGGTAAGTCAGTTAAATGTCCAATACATTTGGCAAGTGGAATTCAAAAGCCTCAAGGGGCCACCAATTGGCCCACAGGCCGTGCGTAGGAGACACTGCTCTCACACACAGTTCTAAGAAACTCTCCAAATACACTCGACAAACTCATACTGCAGCCTACCTCTGCCAATCTGATTTGCTCAATCAACGTGTAGATTAAAATCAATCTTTCTCAAATGCAAGATGACTGAGTCATTGAATTCATTCAAGGCTGGGTTGGATTTTTTTATAGAAGAAAGTAAAGGGTAGACAAGAAAATGAGGCTGAGACCACAACCAGATCAACCATGATCTTACTGAATGGTAGAGCAGGCTTGAAGGGTCGAATAGACTACCCCTGTTCCTAACTTCAATGCCCTATTTCCTAGGTGCATGGACACAATAATTTTGAGAAACATGGGTTCCTTCATGCCTTCTGAATCAGGCTCGGAATTCAAAGAGCCAAAACGCATTCTATGGGATATTAGGAAATCTTTTGATCACTTTGTAACTGAAATTTGGAAGTCAATTCTGTCTTTTTAAATTACAGACTCAGCTACCTTTAGGAAAGTCATTTTGCAGGATTGATTGCATTCCCAGTGTGTTAGTTGAGCTCAGCAGGGACAGCGACTGAATAAGATCCGATTAGCCTCAATGCCCCTGGAGCTCAGGAAGTCAGCCTGGTTATGATGACTCTCCAATGAATCCTACATGATTGTGTCCGTTTCTGGAGGGGGAGTAGATCTGAGTGTGGTTTTGTGTTAACTCCCTGTTGACAGTCACTGTCTAGTTTTAATATGAAGATCAGTCACCAGGGAGGAAGTAGTGGAGAGCAACTGGTGCCTGTGTGAAACTGGAGCTTAGTAAGTCTCCTCATCACAAAAAGAAAGGATGTCAAAAGACAGGAAATAATCACAATGTGGGAATGGGGCCCACTTTAGGATTACACTATACTCTGAAACTAATTGAAGTGGACAAATGTTCATTTTTTTCAAAATCCCTATGTATGAGTCATTACTTAACCTCAATATTCTGGGCAATGGCTTGCAAACTGATGTTGCATTTCCTGCTTGTAAGTTAAAGTCAGCAATGTACAGTTCAATAAGAAGATTTTAAACTCAAACCGCACAATCTGTACTGATGTTGCAAACTTACTTCTAAGAAGCACTCTCTGATCACTGAAAATCCAAAAGAGAATCCAGAAGCGGATTCTCTTCCAGAGAATGTGGAGAAAGTGGAAGTGTCTCTGGCTGATGAGTCTAAACATGTTCCATTTTTCAGACTCCCTGATACTCTTCGATATTCTGACCAATCAGAGTATCTCCGGCTCCAAGGCGTGATAGCACTTGATCACAAAGAATTGCTGTTCCTGCATGAAGGGCATGAGCTTGGACGAAGTTCTGAAATTACACTGACTGTCTGTTGGTAGTTTTCTGTTCAAAACCCCATGATCTCTTCAACATGACAAATGTTTCATTTTTTATTGCTGCTCCAATTGAACAAAACTGTCAAATGATAAAGAGAAACTTCCTCATCATCGGTGAACAAAAGGCCACTCAGAATGAAGACGGACTTTATCTGGAGACTGGCTGAACATCCAACTCTGCTCGTGTCCCATGGGTGACCCCTCTCTTGGTCTTAATCCTCGCTGTTACCATCTGGCTCCTTGCTATACTTGAGGTCACTCAAGTTATTGAGTGCAACTGTACCTTCATTCCAATTCATGCACACACACAAGTACAGCCTATGCTGTAATTTACTTTGTTCTTTGTATTGGATTCCTTTATATTCCTCTTTAACCTGGGAGAGCTCAGAATTGGCAGAATTTTATTGGATAGGGCCATCAAGGAATTCCCATAGATTCTTCCTGAGATGTGGCTCTCGATAGAAAGGCCAACATTTGCTGCCTATCCTGAACTGCGCTTAAGAAAGTGATGGTGAGCCACCATCTTAACCTGCTGCAGTCCATTCGGTGTAGTGCACCCACAGGTGCTGTTAGACTGGGGTTGAGAGGATTTTAATCCAGCAACAGGAAAGTAACAGTAACATATTTACAGGTTAGAATGATGAGTGACTTGAAAGAAAATTTGCAGGTATTGGTGTTCTGCTGCCCCTTGTTCTTTGTGATAAGTCACAGGTTTGGAAGGTTATGTTGAAGAAATCTCGATGAGTTGCTGTAACCCCTCTTGTAAATAGTACACACTGCATCTAGGCTGTACCATTGATGGAAGGTGTGAACACTTAACATGGTGAATTGGGTACCATACATTTTTATCTGGTTGACTCGAAATATTCATCTATGAACAATCTTTGTCCACATAATCTCTGTCAATTGCAGAAAAATTCAAACAATCACACATCCCACTCTCTCCTCAAAGGACTCAGTATTGATAATCCTTCTTCACCAGTTAAGGGAAAAACAACATGCTTATTTACAGGTAAAGTCTATACAGGGGCTTGCAGTCGCAGCTCCCAAGGAAGTTCTGGAACAGAACCCAAGCTCACCAGGGTTCCCCCACCCTGCTCACCTATTGGTTGCCTGGGTCATGTGACTTACTCTGCAAATAGATCCTTAAAAGGTCAATCATCACATCCCTAACTCTTGAGTTCTTTTATATAAATGTCAATACTCAATTTACACAGTCCAAGATGATTAAATATTTAATGTATAAATTTAGTGAATTATAAATTAAGTCTTTTAGGGGGTTTCTGAATCCTTATCAGCGGTGTAACTGTTCTGTCTGGAACACTTCCATAGGATTGCTGTCAGCCAAAACTCTCAGTGACAGGTGTCTCTTCAAGAACAGGCAGATCAGTTCTGTCTGTTTCCATGGAGACATTCCTTGTGCCTGACACAACACAACCAGGTACTTCAGTGAACAAAGACCAAAAAAATTTACAGCATAGGAACAGGCCCTTCGGTCCTCCAAGTCTGCACTGACCATGCTGTCCGACTTAACTAAAACCCCCTACCCTTCTGGGAACCATATCCCTCTATTTTCATCCTATTCATGTATTTGTCAAGATGTCCCATAAAAGCCACTGCTGTGTCTGCTTCTACTACCTTCCCCAGCAGCAAGTGCTAGGCACCCACCACTCTCTGTGTAAAAAATATGCCTCATACATCTCCTTAAACCTTAAACCTATGCCCCCATACTTGAACAGTCAATAACATTTTCATGTGGCAATATAGTTTCTATGGCAGTACTGGCTGCTGGGACAATTCTTGCTCTCTCAAATTGTCTATGTGTTTTCGGACAAATCTTCCCCCTACATCCACTTCATAAAACACAGATCCAGTTTTGAATACAACAACTCTGGCTCTGAGTGGATGAGCTGGATTCTGAGCTTTGAACACTGCGACACATCAGGGAGGGGAGAGTTACCTGGATGCTGCTCACACTCCTTAGACTAACTAACTAAAATTTGGCCAGTGATCAGGAATAGGAGGGTGTGGCTGCAAGTGAGTCAGGTAGAGGGATCCAGAAGGTAGGGTTGCAGGACCTTCCACCCTTGTCCTTGTTCAACAGGTTCAGAGATTCTTGCTCCCTGTGTGGATGGGAATGCGGACTGCAGGGAGGATGAGTAACTGACCGCGCTACCGTGATGCAGGGAGCCATTCAAAGTGGGAGGAGAGAGAAAAGTTCTAATTGGGAATATTATAGTTAAGGGCATAGATGCTGTTCTCTGTAACCAGTATCGAGATTTCCGAAGGTTGTGTTACCCACCTGGTGTTCGGGTTAGGATATCTCATCAAGGCTGCAAAGGAACTTGGATTGGAAAGGTAAACATCCAGTTGTCATGGTCTACGTAGTACCAATGACATAGATAAAATAAGGGCAGAGATTCTGCTAATGAAATATGAACAGCTAGAAGCTAAATTACAAAGCAGAACCAAAAAGATAATAATCTCTGGAATACTATCTGAGCCGTGAGCTAATTGGCACAGGGTCAATAAGATTAAACAGGTAAATGTGTGGCTTCAAGATTACTGGGAGAAATGTGGAACACTGACATCAGTATTGGGGAAGAAGGAACTTGTTGTGATGGGATGGTCTTCATCTGAATCATGATGGGACCAGAGTCCTGGCAAATCTTATAACTGGGCTTTAAACTAAATGGGGGGTGGGGGGTTCAGTTGTATGGGAAATTAAGAATCCAAACTGAAGGAGGAGTAAAGAGTGCAGTTTATCAATATGGCAGATGATTATCAGACAATAGAATGGATGAATATCTCTATGCAGTAAGGAATTATAAAAGAATAGGAAATATATCAGCAGATAAATTTGAAAGCTTTGTATCTAGATGCACAAAGCACTTGGAACAAAATGAATGAGTCAACAGCGTAAATAGAAACAGAAGGGTATGATTTGGTGGCGATTACTGAGGCATGATTACAAGGAGACCAGGCCTGGGAATTGAATATCCAAGGGTACTCAGCATTTTGAAAAGATAGACTGAAAGGAAAAGGAGGTGGTGTAGCTTTGCTGGTGAAGAAAGGACTCAGTGCTGTAATGAGAAATAATATAAGCATAGGAGATCAAAATGTCAGGGTAGAAATAAGAAATGGCAAATGAAAGAAAGAGTAATCTACAGGTCTCCAACTAGTAGTTCTGCAGTTGCGCACAGTGTAAACCAGGAAATACTGGGGATTGCAAGAAAGATACGGCAATAATCAATAGGTGATTTTAATAATGCACATAGACTGGAACAATCAAATTTGCAAGGGCGGCCTGGAGGCAGAGTTCACTGAATGTATCAGAGATTGTTTCTTGGAACAGTATATTATGGAACCAACCAGGGAGCAGCCTGTTCTGGATTTGATATTGTATAATGAGGAGGGATTAATTGATGACCTCATAGATAAGGATCCTCTAGGTTACTAAAATATGATAGAATTCAAAATTCAGTTTGGGGATGAGAAAGTGGAGTCCTACTCTAGCATTCTGGAATTAAACAAAGGAAATTACATAGTCATGGGGACAAATTTAGCTCAGATAGAACGGGCAGGAAGGCTAAAAGATAGGATAGCTGATAAGCAGTGGCAGTTGTTTAAGGAGATACTCAATTCTTCACAGCTAAAATATATTCCAGTGGAGAAGAAAGATGGAAAGTGGTGGGGAGGTGGTGGTAAAAAAACATCCATTACTAAACAAGGAGGTTAAGTACAATATCAAGACAAAACTGAGGTATACTAGCAAAGGCCAGTGGCAAGTTGAAAGTTTGGGAAACTTTCAAATATAACCAAAGGATAATAAAAAAATAAAAAGAGCTAAGATAAATTACAAAAGAAAACTACCACAAAATATCAAGAAGGATAGCAAAAGTTTCTGCAGGTGTATAAAAGGGAAGAGAGTCACTAGGGTGAACATTGATCTCTTGAAAGATGAAACCGGAGAGTTAATAGTGGGGAACACTGAAATGGCAGAGATGCTAAATTAATATTTGCCTCAGTTTTTACAATGGAGGATACATTCCTATAGGAACAGGCAAGTCAGAGGTAATAGAAAGGTGGAACTTAGAACAAACAACATCAAAAGGGAAAAAGTACTCAGCAAACAACTGAGCTGAGGGCAGATAAGTCTCCCTGGCTGATGGCTACATCTTAGGGTACTAAAGAAAGCAGTGGCGGAGATAATACATCCATTGGTTATAACATTCCAAATTTCCCTGGACGTAGAAAAGGTTCCAGTTGATTGGAAAAATGCTAATGTAATTCAAAAAGGGAGGGAGGCAAAATGTGGGAAGTTACATTCATAGCTTAACATCTGTTGCTGGGAAAGTGTTAGAATCAATTACAAGGAAGCAATATTTAGATACTTGGAAAGTCAAAACACTATCCTTTAGAGTCAGCACGGTGTTATGAAAGGCAAATCATGTCTGACTATTCTGCTAGACTTTGAGGCAAATGGATAGTGGCTTGTAGATGTAGTATATCTGGACTTCTGGAAGGCATTTGATTTGGTGCCGCACAAAAGGTTAATTCACAAGGTTAGATCATCTGGGATTAGGGGTATTTATTAGCTTGGATAGGTGACTGGCTGATGGACAGAAGGCAGTGAGTCTGAATAAATGGATTCTTCTCTTGGCGGCAAGAAGTAACTAGTGGGATGCCACAGGGTTCAGTCCTTGTGCCTTGGCTATTTACAATCTATATTAATGACTTAGATATAGGGATAGAAGGCTGTACAGTCAAATTTGACACAGTTGACACAAAAATAAACAGGACATTAAGTTGCAACGGGGAAATAAAACCTTACAATTGGATATGGTTAGGTTAGGACAGTGAGCCAAAATGTGACAGATGGAGTTTAACATGGATAAGTGTAAGGTGATGCATTTTGGTCGGAAAAATGGAAAGGCAATTTGTTATTTAAATGAGGAGAAACCTGAGGGTGCTCTGGTGCAGAAGGATCTGGATGTCCTCATTCATAAGTCACAGAAAACTAGCCTGCATGTATAGCAGACAATAAAGAAAGCAAATGGAATGTTGCCATAAAATATAAAGGTAAGGAAGTACTGTTGTGAATACAGAAGGCATTGGTGAGACCGCAACCTGGAGTATTGTGCACAGTTTTGGTCCCCTTATTTGAGGAAAGATGCAGTGACATTGAAGGCAGCTCAGGAGAGGGTCACTAGATTGATTCCAGAGACGGGGGGTTTGTCATTTGAAAAGAGATTGAACAGTTTAGGCCTACATGCTCTGGAATTTAGAAGAACGAGGGGAGATCAAATTGACATATACAAGATAATAAAAGGTATGGATAAAGTAGGTGTAGAGCGGATGCTTCTTCTTGTGGGGTATTCTAGGACAAGAGGTCGTAGCCTTAGGATAAGGAGTAGCAAATTTAAAACAGAGCTGAGGAGAAACTACTTCTCCCAAAGGATTGTGAGTCTCTGGAATTCGCTAAGCCAAAGTGCAGTGGATGCTGAGACAGTGAGTAAATTTAAGGAGGAGTTAAACAGATTTTTAATTGGTACTGGATTGAAAGGTTATGGAAAGAAGGCAGGAAATTGAGGATGAGTAGCATATCAGCCAGGATCGAATGGCAGAATGGGCTGAATGGCCTAATTCTGCTCCTATATCTTATAAACTTATGAACTCAACCCACTTGCAAATTTCCTCACACACCCAGCTTCATCTACTGAAAATGACCATTTTGACTTACATAGTTTGTCATCTGACTGCTTTGGCTGGATACTCTACGTCATGGAAATATGAGGCTCTGTCACATTCTGAGATGACAGTTGGTTAATAGCTCTGCTGGCAGTACTTGATCTACTTCACCATTTACAGTCAAGGAGAATATATAACCACTATATGTTCTTCAGTGTTGAAAATGAACACGAACATATATATTTACATTTCAATCATAACCTACTCCTCAATCCAAACCACCATGCTAAATCTTTCAAAGTTCCCATGTGGCTTTTCTAGTCACAAACACAACTTATAAAGCTTTACCATGGGAATGTCACCTGATCAATTCTTTTTCAATGATGGCATTCCACATCATGTGGAATGATCCTATAGCTCAGAAAGAATCGTGAGATTCTGATCTCAAGTGTCTTGACTGTTTCTTTAGGCTAGACTTAAAGGTTTGGATGGTCATGGAAGTCACTAAGTGCATTTAAGACAGAGATTGGTAAAGGGAGCATAGGTTAAGGGGCAAAGGTGGAAGAATGGAGTTGAGAAACTTATAAGCCATGATTGAATGGTGGAGCAGACTCAATGTGCCAAATAGCCTAATTGTGTTCCTATATCTTATGGTCCTATGGCTAATTCAGCTAGTCCATTGGATGTTTGGTGGTAAGGAGCAGTCCTAATGTGCTTGATACCATTGAGGGTGGCGAAGCTCTGAATCTCAGCACTCAAGAAGGCTGTTCTATTAGCACATACTGTAACTTTAGGTATTCTGTGGATGGAAAAATATTGGCGTAATTTCTCAACTGCAGCATGCAATGTCAGCAAGTTCACATCAAACACTTTCATCCACTTGAACTATGTACCAATAAGGAACAAAAACATTGTGCCCATGAATGGACCAACATAATCAATACTCATAGCTGCCTGGCCACTCCCAAGGATGCAGTGGGGCAGAAGCAGACAGCCTTTGTTGCAATTGGCACTGTTCACAGGGTTGACTAGGTTCTCAATGTTGGCATCAATGCTAGGCCATCAGACATAACTCCTGGCGAGCATCTTAGATTTACCCAGCTTGGCACTGTGTGATTCAGCTAGGGCAGCTCTTTTCCTGGTACATGAACAATTACACTTGCTCTTCAAAGTATGATGCCATCTTGGCAAGTCATCTCATCTTTTCATATAACGTACCGTTTCATCTCTACAGAAACAAGTTCATTAATTCAATCCATTATTATCCTATGCCTCACTTTGGACAGCAGTGAATCCCGACTGGTCCAGTACTTGATCTACTTCACCATTTACAGTCAAGGAGAATATATAACCACTATATGTTCTTCAGTGTTGAAAATGAACACGAACATATATATTTACATTTCAATCATAACCTACTCCTCAATCCAAACCACCATGCTAAATCTTTCAAAGTTCCCATGTGGCTTTTCTAGTCACAAACACAACTTATAAAGCTTTACCATGGAAATGTCACCTGATCAATTCTTTTTCAATGCATTTTTGGCATTCAACTGTGGCTTTATTTAACTTCACAAGGATCCCAGTCCCCGCTGATTTATTTTCAATTTTGGTAAAATCAAGAATATCACAGAATCAAGAATGGTTGCAGCATCAAAGGAGGGCATATGGCCAGTCAGTCAAGAGCACTTAACTAATGTCATTCCCTAGTCTTTTCCCTGTTGTCCTGCAAACATTTTCTCTGCAGGTGGCGATCCAAGTCTCTTTTGAAAACCATGATAGAACCTGCCTCCACCATACCCTCAGCCAGTGCATTCCAGCTTCTAACCACTCACTGCATTAAAATATTTTTCCTCATCTCTTTTTTGATTTTTAGTCAATCACCTTAAATCAGTGTCCTTTGGTCCCCTTCTGCCAGTGGGAACAGTTTTTTCCCTGTCTATTCTTTCTCGATCCCTCCATGATATTAAAATCTCTATTTAATCTTCTCCCGGCCTTCTCTTCTCTGAGGAGATGAGGCCCAACTTCTCTAATCATTCCTGAAACTGATGTCGCTCATCTCTGGAACCATTCCGATAATTCATTTCTGTGCTCTCTCTAAAGCCATCACATCTTACCTAAAGTGTGTGGCAGAATGAGACACAATACCTCTGCTGAGGCAAAACCAGTATTTCATACCAGATCTTAGTGAAAGAAAGCAAATCATCAATTTATCAAGCAGCAATTTAAAAACAGTGAAACATACCCTAACTATTTCTGGCACTTTTGCCTGTTTTTAAGACCAATGCTTTTAACAAATGTCAGAGACTGCCCTCAAGTGGCTGAAAGCTTGTAGACACCCTCCACTGACTCCCTGTACAGGGTTGCATGCTAAATCTCACAAGGATTTTTGTCAGGACTCATTCTTTCTTTTCTGTTTATATATACTTCACAAAGGATATTCTTACCGGTAAAAAACAGTTTTAAGCAGTCCTGTGCTCTCACAGTGCTCCAAATGAATTGATTTCCAGCAGCTAATTCCTTCTCAGGTAACTGCTGTTCCGGGACTGTGCTGAGTTATTTGATCTCAGCTGGAATAGCTGAGGACTCCCTAGGTTTACATTGAACAAGGACAGGTAGTTGAGTCTCATCCCTATCCCTCCATGCACGCTCCTAAGTCCTGAGGCTTATATAATGATGAGACGTGAAGGCTCAGTTAGGGCACTGGAGAGCTATAAATTAGCTAGGAAGGAGCTAAAGAGGGAGTTGAGAAGAGCTAGAAGAGGACACGAGAAGACTTTGGCGGATAGGATTAAGGAGAATCCTAAAGCTTTTTACAGGTATATAAATAATAAAAGATTGGTTAGGGCAAGATTAGGGTCAGTCAGAGATAGCAGTGGGAAGTTGTGCGTGGAGCCTGAGGAGATAGGAGAGACATTGAATGAGTATTTTTCGTCAGTATTCACGCAGGAGAAAGACAATGTTGTCGGGGAGAATACTGCGATACCAGGTTGTAGACTGGGCAGGATTGAGGTTCATAAGGAGGAGGTGTTAGCGAATCTTGAGGGTATGAAAATTGATAAGTCCCCTGGGCCAGATGGGATTTACCCTAGGATTCTCTGGGAGGCTAGAGAGGAACAAAGAACAACAAAGAGCAACACAGCACGGGAAACAGGCCCTTCGGCCCAACGAGCCCGCGCCGCCGTCCTAACATCCTAATGACATATCCTTGTCTTTAGGCTATGCCTATTGTTGAAGATTCCCATATAGGGACCAATATAGGGACAATTTGTTACCCAATCAGCCGAAGAGCACATTTTTAGGATGTGGGAGGAAACCGGAGCACCCAGAGGAAACCCACGCAACCACGGGGAGAACGCGCAAACTCCCGCAGACACAGGCCCAAATCCATGTGTCAGCACAGCAACAGCGATAGTCTCTGAGCTGTCATGTTGCCCATCAGATGGTCCAGTTTAAGCATACACTGACGACGTGAAGCACTAGGCAACTCCTGAAGCAACCTCCAAGAGCAGCTCTCGCACGACATGCCGCATGCATGCCCCTTGTTGGTCAACAAGGTGGACCGAATTGCCTGCGGAAACAAATAAGACTTAAAAAAAAACTAAGACATTCCCGAGACGAAACTAAAAGATAGTCTACTACTATTTGGTCCTCCCGATATTCAAACAGTCCTGCTATATCCCTCTATCTGCAGACCGCTCATAGAACATAGAACATAGAAACAAATGTGGCTGTCCAAGAGACCCTTAAACAACCCTAGCGTGCCTGCTTCCACCACCTTACTCGGCAGTGCATTCCACACCCCCACTACCCTTTGTGTGAAAAACTGGCCTCTAATATTCGTCTTATACATAGCCCCCCTCACCCTGAGCCCGTGACCCCTCGTTCTATCCATTTCTAATGGTGGAAAAAGCTTACCACCATTTACTCTATCTATACCCCTCATAATCTTATATACCTCTAAAAGATCCCCTCTCAGCCGATGTCTTTCAAGGGAAAACAACCCCAGTGTTTTCAATCTTTCCTCGTAAGACAGCCCTTCCATACCAGGCAGCATCCTGGTAAATCTCCTCTGCACACTCTCCAGGGCCTCTACATCCTTCCTGTAGTACGGCGACCAGAACTGGACGCAGTACTCCAGATGAGGCCTAACCAGCGTTCTATACACTTGCAACATTAGACTCCTACTCTTGTATTCTATACCACTTCCTATGAAGGCTAACATACCATACGCTTTTTTTTAACCACATTCTCCACCTGTACTGACACCTTCAGAGACCTGTGAACTTGCACCCCCAGGTCTCTCTGCATTGAGAGAATGCAGAGCCTTTGGCTTTGATCTTCATGTCGTCGTTGGCTACAGGTATAGTGCCGGAAGACTGGAGGATGGCAAATGTTGTCCCTTTGTTCAAACAGGGGAGTAGGGACCATCCTGGAAATTATAGACCGGTGAGCCTGACTTCTGTTGCGGGCAAAGTCTTGGAAAGAATTATAAGGGATAGGATTTATAAGCATCTAGAGAGAAATAAATTGATTAGGGATAGTCAGCACGGTTTTGTGAAGGGTAGGTTGTGCCTCACAAACCTTATTGAGTTTTTTGAGGAGGTGACCAAAGAGGTAGATAAGGGTAAGGCAGTTGATGTAGTGTATATGGATTTTAGCAAAGCGTTTGATAAGGTTCCCCATGGTAGGCTACTGCAGAAAGTGCAGATGCATGGGATTGAAGGTGATTTAGCAGTTTGGATTAGGAATTGGCTAGCTGATAGAAGACAGAGGGTGGTGGTTGATGGGAAATATTCAACCTGGAGTGCAGTTACAAGTGGTGTACCTCAAGGATCTGTTTTAGGGCCACTGCTGTTTGTCATTTTTATAAATGACCTAGATGAGGGTGTAGAGGGTTGGATTAGTAAATTTGCTGACGATACCAAAGTGGGGGGAGTTGTAGACAGCGAGGATGGATGTTACAGTTTGCAGAGGGACATAGATAGGTTGCAGAGCTGGGCCGTGAGTGGCAGATGGAATTCAATACGGATAAGTGTGAGGTGATTCACTTTGGTAGGAATGACAGGCATATGAAAAATAGGGCTAATGGAAGGACTCTTAATAGTGTTGTCAGGGAGAGAGATCTTGGGGTACAAGTACATAGCTCTTTGAAAGTTGGCACCCAGGTTGATAAAGTTGTTAAGAAGGCGTACGGTGTGTTAGCTTTTATTGGTAGAGGGATTGAATTTAGGAGCCGTGAGGTTATGTTACAACTGTACAAAACTCTGGTGCGGCCGCACTTGGAGTATTGCGTACAGTTCTGGTCGCTGCATTATAAGAAAGATGTGGAAGCATTGGAAAGGGTGCAGAGGAGGTTTACCAGGATGTTGCCTGGTATGGTGGGAAGGCCTTATGAGGAAAGGCTGAGGGACCTGAGGTTATTTTCATTAGAGAGAAGAAGGTTACGCGGTGACCTAATTGAGGCGTATAAGATGATCAAGGGATTGGATAGGGTGGATAGTGAGAGCCTTTTTCCTCGGATGGTGATGACCAACACGAGGGGACATAACTTTAAATTAAGAGGTGGTATTTATAGGACGGATGTCAGAGGCAGGTTCTTTACACAGAGGGTGGTGAGGGCGTGGAATGCCCTGCCTGCAGCAGTTGTGGACTCGCCTACTTTGGGGGCATTCAAATGGTCGGTGGATAGGCATATGGATGATATTGGTATAGTTTAGGTTAGAGGGTCCGCTGGCTGGCGCAACATCGAGGGCCGAAGGGCCTGTACTGCGCTGTAATGTTCTATGTTCTATGTTCTATATTCCTTGAAGGTTAGTACAGAATGAGTGACATTAAAAATATAACTTGCATTGTATAGTGCTCTTCATAACTTCAAGATAACCCAAAGCGCTCCAATGAATACTTTGGAACTATCAAGTTTGGAAACGTGACAGCCAACTTGTCCACTGCAAGCTAGGGCAAAAGAGTAACTAGAGAGAGAGTAGGACCTCTTCAGGATCAACAAAGATTACTATGTGCGGATCCACTAGAGATGAGTGAGAAACTAAATGAACATTTCTCATCAGAGAAAATCATGGATGTTAGGGAACTTGGTGAAATAAGTAGTGAAGTCTTATGGAGTGTACAAATAATAGAGAAAGATGTGCTGGAAGTTTGAAAGTGCATCAAGGTAAATAAATCCTTGGGAACTGTTGAAGTGTAGAAGAGTGTGGGAGGCCAGGGAGGAAATTGTGAGTCCCCTATTACAAATCACAATAGGAACAAGGTGAGGTGCCTGAAGATTGGAGGGTGGCAAATATTGTGCCTTTGTTTAAGAAAGGGCTGCAGGGAAAAGTCTGGAAACCACAGGCCAGTGAACCTCACATCTGTTGTTAGAAGATATTTCGAGAGATAGCATCTACAAGCTTTTAGAAATCCAAGGACTGATTAGGGACAGTTAGCGTGGCTTTGTGAGTGGAAGATCATGTCTCACAAATTTGATTGAGTTTTTTAAAGTGGTAACCAAGAAAGTAGATGAAGGCAGTGCAGTTGATGTTGAAAACATGGACTTTAGCAAGGCCTTTGACAAGGTAGCACATGGTAGATTGTTCATAGAATCATAAAAAACCTACAGTACAGAAAGAGGCCATTCGGCCTATCGTGTGTGCACCGATCACAATGCCACCCAGGCCCTACCACCAAATCCCTATATATTTTACCCACTAATCCCTCTAACCTATGCGTCTCAGGACAATAAGGGGCAATTTTAGCATAGCCAATCAACCTAACCCATACACCTTTGGACTGTGGGAGGGAAATCGGAACACCCGGAGTTGCATAAGGTTAAATCTCAAAGGATTCAGGGTGAGGTAGCCAAATGGATACAAATTGTCTTGATGACAGAAGCCAGAGGGTGGTTGTAGAGAGTTGTTTTTCCAACTGAAGGCCTGTAACCAACTGTGTACCTCAGTGATCAGTGCTGGATCCACTGTTATTTGTCATTTATGTTAATCATTTGGTTAAGAATTTAAGAGACGTGGTTAGTAAGTCTGCAGATGAAACCAAGATTGTGGCATTGTGGACAGTGAAGAAGGTTATTTAGGATTGCAATGGGATCTTGATCAACTGGGCTAGTAGGCTGACGAATGGCAGATGGAGTTTAATTTAGATAAGTGCAACATGATGCATTTTGATTGCTCGAACCAGGGCAGGACTTACTCAGTTAATGGTAAGGCATTAGGGAAAGTTACAGAACAAAGGTATCTAGGAATACAGATTCATAACTCCGCAAAAGTAGAGTCACACGTGGAGAGAGTGAAGAAGACATTTGGCATGCTTGGTTTCATCCATCAGTACACTGAATACAAGAGTTGGGACATCTTGTTGAATAAAGAACAAAAAAAATTCCAGCACAGGAACAGGCCCTTCAGCCCTCCAAACTTGTACTGACCATGCTGCGCAAATGAATTAAAACTCTCTATTCATCCGCAATCCATGTATCTTTTTTTCCATTCTATCCATGTATTGGTCCAAACGCCTCTTAAAACTCACTATCATATCTGCTTCCACTACCTCCCCCGGCAGCGTGTTCTAGGCACCCACCACCCTCTGTGTAAAAAAATTTGCCTCGTACATCTCCTTTAAACCTTTCCCCTCACACTTTAAACCTATGCCCCCTAGTAATAGGCTCTTCCACCCTGGGAAAAACTTCTGACTATCCACACTGTCTATGCTCTTCGTAATCTTGTCGACTTCTATCAGATATAAGAAGTTGTACAAGACGTTGGTAAGGGTACACTTGGAATGCTATGTACAGTTCTGGTCACCCTTTTATAGAAAGGATATTATTAAACTAGAAAGAGTGGAGAAAGGAATTACTGGGATGCTACCCAGACTTGATAGTTTGAGTTATAAGGAGAGACTGGATATACTGGAACTTTTCTCTCTGGAGCATAGGAGGCTTAGGGGTGATCTTACAGAGGTCTAGAAAATAATGAGGGCCCTAGATCAACTAGATAATCAATATTTTTTTCCAAAGGTAGGGAAGTCTAAAACTAGAGACCATAGGTTTAAGGTGAGAGGGGAGAGATACAAAAGGGGCAATTTTTTCACATAGAGTGGTGAGTCTCTGAAACAACCAGAGGTAGAAGTAAAGGCGCATAAATTTTGTCTTTTAAACAGTGTTTAGACAGTTACATGAGTAAGATGGGTAAAGAGGGATGTGGGCCAAATGTGGGCAATTGGGGCTAGCTTACGGATTAAGAAAATGGGTGTTATAGTCAAGTTGGGTTGAAGAGCCTGTTTCCATGCTGTAAACCTCTATGAATCTATAAGCTCCCACAAACAATGAGATATTGATCAGATGATATATGGGATAAATACTGGCCAGGACATCAGGGATAGTGCTGCACTGATGCAAACTTTGGATCAGACTCTGATCACACACACACTCTACCCTTACACAGCACAACAACAGGTGATCCTGCTCCATATGAGTGTCCCGCCAAACAAGCCTATCAACATAACCCCCCATTCTTCTCTCTCTAGTGATGACTTGCCTTTCTTGTAAGTGCATCAGTACCATTTGCCTCAACAACTCTTATCGTAGTGAGCTACATATTGTAACCATTCTCTGGGAAAAAGAGAGTCTTATGAATTCTTTCTCGAAGTTTTCAGTAACAACCTTATATTTATGACCTCAGTTTTGATGTCATCCATCCAATGAAAAGATCTTCTTTACCAAATCACTCCTGGGAAGCATTTTCTGACCTACACCTTTTTATTATGTTGGAAGTGCTATGTAAATTGAAGTTGCCTTTCCCCAATTAATTTTTCTCACGTTCTTTGTTCTTGTCCATTGACAGCCTAAACCTTCCGATTCAGTAATCATTGTCCTCTCATTTTCTTCTCCTGAGACTTGATTAGTTGGCCCTCACATTTCCAAGAACCTCGTCTTGCAGTGCCATCTTTCTCGTCATGTTGGAAACATAATGCAGAAAAGTTTTTTTTCAGCACGTTCGAGGAACTCTTGTCCTCTTTACCCTTTACTCTACTACTATTCCAGTCTATATTTAGAAAAATTCCCCATTATAAATACTCTATAATTTTTGAACCTTTCTGTAATTTCCTTGGAAATTTATTCCCCTATATCCTTTCCACTAGTTGGTGTCTATAGAGCACAATTAGATCTTTTTGTTCCTTAGCTCTGGCCAAATAGATTCTGTCCTTGATACTACTGGGACGTCCTCTTGCTCCAGCACAGTAATGGTCTCTTTAATTAATGTTGCCACCCCTCATTCTTTTTCCCTTCCTATATTTCTTGAACGCTTTGTAATTAGGGATACTTAATACGCAGACCTGGCCTTCTTTGAGTCACGTCTCTGGTATATCCAAAAGATCTTACTTCTACAAAGCAATCTGTGGCTGTAACTCGCCAATCTTGTTTACCATACTTTGCACTCACATACATACACTGTAACCCTGATTTAAACGCTATTACTTTCTTTCCTCTGATCTCACCTAGTGGTTTGCACTGCTGCCTCACAGCACCAGGGAGCTAGGTTCAATTCTGGCCTTGGGTCACTGTATTTGTGGAGTTTGCACGTTCTCACCATGTTTGTGTGGGTTTCTTCTGGGTGTTCTGGTTTCCTTCAACATTCCAAAAATCTGTTGATCAGGTTGATCGGCTATGCTAAATTGTCCTTAAGTGTCAGGAGGATAGGGCCTGGGTGGGATTATGGTTGATGGAAACTTGATGTGCCGGATGGCCTCATTCTGCATTGTGGGGATTCTGTGATACTCTATCTATCACTTGTAGTATATTGTACACATTGGTATCCTTCTCTGATTTTATCTCTTGATTCCCAAACCTCGTGCTGAGTTAGTTTAAACTCTTCCCAACAACACTCACAAAATATCCCACAAGGATATCCCATTCCAGCTATGTTTGAACACAACACATATGATGAGGCCTTGTACAGTCCATCATCCCACAGAACCAGTCATGATGCCCCAGGAATCTAAAGGTCTCCCTCCTGCACCATCTTTCCAGCCACGCATTTATCTGTCTTATCTCCCTATTTCTGTAGTCACTTGCACATGGCACTGGGAATAATCCAGAGGTTATTATTCTTGTGGTCCTGCCTGCTAATTTTCTACCTAGATCTCTACATTCAGACTGCAGGGCCATATCCCTTTCTACCTAGTCATTGGTACTGATGCAGGTTATGATTGCTGGCTGTTCCTCTGCTCTGCAGCCAAATTAGGAACATCCTTGACCACCAGGATGGCAACAAACCAAACTGGATTCACATCTTCTCCTAATTCTTGAATCATCTATTACAATTGCTCTTCCAGACTTCCTGTATTACTCCTCTTCCCTCCCACTATAGCTGAGCCACTTGTGGTGCCATAGACTTGGCTCTGGCTGCATTCCCAGATGACTCTCATCAGTATTCAGATCTGAATACAGGTTGGAGAGTGGATGGTAATCAGGGACTCCTGGTCTACCTGCCTCTTCTTCTTGACTGTCTGGTGATCAACCATTCTTTTTCACCCTGCACACTCTTAAGCTGCGGGTTGACCACATCTAGAAATATGCTATCCACAGCTTTCAGCATCATGGATGCACTGCAGTAATGCCATCTGAAGCTCAATCTGAAACCCAGAGCTCAGGGTGCTGCAACTGATGACAGTTTCTACATAAATGATTATCCAGGACATGGAAGCCTTGGAGTTCCCACATTATAAGGATGTGCATTCTTGAGGCTAGGGCAGTCCTGTCATTTCTCAATTTATTAACTGACAACCTTGTTATTGTGAATAAATATTACTACAGGTATTAAACCTTATTTAAGAATAAAAGATAAGACTTGCTGGCTAGTCATGTTCAAGTTGGGTTGAAGGGCCTGTTTCCATGCTGTAAACCTCTATGAGTCCATAGCTCCCACAAACAATGAGATATTGATCAGGTGATGCATGGGATAAATACTGGCCAGGACACCAGGGCTAGTGCTGCACTGACGCAAACACTGGACCAGGCTCTGATCACACACACACACAAACACACACACACCTCTACTCTTACAATGCATAACAACCGGTGTCCCTGCTCCATTTGTAGTGGCAATAATGGAAAGAGTTAGGGCTTAAACAGGGTGAGGACTATGCATTTAATATGCATAAACATATAAAGTGTTCAGTAAATACAGGGAGGGCAAAAAGGGAGATTGGGCGACAATATTATTTAGGGAAAATATTATAGTGGTGGAAAGATGGGATGTCTTTGAAGGGGGTGTGGAGAAGACACAATTCATTCAAACAAAAAAGGATATGGTCGCAGATTCTGTGGGCCTTTAAGTAGTGAGAGAGACAGAGGAGCAAACCTTCATGGAAATTACAAAGATGTGCAAGAACTATAGAGTGGTGATATATAGGTCATTTAATTCCAGAATATTGATTGGGATGTTCGGATAAAAGAGTAGGAATGGAAGGAATTTCTGAAATGTGTTCAGGAGAACATCCTCAATTAGTATGTTCTTGTCCTAACTGAAAAGGGGAAATTCTAACATTTTCCCTAAGCAATATTGTCACCCAATCTCCCTTTTTGTCCTCCCTGTACTTACTGGAAACTTTATATGTTCATGCATATTAAATGCACAGTTGTCACCCTATTTAAGCTCTAACTCTTTCCATTATTGCCACTACATCATATTCCTATATGGCTATTCCTACTTGTAGCTCACCAACCTTATTCACTACATTGAGTTCATTTACATACCTGTACAATCCTGCCTTTGCATTCTTTGTTGACCTTAAGTCTCCTTTTATCAAATATGGAATTACTCTTTTCTCCAGGACGCCAATATTCATACTATGCACCTTATTCCTCTTCTTTTTCTTCTCCTCCTCCTCTTCCTCCTTCCTCCCTCCCATCCTCTTCTTTTCCTCCCCCCATCAATTTCAGTTTAAACTCTCCCCATCTGCACTTGTCAACCTTCCCATGAGGACACTGCTCCCAGTCCTGGAGAGCTGCAACCTGACTTTTCTGATTGTGTGCCTTCTGCCCCAAAACTAGTTCTGATATCCCAAGAATCCAAAGTATTGCTTTCAGTACCAACCCTCAAGCCACACATCTACACCCACTTCATACCATGTCCACACTCAATCCATCCATCCTGATTAGCCTCAGTTCCAACCTCCTTTACAGCCGCAAAATGATTCTCATCTGGCTTGGCATTCCTTTCCCTCCATCTCTATTCAAAGCCCTTCTGCTTTTCAAAAGTAAACCATTAACTTTTGAGATGTGGGCACCACTGGCAAGATCTACATTTATTGCCTTTTAGTAATTTCTCTGCATATGACAGAGTAGCTAGACTTGAGCTAATTTTTACCCAGGCTGGGTAAAGGTGACAAGTTTCCTTCCATGCAGAGCTTCAGTGGATCAGTTGAGTTTTTACAGCAACTGTGCAGCTTCACGGTCACTTTTACTGATCCCAGTCTCTTTTCAAACTATATTTACATTCTCAATGGAATTTGAACTTGCATTTTTTTGCATTTATGGTTCAGACCACTAAATTACTTGCTCAGTAACACAAATGCTACAATACTATATCAGTAGTCCCTTTACTGCCCACAGCATTAAAACTGCCACAAGCATTCTGTGTTGGCTGCAACATGGGAACATTGGAACAGGAGAGAGCAGGACTGGTTCAAAATGATTCATATTCTGCCTGGGATTTAATCCTCTCCCTCTTGTCCCCCAGCAGCCTCCAAACACCCCTCCCTGATCGGAACAGGAATAGCCATTAAGCCTCTTGAGCCTGTTCCGCTATTCAATGAGATCACTGCTGTTCTATGGCCCAACTCCAGATACCTGCCTTGGGCCCTTATACCTTACTTTTAACAAAACTTTATCTATCTCAGATTTAAAAATTAACAACTGATGTAGCAACAACTGCCATTTGTGGAAGAGTTCCAAATCTCTACCATCCTTTGTGTTTAGAAATGCTTCCCAACATCTCTCCTGAACAGTCTGATCCAAATTTTAACAGGGGTCCTTTCTTTTGGCGAAGCGAGTCTCCAGTTTTTTTTAACCAAGATGCAAGTCCTATGGCTTACAACATCAGAAAACACCCTTGGTTTTCAATAGCCTGTTGATTTAGTTTTAGTTCGGGACTCCAACTGCAAAAAAGCTGCCTTTTTTGAGATGATTGTTGTAGAATTATTTCTTTAGCTTTCAACTGAAGAAATCTTCCAATTGTTTTGCCATTACTAACTTTTTCTTATATTGAGTACCTGCTCCCCAATCACAGGCTGTGTTGTGGATGGTAGATATAGCATTTACCTTACTTTGGGTACATTTGACTTTACATCTCAAATTCCAACGAACAACAAGGTACACAAGACCCAAAGTTGACACTGTCTCTTAACTGTTTTTCTGAACATCAACCAGCCTTGGTTGCTGGTTATGACCTAATTGATTTCACAAAAATAGAATCAAAACAAATTATCTGACTAAAACTCAACTCATCTCCATGGAAACATGACATACGTCTATCCCCAGGTAGAAATGAAAATGAACTAGCCTTAAATCCAAAGTGTGGTAGTGTGACCCCTTTAATGGGTGATCTTTTGCAGGCCACATGATAGGCCAGAAACAATGGAGCATGAACCAGGGCCAATCAGGAGCGAGGATATGCATTCCCAAAGCTGGAAAGCTTTAGTTGGACTCAGGATATGGTTAGGAGTAGACCTGTATCATTGTGTTGTTAAACCCTTAGTTGTATATATTCTTCTTAATAAATTCAATCAATAAATCTTTTAGTTTGCTACTTGACGCATTGAATCACCTCAATGTACTACACAAAGCTTTCCTTAATTGCGGGAGACCACAAAAACAGCTTGTATCTTTTACTGCAAACATTATGGGTGAGATTTTCTAATCTACCTACCACAGAACTTGGAATTCCCATCAACGGATCTTTTGCTTGCCTATCAAATTCTCCATCCCACCTGCAAGCAGGATCAGAAGATTTAGGCCTTTGTCTCCAGGTCCTTAGATAATTAAGCTCATCTGCCATTTTATGACTCTCACCCTTTTATTCTGACTTTATACAGTAAATACAAGTTATCTTTTGAATTCTAATTACCTTAATTCTCTGTAATTTGCCAGCCTCTAAATATTTACCAGATTAAGATGGACTTATATTTAAAATTCAATTTCTCACATAAAGAAGCCATACTTCTCTAAAACAGATAAATATTAGGCATGTAACACTGCGCAGCCAGTGATTTACAGCACTCACCCACAGGAGGCAGTAGAGTATTAAAAGCTGCCAAAAACTTCATGTCTGAACAGTCTAAAAATGATCGGACCAGTACAGTTGTAGTATTGTTATTTTTAGACCTTGAGTAATTTACTGTCTTGTTGCTGTTATCCACCCTTTATTGCTATTAAGCAATCACATTATTATTTTACCTAAAACGTATGTGGAGATTAATCAGAGATTGTTTATTATACAACATTTTATTGCTGACTGGCCAATGCCTTATTGCTCCAACATGTTGTGCTATGTGGTGATAAGGGATAAGTTTGAATCTATTACTGCAAATCAGGGAGGGGTGTTTGAAGGCTGCTGGGGGACAAGAGGGAGAGGATTAAATCCCAAGCAGAATATGAGTCATTTTGAACCAGTCCAGCTCTCTTTATTCCAATTTTAATGCCAGATTTTATTTGTGTGTGAGTCATTGCCCTGTTATCTCCTACAGATTGAGGACAACATTGGAAAAAAATTGAGGAGCAGATTTAATTTGGTTGGTTGAATGATGTGCAACCTTAAATTAGGAAAAGGTGAGAATAAAATACAAAATAATTGACCCCAGGGAGTTTATGTACAGCACGGAGTGTGATTCAGATACTTGATACATTGTGTAATTTACACCTTTGAGTGAGTTATAGATTTAAATTGAATTATAAAGCCTATATAAAAATAAAACTTACATTTGGTGGCACAGTAGCACTGCTGCCTCACAGTGCCAGGGACCTGGATTTGATTCCAGCCTTGGTCACATGTAGAGTTTGCATGTTTCCCCAGTATCTGTGTGGGTTTCCACTGGGGTGCTCCGGTTTCTTCCTACAATCCAAAAAATGTGCAGGTTAGGAGGATTAGCCATGTTAAATTGTCACTTAGTGTCCGAAGATGTCTAGATTAGATGGATTGGCCATGGTAAATGTGCAGGGTTATAGGAACAGGGTGGAGGGAAAGGCCTGTGTGGAATGTTGTTTCAGAGTATCGGTGCAGAGGCTGCACTGTGACGATTCTATGTTTATATAGCGTCTTTCACAATTTCAGGTCATCCCAAAGCATTTTACAGCTACTTCGGTTGTTTTGAAAAATAGTCACTGTTGTAATGTCGGAAATGCTGTGGGCCAATCAGTTTGTGCACAGCAAGATCCCTCAACAGCACTGAGTGATGTTAATTAAGAAACAAATAGTGGCCAAGTTACTAGGCCTGCTGTTCTGAAATGTTGTCATGAGATCTTTTACATTTACCTAAGAGAAGGAACAGGGGCTGAGATTAACATCAACCCTGAAAAATATCAATTCCACAACACAGCACTCTCTCAGTACTGCAGTCTAATGTCAGTTTTTTTTGTGTTCAAATCTCTGGAGTGGGACTTGAATCTACAGCCCATAATTTTTGGCTCAGCACAGCTAATACATATAAAATATGGATACCTAGGAGTGAGTTACAAGCTAGATTCTAAATGATGAATTTGTATGGTTTATATATAGGATAATGGGAATCGGGCTAAGTTACAAGTTGGAAAATAATTGAATGATTTGGATGATATATATAAGAATTCAAGTCTGGGAATACATTACTGGCTATGATCTAATTGAATGGTCTAAGTGGTATTAAAAGCTGGGAACCTTGCAAGGTATTTTGTTCCATTTTCAGTACTGTGCTAAAAATAACTTCTTGGCAAAAGTCCAGCAGACTCCCTCCACCATCATTCACGTGCTTTGTTCAAAGCAGGAATTTGCAGTCTGCACAGGAGACTTATCTGCCAAGATTCCTCTTACTGTCTAAAACGGCTTCTGGGAAAGTGTAGATGATACGATGATACAATTTTGGAGATAGTGTGAGATCATTCAGTCAGAGATGTGTAATAACACAAATAGGACGACCAATGGAACATGCACATCTCTGAGTGTACAATGGGGATTTTATTGATCCTCCTCTTGGACACATCTACAAATTCTTCAACAGACATTGTAAACTTTACTTTCAAGTATCTCAATGGATCTTAGGTACAATTGATGCCCTATTTGTTGCCCTATGATACTTGCTGTTAACTTAAGAGGTTCTGGAGTGAACTGTTTTTTCTCCATACTCCATTTTTCTCCATGTTTTTTCTTCATGCACAGGTTCGAACAAGACTTCTTCACCACACGGGATCTTCAACCAAGGCTATATACTAGGTACATTAATGACATCTTTTTCATTTGAACTCATGGTAAACAATCATTGAAACAACTGTATGATGATATCAACAAGTTCCATCCCACCATCAGACTCATCATGGACTATTCTCCAGAATCAGTTGCATTCTTGGACACACGCATCTCCATCAAGGACGGTCACCTCAACACCTCACTGTACCGCAAACCGACAGACAACTTCACAATGCTCCACTTCTCCAGCTTCCACCCTAGACACGTTAAAGAAGCCATTCCCTATGGACAAGCCCTGCGTATACACAGAATTTGCTCAGATGAGGAGGATCGTGACAGACACCTCCAGACGCTGAAAGATGCCCTCCTGAGAACAGGATATGGCACTCGACTCATCGATCGACAGTTCCGACGTGCCACAGCGATAAACTGCACTGACCTCCTCAGAAGACGAACACGGGACACGGAGGACAGAGTAACCTTTGTCGTCCAGTACTTCCCCAGAGCGGAGAAGCTATAACATCTTCTCCGGAGTCTTCAACATATCATTGATGACGATGAACATCTCACTAGGGCCATCCCCCCCACTTCTTGCTTTCAGATAACCGCACAACCTCAAACAGATCATTGTTCGCAGCAAACTACCCAACCTTCAGGAGAACAGTGACCACAATACCACACAACCCTGCCACAGCAACCTCTGCAAGACATGCCAGATCATAGACATGGACGACATCATCAAACGTGAGGATACCATTCACCAGGTACACGGTACATACTCTTGCAACTCGGCCAACGTTGTCTACTTAATACGTTGCAAGAAAGGATGTCCCGAAGCATGGTATATTGGGGAGACCATGCATACACTACGACAGCGGATGAATGAGCATCGCTCAACAATCACCAGGCAAAACAGTTCCCTTCCTGTGGGCGAACACTTCAGCAGTCACGGACATTCGGCCTCCAACCTTCGGATAAATGTTCTTCAAGGGGGCCTTCATGACACACGACAGCGCAGAATCGCTGAGCAGAGACTGATAGCCAAGTTCCGCACACATGAGGACGGTCTTGATAGGGATCTTGGCTTCATGACACACTATCTGTAACCCCCGTGACTTGCCTGGGTTAGCAAAAAACCTCACTTACTGTGCTGGCTGGAGAAAATACACAATTCTCTAACCAATGCTCAGGATTCCCCTCACACACATTGTTAGCCACTTTAACACTTGAATAGCAGGTTAGATGTAAGGATTCGCATTCTAATCAACAATCTGTGACTGTCTGTCCTGATGTGTGCTATTGCAGACCAGAACACTGCATTTGCCTGACAAAGACAAAAAGTCGAAAGCTCGCTGATTTACTATCAAATAAATTGGTTGGATTTAAAATTGGTGTTGTAAAACTTTACTGAGTTTTCTCCACAACACAGGTATGTCCCACTCATCTTACAACTTGATCTACCCTTTGGTTGATACTTCTTAAAATTGCTCCATTCCTCACTAAGGAAGGACTGAATTACCACATCAATGATCTTAATGACACTTCTTTCATCCCCCTCCATTATCAGTTCAGTGGTACCACTTATTTGGAAGGATATGGAATCAAACACTACTTGAGCAATACTCTGGCTGCCACATCAAGCCAGTAATGAGGGAGTACTTAGAGGTACTGCCGTTCACTTGGGGCATTAAAGTAATATCCTACTTACCTTTTCAAGTGGAGAAAACACAGTGTCAGCTTTCACACTGTACACTGATGATACCCAAGTCTACCTCACCATCACCTAAATTAACAGAATTATCTGTAAATTATCAGACTGTTTATCCAACATCCAAAATGGGATGGGCAAGAATTTCCCCCAACTAAAATTGGGAAGCCTGAATCATTTAGCTAGCTCCAGCCACAAACTCTGTTCCCTAATCCACTGAGCTCTCTAAATTATGAGACGCTGAACTAGACTGCAACCTTGATGTCATATTTGACACAAAGTGGTCATGAAAAGACTACCCCTATTTTACTTTCCTAACATTGCCTGAGTCAGTATGACCTCAGCTCTTCTGCTCTGAAATCCACATCATTGCAAATATTACTTGTAGACCTGTCTCTCCCAACACACTCCTAACTAGTTTCTTACTTTATAATGTCAATAAACTTAAGGTCATCCAAAACTTGGTGCCCGTAATAAAACTTACACCAAGTTCATGCATTATCCTTATTGCTGGTCTGCATTAACTCCCACTTAAGCAATACCTCAATTTTTAAATTCTTATCCTTCTTTTCAAATTGCTCCATGTCCTCACCATTCCCTTTCTTTACCAGCCCTACAACTTTCCAAAATATCTGTGCTCCCCCAAATCTAGCCTCTTGAGAATTCCTGATTCTAATCACTCTGCTTTCAGCTGCCAAGACCCTGGGCTCTGGAAATCCTTCTTCAAAGTTTCTATCTCTCAATCTTGTTTCCCCTTTTAAGAGGCTCTTTAAAACTTATCTCTTTGAATGACCTTCTGGCCATCTGTCCTAATATCTCCTTATGTGGAGTGTCAAATTATTTCTGATAATTGCTCCTATGAAGTGATATGTTATTCTATTAAAAGCGCTTTAGAATGCAAGATGTTTTTGGCATTGGAAAAGATCCCATGGCACTATTTGAAGAAAGGCCAATATCTGTCACTAAACTAGCACCAAAACAGGTCATTATCCCACTGCTGTTTGTAGCATCCAGTTGTGCATAAATTCCCCACTGCATCTGTCTATGTGACAAAAGTTCCAAAGTAAATCATCAGCTATAAAGCATTCATGCGCATTGTGAGAACAAAAGTACTTTATAAAAAAGTTCCCTTTTTTTTAAGAGCTTCCAAGAAGCTTTGATTTTATTTATTTCTTGCAACCCAATCAGAGTCATCGTTATGTGGAACAGCGTAGAAGGAGGCCATTGGATCCACTATTGCAGCTCTTTACAGAACAACCTAGCTAGTCTCATTTGCCAACTCTATTCCCTTGGCCCTGCAAGTTTAGCCCCACAAGTGTCTATCCAATTTCCTATTAAAATCAATTTTCCATACTTCCACCATTCTTGTGGGTAGCTAGTTCCACTCACTGTTCTTTCCCACATCCCCTCCCATATAGAGTCATAGAATCCCTACAGCGCAGAAGAGGCCTTTTGGCCCATCAAGGCTGCATCGACTCTGACAAAGTATCTTACCCAGGTCATCTCTCCCACCCCCACATTTCCCATGGCTAATTCTCCTAACCCACATATCCTAGGACACAAACGGCAATTTACCATGGCCAAACCTCTTCCCCTGCACATCTTTGTACTATGGAGAAAATCAGAGGACTTGGAGGAATCACATGCACACAAAGGGAGAACGCGCAGACTCCATACAAACAGTCACCCAAGACTGGAATTGAACCTGAGTTCCTACTGCAGTGAGGCAGCAGTGCTAACCACTGTGCCACCATACCTCTTGCCTAAGTGAGGCATGACCTTATTCAAACATATAAGATCCTGAGAGTGCTTGACAGGATAGATGGTGAGATGTTTTCATTAGTGGGAGAGTCTTGAACAAGGAGACATAGCTACAGGATAAAGGGCCAATCATTTAAAACTGAAGTACGTAGAACTTTCTTCTTAAAAGGTAGAGAATGTCTGGAATTCTCTTCCCCAAAGGAGGGTGGAGGCTGGATGACTAGAAGTATTTAAAGTGGAGAGAGATAAATATTTGACAGATCAAGGAATAAAGGGCTATGGGAAAATGGTACAGAAAAGGAGTTGAGGTAAAAAGGCCTGTTCTATTTCTTGTGTTCTTGTCTAAAACCTATTCGTGACCCATGTTGAAAACAAGATTGGTCACAATCATAGAATTCCTTCAGTGCAGAAGGAGGTAATTCAGCCCACCAACTCTGCACTAACTTTCTAAAAGAGCATCCCATTTAGGCTGTCCCCTCCATCCTAACACTGAAATCCCACACATCTACCATGGCCAATCCATCTAACCCGCACATCTTTGAACTGTGGGAGGAAACTAGACCACGCAGAGGAAACCTATGCAGACATGGGTAGAACATGCAAACTGCACACAGAAAGTCACCCAAGGCTGGAATTGAACCTGGGTTCTGATGCCATGAGGCAGTGGTGCCAGCAACTGTATCATTCTTTCTTTTCTCATTTCAAAATCTCCTCCTCTAAAGGTTTTTGAAATGCAAAACCTACTGAGCCAATACCTAAAGTTAATCTATTAGTCACGAGTAAGGCCTTCATTAACACTGCAATGAAGTTACTGTGAAAATTCCCTAGTTGCCACATTCTGGCGCCTATTTGGGTCAATGCAGCTAACCAGCACATCTTTCAGATTGTAGAAGGAAACCGGAGCATCTGAACGAAACTCATGCAGACACAAGGAGAATGTGCAAATTCCACACAGTGACCCAAGCCAGGATTCGAACCGGGTCCCTGGCACTGTGAGGCAACACTGCGAACCACTGTGCCACCCTGCGACACCTCTTATTTAATCCACTGCACCTCTTTCTGTTTACCAACCGTGATGATGTATTGCACTAAGTTTCACCTGGGTTCCTGCATAATAGATAAAACAGTGCTTGCTATGGCTTACTGATAACAATCTCAACTCCCACTACAGGCATTTGAATATCTATATAATCTTGGCTGACATGCAAGTGCAGTGCGGAGGGAGTGTGGCTGTCTTATGAATGAGACATAAACAAAATCTTCTCTTTGTCTTTTCAGATAGATGTAATAGATCTCGTGACACTATTATGGGTTAAAGCTGTCCCACCTTTCCTCCCTCAACCCAAGTCTAAAAACAGATTATCCAGTCATTTATCACCTTGCTGTTTGTGGGAGCTTGCAGTATACAAATTGATTGCTGCATTTCCAATATTACAATGGTGACTACACTTCAAAAGTATCTCCCTGACGATGAAATCATAAGGACCCTGAGGTCATAACCGGTTGTCTGTAAATGGAAATATTTTATTCACCTAAACAGAATATCCATTTTACAGCAAACAATACCACATTTTACAGCATTTAACAGCACACAAAAGAAGCCCCTTGGCTCATCATGTCTGCATCAGCTATCAGGCACTTATCCTAAGATAAAAGCAAAATAGTACAGAATCTGAAACAAAGGGGGAAAGTGCTGGAAAATCTCAAGACGTCTGACAGCATCTATGGAAAGATGCCGGCATCAGACTGGGGTAAACACAGTAAGAAGTCTCACAATACCAGGTAAAAGTCCAACAGATTCATTTGGAAGCAAAAGCCACTAGCTTTTGGTTCGATTGCTGCCCTTTTGTCAGGTGAATGGGAGTTCTAATCACAAGCAGGGCATATAAAGACACAAACTTAATTTACAAAATAATGATTGGAATACAAGTCTTTACAGATAATCAAGTATTAAAGGTACAGCCTTTAAGTGTACCTTTAAGTGTACTTCAGTGGAGAGAGCGTTAAGCACAGGTTAAAGAGATATATATTGAGTCCAGACAGGAGAGTTAGTGAGATTTTGCAAGTCCTCCAAGGAGGCCTTCACAACACAACGCAGACTCACTAAGCAGAGACTGATAGCCAAGTTCTGCACATGAGAATGCCTCAACTGGGACTCTCTGTAATCTCCACTACTTGCCTGGACTCTTTAACCTGTGCTTAATGCTCTCTCCACTCACACTGGCTGTACCTTTAAGACTTGATTACTGTAGACTCGCATTCCAATCATTATTCTGTAAATTGAATTTGTGTCTTTATATGTCCTGTTTGTGAATAGAACTCCCACTCACCTGACAAAACAGCAGCAAGCAGTCCAAAAGCTAATGGCTTTTGCTACCAAATAAACCTGTTAGACTTTAACCTGGTGTTGTGAGACTTCTCACTGAGAGAAAATACAGCCAATGTTTTGAGTTTGGATGACCCTTCGTCAGAGCTAAGGGCAAAGCAAATCAGAAAAGATTTATACTATGAGGGTGGAAGGGCTGTAAAAGGACAAAGGGAATATAAGTGAAGATAAAGATGTCTTAAGAGAGGTGCCAGAAGTTCTACTAAGAGATCAGAATGTAGGAATGGCAGAACAGAGGTATTTATAGTTAAGGCAATTGATTTGAAAGAGGGTGGGAGAGGAGGGTCAAGGAGAACGGAAATGGAGAATTGGAAAAAGAAGAGAAATAAGGATGATAAGATTGGATGAGTGAGAAGAAGAAACAAAATGAAATAAAATAAATGGAAAAGAGGTGATGGTGGAGGGGAGAGTTCATGCTTCAAAGCTGTTGAACTCAATGTTCAGTCCAGAAGGCTGTAAAGCACCCAAGCGGAAGATGAAGTGCAGTTCCTCCAGTTTGCGTTGGAGTTCATTACAACATTGCAAAAGGCCAAGGACAGACATGTGGACAGGAGCATGAGAGTTGAAGTGGTCCAGATCCTGCTTGTGGCCAGAACCGAAAATGCTCAGCAAAGCAGTCACTCAGTCTACATTTGCTCGCTCCGTTGTAGTCAACTGTATTGGAAGCAGTGAACACAATAGACCAAATTGAAGGAGATGGACGTGAAGCACTGCTTCACCTGAAAGGGGTGGTTGGAACCTGGGACGGTGATGAGGGAGATAAAAGGGCAGGTGCTGTACCTTCTATGTGTGCACGGGAAGGTGCCGTGGGTAGGGGATGGGGTATTGGGTGTGATGGAAGAGTGGACCCAGGTGTCCCAGAGCAAACAGTCTGTGCGGAATGCTAACAAAGATGAGAAAGGGGAAGATGTGTTGAGTGGTAGCTGGAGTTGGCAGAAATAGTGGAAGGCGAACCTTTGAATGTGGAGGCCGGTGGAGGTGAAAAGCGAGAAGGGGAACCCTATTCTAGTTCTGGGAGGGGGTGAGAAAAGTGACCCAGGGAATGGCTCAAACAAGTTGGAGGCACCCATGCTCCTAATCCCATTTTCCAGTCTTTACCCATGGTCTTGTAGGACTTATCTGGGAATCAGTGGGAGACGGCAATGATTGAGGCTATTTACAGTCAAAATAAAAGCCAGTTGAGAAGGAGCCGTTAGCCTTACCCAACTGCTGTGCTCACGTGACCCCAGCGCCACGTGTGTGCGCGCGGCCTTGTTATTGTTTGTGTCTCGGAGTGAGGCGCGTGCGCACACCGCGCGGATACCGCGCAGGCGCACCCCGAGCATTCGGGGGGAAGGGGCGTCCCGCGCGACCCCGGCCCCTCTTTATGAATCAAAGCGGTTAACGGCTGCGCGTGCCCAGTTGGCGCGCGCCCCCTCCCCACGTGCTCTGGCTCGTTCCCGCTTCAAACACAAACATTTGGTGCCTCTTTCCACCCCCCCCTCCCTCCCCCTCCCACCCCCATCACCCTCTCGCGCCACCGACCGACTGACCGGGCGCGAGAGGCAGAACCCGGACTGGATCCAAACGGACCGGGAGCCAAACCCAACTGACACCGGATAACTGAGAGTCAGACTCCAGTTCAGCAGACATCCGGAGCAGAACCGGACTCAATCCGGACCGATCCGACCCCAACAGACACCCGGGCTGGGACCGAATCCGGAGCCCGAGTGAACCCGGACTGGATCCTAATAGACACCGGGACTCGGGCTGAGCCCAACAGACATCCTTAGTTGAACCGGACCAGGACTGGACACCGGGAACCGGAGCGGAGTCCTAGTCGACCCGGACACAGACGGGGACTAAACCCTAACAAACACAGAGCGGAGCCCGAGCGAACTCCGGACTGGGACTGAACCCGGAGCCAGACCGGGGAGAGGAACTAAACCCTAACAGACACTGACCGAGAGCCAGAGCGCACCCGGACTGAACCTAAGACCCCGAGCGGGCAACACCGGAGGGATCCAACGAGCTGGAGGCAGCGAGCAGGAGCGGAGGGTTGAGTGGCCGGAGTGGCGGAACGGCGAGGCCGGCACGGTAAGCGCCCGAAGCTGGGAGCCCAGCGCCAGCACCACGGGAGAGAAGCTGGCCCCAGCCACCTCAACCCGCCGCCCAGATAGCCGGCAGAGCTGGGCAAAGGCGAGCTGAGCCTGGGGGAAGAAGAGGTGGGGAAAGAGAGAGGCCGGAGAAGGAAACACTGAGAAGTGAGCGGTGCTGAGGCACCGGGGAGTGGGACTGGCCAGAGCCGCCGGCAGGAACCGAGCCCAAGGTAAGGACGCTGGGGCTGCAGGCGGCTAGTTATTCCTGTTTAGGAGCGGGTCCCAGAATTTCATTGAATTGATTTTTATGAAGCAACCAGACTGTGTAAAGTGAGGAATATTGCTGTATTTCTTTCCTCTAGTATAGCCTGGGTTAGTTCCCCCTGGCACTGTTTTGCCACCGCGCTGCGGGTTCCTAATGTGTCGCCTTGTTGCTGCACGTACACATTACCACCACAGAACAGGCGTTTGTAAACAAGTCGCTTGATTAAACTTTTCAACAAATCAATCGCTTTGTTTGCTGCCTCGAACCATAAGGCTGAAGGTGTCACCCATCTATTTGGGCTGTTTTTTTTTGTGGGGGAGGCATTTTCAGTGCCATTTTTAAACGACGTGCCATTTTATTTTGGGCACTATTCAGGCATATTTTCTTTTTATTGCAGCCCAGATGTAGACTGCTTTGGTCAGACTTGCTACCGTTGGGCCTGTGAATGTGTTAACTGGCTAGAGTCCAGGTAGGAGGAGGTATTGAGGATTTATTGGCATGTTGGAGTGCATAATCAATGGGTAAATTAGTTTGTGTATATGCTATTCAAAATAAATGTCGATTTGATTGATCGGTTGAATTTTACACACTATCAGGTCATTTTATTTACGGTAAAATATCGCAGCGTAATATAACTGTACATTGGTTATGTACACCAAGATGGACATGGGGAAGAGATACATTGGTGTGTGTGGGATGAAATAGTTATCTATAGTTCAGAACACGTAATCAGGTTTGGGATCAGAGAGTGTATTGAATAGACTTGAGTTGTCTGTATTAAGTTTAATATGCTGAAGCGTGGTTATATAGTCGTGCAGGCTGTGGTAATATGTTGAACTGTGCCCAATTGTACAGGCTGTGGTAATGCATTGAGCCATACAGCTGTGATAATGCATTAGGCTATGGTAATGCGTTGAACTTGCAGACTGATAATGCATTAGACTGTAATGCTTTGAACCTGCAGGTTGTGATAATGTATTAGGCTGTGGTAATGCATTGAGCTGTACCCTACTTTGTAGGCTAAAGTAATGCATTGAGCTGTGCAGGCTGTGGTAATGCATTTTAAGCTGTACCTATTTTTGCAGGCTGTGGTAATGCATTGAGCTGTGCCTACTTGTGAAGGCTGTGGTAATGCATTGAGCTGGGCAGTGCCTTCCCCCCGGAAGTGATGTTCAAGACCCAGGACCAGATGACTGACAGCCCGTTCTGTACGCTGATTGGTCGCACTGTTTGTTTTGCCGGGGGATGGTACTGATTGGCTGGCTGCCGGGCCGCCTCCCCGGAGCCCGCAGTTAAAGCAGCGGCTGGCGGGCGGTTGTAGTCTGTATCTTGCACAGCCGCTGTTTGGGGTGGTGGGTGGCATCGACGCTGCAGAACTCTGTATGCCGCCCCCGCCGCTTTAATGCTGCAGCCCAGAGCCCCAATCCCCAGACTGAGTCCCTGTCAATCACTCTGCAGTCTGACCTCATTGCATTCCTGGTTGGACAATCCAGATTTGAAGAAAACTGCGTGAAAGGCAGTGCCAGGCAGCTGGGCATTTGTGTTTGTGTACCGTGCAATATATATAATTATACAAACTCTTTATCCTGGATTTGGTGCGAGAAAGACGTGCATTTATTTGTTCAGCGCTGGGAAGCTGTATCTCGATTGGGAATGTACCAAGGGACCCAAGCCTTGCTTGTGACAACAATCGTCACCGATGCCATCTGGGTCTCATTTTGCACAGTGGATGTTGTTGTTGTAATTCTACTCACTCAGTTGATCATTTACTGCTCTGCCCAGTGTGTCGGTGGCATTGCGAGTTTATCGAAAATCTCTTTGTTTGCACCCCACATTGGATCCATGCTGCCTTTGGATTAGGAAGCCACGGGCTTCTCGGGAAAACTGCTCACAGCCTCCTGCTAATAGTCGCTTGCCACGGGTTGACTTTGATATTGTAGACTCTATGGAATATTAAATTTCTCTGCGAATGCCATTTGGGACTCGAGAAAGCTAAGTTGGATGGATATTGCTGACATTTAACTTTGGGTACAAGCGATATATAGTAAATATTTTTGGTTTTCACCCGAGAGATGGGGAATTAATTTTCATGATTACTGCTAATTCCAATGCTTCTGGGGACATATCAGATTCTAACTGGCGCATTTAAATGAAGGTTAAACAATAATGCTCTAGAATATTGTTACATAAGAAAAACAAGGACTTGGTTTTTTAAGCTATTTGTTAATCACTCTTCCCTCACCCTATAAACAGGGTTTGTTTAGTAAATGGGCCAGAACATTTATGTAATCCAATTAACATCTAGCAGGAAAATATTTTTTAATCATTGTGGATGAGCCGTTAGAATGTGGATATCGTTTTTAAAAAAAATTGTATAAAGCAATTGTTTGTGGGCAAAGGAAATTAGAAAGATGGAAGCAAACAGCAGTTTTTAAAAAATAAATTACAAATGCATTAGTCATTTTCCAAAGATGCTCTAGATTAAGAATCTGATTTTCAGGGGGTTCAAAAATAGCACATATTACACTGTTTGCGAGGGAGAGAGAATTCATGTAACTACAGATAAAGTTTAACACCCAAAACAACTTTGTGGAATAATAAAATTGATGTTGAGGGCTGCAGTGCTAGGGGGACGTTTGTAATGAGCTGGGGATGTAAGGACATCAGGCCATAGAGGGATTTGAAAACTAAAATGAAAATTATCAAATTGAGGCTTTGCTTAACTGGGAGCTGATTTTAATAGAAAACACAGATGTGATGGGTGAACTGAACTTAGTGCATATTAGGTGACAGGCAGCAAAACTGTTGAGCTGTAATGACATTCTTAAAGAAAAAATATAATTGAGCAAAGATGGGTGGCAGATCAGAAGATTGGACAGAATATTAAACAACTAAAAGTTTGGTAAAGAAATAGAGTATGAAAGAAAGCTAGAAATATAAAGATAGATATGAAGAGTTCATATAGATTAAAAAAACCAGTCTGGAGAATTCATGGAAAATAAATGGCCAATGAATTGAATATTTTGCACTTGTATCCTTCACTAAAGGATACAAGGAACATTTTGGAAATAGCTGCAAAACAGGAAACGGGAGGGAAAAATTCAGGAAAATTCCAGTTGCCAGGAAAGTAAGTAGTACTGAGTAAATTGGAGCTGCACTTTGACAAGTCTCTTTGTGCTGATGGGCTTCATCCTAGTAACTTTGATGCATTGCTGTTAATTTTCCAAAAATTATCTTATTTGGGGAAGATTTTATTAGATTGGAACATAGTGAATATACCTCCCTTTATTCAGAAAGGGTGGGAGGAAACCAGGGCTAGTTAGCTTGACATTTGCAATTGGGAAATGACAGGGCACTCGGAAAAATTCAAAGTAGTTGTGCAGAGTCAACATTATTTTATGAAAAGAAAATCCATGTTAAGCCAATTTATTTTGTTTTGAAGAAGTAACATGTTGCAGCTAAAGGGGAACTAGTGCATGTACAAGATTTACAGAAAGCATTTCATAAAGTGCCACATGAAAGTTTAGTATGAAAAATAAAAGTTTGTGGTGTAGTGGTGGTTGGTAACTTTGGCAGATTGATTACCTAACAGAAAATGGAAGAGTAGGTATAAATGGATCTTTTTCTGCTTGGTGAGATATATTTTGTGTGCCACAGATATCAATACTGGGGCTTCAATTACAGTTTACATAAATGATGTAGATTTGTTGATGGATGGTATGGTTGCTAACTTCGGTGATGAAACGGGTAGGAAAGTAAGATGTGAAGATGATATAAGGAGGTTACAAAGGGATACAGATAGGTTAAGCAAGTGAGCAAAGATCTGGCAAATGGAGCAATAGTGTGGTGAAAATGTGAAATTGTCTATTTTGGCAAGAAAAATAAGAATGAATCATCTAAATGGTGAAAGAATTGCAGAGTTCTGTTGGAGGGATCTAGGCATTCTAGTGTATGAATTGCAAAAAGTTAATTTTCAGGTACGGCAAATACTTAGATTAGCTTTCCTAATTATCATTCAACAATAGAATGTTGTTTATTGCAAGGGGAAGTGAATACTAAAGTAGGGAGGCTATGCTTCAGTTACAAAATATTGATATAATATCTAGGGTACTGTGTACAGTATTGATATAATTTAAGAGAGGATATAAATGCATTAGAAGCAGTTCAGAGAAGGTTTACTAGACTATTATCTGGAATGGATGGGTTACCTTGGCTAGGCTTGTATCTGTTTAAGTTTAAAAGAGTAAAAGCAGTTTGATTGAAGTATAAGAACCTGAGGGGTCTTGACAAGGTCCTCTTGAGGAAATCTATAACTTTTTTTTAATGGAAAGGTCAGTTACAGGGGGCACTGATTTAAGGTAATTGGAAGAAGGGTTAGACGGGATATTAGGAAAACGTTTTTCACTCAGAGGGTGTTAGGTTGTTTGGAATTTGCGCTGCACAGAAACAATATGCTGAATGCACTTTTTTCGGTTGTGTTACTACTCTATGGTTTTAATTTGCTGTTTGTATGACTGTAGAGGATAGCAAATTGGAGGCCAACCATGAATGCTTTGAATACATCAAGTTCGTGGGTAGCAAAAGTTTTGATGGTTTTGGCAGCAGCTGAATTATGGCTGGATGAAGTTGTGCAAATTTATGGAATTTGATTGAGGATAATGAATCTTAGGGATGATGCAACGATGTGATTGAAAACTCACTTTTAAGTCAAATAAATTGAGGTTACAAACTGTCTGATTTGACCTCAACCATGAATAGAGTTGGTGGCCAGTTTGTGGTGGAGCATAGGAGTTAGGAATGAGAGTAAGCAATTCAGCCCTTTGAGCCCACTCTGCCATTCTATATGAAGATGGCTGATCTCCATCTCATCCTAACTCCACTTCACTGCTTTTTCCTCATTGCCCTTATTTGATCAAAAGTGGATATCGATCTCTTGAATCCATTTCTGCATCCACTGCACCCTGGGGCAATGAGTTCCATAGATTAAGAATACTGTGTGAGAAGTAGCTTCTCCTTATCTCTGTCTTGAATCTTCCCCTCCTCTCTTACTCTATGACTATGATCTCTTGTTCTAGACTGTTCTAGAGGGGAGAACATTTCAGTCCTGTTGAGTATTTTATATACCTCAACCAAATTCCCCCACCCCCTCATTTTTCTGTACTCCAGCGAGTACAAGCCCAAGTTACTCAATCGCTCTTCATACAACAGCTCTTTGAACGTAAGAAGTAGGAGTTGGCCATCCTGCCCCGCCATTCAATAAGATCACGGCTGATCTGATAGTCGTTCAGTTTCACTTTCCCGTCTGCTCCCATAACCCTTAGTTCCTTTATTAATCAGAAATCTATCTACCTGTGACTTAAACACATTTAATAAGGTAGCCTCCACTGCTTCAATGGGCAGAGAATTCCAAAGATTTATTACCCTTTGAAAGAAGAAATTACTCCTCAACTCTCTTCTAAATTGACTCTCCCTTATTTTGAGGCTGTGCCCTCTAGTTCTTGTTTCCTTTGACAGTGGAAATAATTTCTCTGCCTCTACCCTGTATAGCCCCTCAGTCTTCTAAACTCCATGAGTACAGGCCCAATCTTCTCAAGCTAACCCCTCGCCTCCAGTATCAACCTGGTGAACCTTCTCTCACTCCCTCCAAGGCCAGTATATCCTTTCTCAAATAAGGGGACTAAAATTGCACACAGTACTTAGTTGCGGCCTTACCAATACCTTAAATAATTAGAACAAAGAACAACAAAGAGTAACACAGCACGTGAAGCAACACTTCACCTTTTCTATCAGCCTAACATGAGGAACCTTGTCAAACGACTTACTGAAATCCATGTAGACGACATCAACGGCTTGTCCTTCATCAACCATTTTTGTCACCTCTTCAAAAAATTCCAATAGATTCGTAAGGCACGACCTCCCCTCAACGAAGCCATGCTGCGTATCCCTGATCAGATCGCAGCGCTCCAGATGCTCATACATCCTGTCCCTGAGGATCCTCTCCATTAGCTTACCTATAACTGAAGTCAAGCTCACCGGCCTATAGTTCCCTGGATTATCCCTCTGACCCTTTTTAAACAATGGTACTACATTTGCTATCCTCCAGTCCTCTGGGACCTCACCTGTGTCCAAAGGAGAGATAAAGATTTGCGTCAGAGGCCCAGCAATGTCATCTCTCACCTCCATTAGCAGCCTGGGATAAATACCATCAGGCCCCGGAGCTTTATAAGTCTTTATGCTGCCTAAAAGCCCCAACACCTCTTCCCTCGTAATGATTATTTCCTTTAACGGGTCCTCAAATTTCTCAAAGCCGGCACCAGACATCAGGCCCCACTCCCGCGTGAATACCGACGCAAAATATTCATTCAGGATCTCCCTCATTCCCTCAGGCTCTAAGCATAGTTCCCCTCCTCTGTCCCTGAGAGGTCCAATCTTCCCTCTAACCATCCTTTTGCTCCTTACGTAGGAGTAAAATGCCTTAGGATTTTCTTTAATCCTACCTGCCAAAGCCATTTCGTGGCCCCTTTTTGCCTTTCTGACACCCCTTTTAAGATCCCGTCTACACACTCTATATTCTTCCAGCGCTGTCTGTCCCCAGTTGCCTAGATCTAACGTACGCCTCCCGCTTCTTCCTGACCAAGTCCTCAATATCCCTAGTAACCCACGGTTCTCTAATCCTACCTTTCCCATCCTTCCTCCTTACCGGCACTTGTCTTTCCTGCAAAGATTTTAGTTTTCCCTTGAAAGACTCCCACATGTACAGCGTCGACCTACCCTCGAACAGCTTATCCCAGTCGGTATCCTTAAGATCCTGCCTAATCTGCTGTATCTAGCCCTCCCCCAGTTTAACACCCTCCCCTTAGGGCAGGCTTCATCTTTTTCCATTAATATCCTAAAGCAGACAGAGTTGTGGTCACTAGTTGACACGCTCTCCTACTACAACGTCAACCACCTGCCCTGGCTCATTCCCCAGAACCAAATCCAGTATAGCCCCCTCTGTAGTCGGGCTATCCACATACTGCTCCAAGGACCCTTCCAAAACACACTGTATAAATTCCTCCCCGTCTGCACCTTCCACTCTGGGCACCTTCCAATCTACCCCAGGGAAATTGAAATCTCCCACTACAACCACCCTATTCTTCCTACACTTATCTAAAATGTCTCTGCATATCCCTTCTTCCACGGGCTGCTGGGCGGTCTGTAGTACACACCCAACATAGTAACCTCTCCCTTCCTATTCCTCAACTCCACCCATAGCGACTCAATTCCTAAATCATCCATACCACCCTCCCTCTGCACTGCTATGATGTGATCCTTAACTAGTAATGCCACTCCCCCTCCTCTCTTCAAACCACCTCTGTCATGCCTAAAACACTTATACCCTGGAATATTCAGTTGCCAGTCCTGCCCCTGCTTTAACCGCCACCACTTCTAACTTCCACCACTTCAGTCACCGCCACCACTTCAGTCACCGCCACCACTTCTAACTTCCTCGTGAACATTATTACCTTCAGTTCATCTGTTTTGCCAGTCACACTCCTCGCATTAAAACACATGACCTGAAGATCCTCAGGCCCTCTCTGATCCTCCTTCCTACCCTCTGGACTTACCCTGTCACCCATCTCTCTCCCACTCCCAGTTCCCTCTGTCTCCCCACCCCCCCTCCATATTAGTTTAATTGCAGCAAGACCTCCCTGCCTTTACATTCCATCCCTCTCATGATAAAGGCCAACATTCCATTTGATCACCTGCAAACTGAGTTTTTGCGATTCGTGCACAAGGATCCCCAGGTCCATCTGTACAGTAGCATGTTGTAATTTTTCGCCATATAAATGATGATCCATTTTACTATTATTCCTTCCAAAATGGACAACCTCATGCTTGCCACGTTATACTCCATCTGCCAGATCCTCGCCCACTCATTTAGCCTATCCAAGTCTCTCTGCAGACTTTCTGTGTCCTCCACGTAATTTGCTTTCCCACTCATCTTTGTGCCATCAGCAAACTTTGTTACCCTACACCTTGGTCCCCTCCTCCATATCGTCTATGTACATAGTAAACAGTGAGGCCCCAGCACCGATCACTGCGGCATGCCACGAGTCACCAACTGCCAACCATAAAAGCACCCATTTCTTCCAACTCTCTGCTTCCTGTTAGATAGCCAATCCTCAATCCACGTTAACACTTCATCCCCAACTCCGTATACTTTAATCTTCTGCAGCAACCTTTTGTGAGACACTTTATCGAATGCCTTCTGGAAATCTAAAAACACCACATCCACCAGTTCCCCTCTATCAACCGCATTGTTACATCTTCATAAAAATCCATACATTCATCAAACATGACTTTCCCTTCATGAATTCATGCTTGTTTGAACCATTCTTTTCCAGGTGTCCTGCTCTTTCTTCTTTAATGATGGATTCCAGCATTTTCCCAACTATTAACATTAAGCTAACCAGCCTGTAGTTACCCACCTTTTATTTACCTCCTTTTTTTAAATAGTGGTGTCACATTAGCTGTTTTCCAACCAGCTGGCAGAGTCCAGCGAATTTTGATAAATTACAAACTAATGCATCTGCTAATTCTTCTGCCATTTCTTTTAGTACCCTGAGATGCATTCCATCCAGGCCTGGGGACTTGTCTACTTTTAGTCCCATTAGTCTACCAAGCACTATCTTTAGTAATAGTAATCGTTTTAAGGTCCTCATTCCCTACAGTTCCATGACTGTCAATTTTCGGTAAGCTATTTGTGACCTCTACTGTGAAGACTGACACAAAAAACTTGCTTTAAGGCCTTGGCCATTTCCTCGTTTCCCATTATTAAATCCCCCTTCTCATCTTCCAAGGGTCCAACATTTACTTTAGTCACTGTTTTCCTTTTTATATATTTGTGAAAACTTGAAACCAGGAATCAATCTAATGAATTTCTCCTAAACCATTTCTAGTGCCACCACATACATTCTTAAAGAAGGTGGCCTAAACTGAACACAATAATTCAAATGTGATCTCACCAATGTCTTGTATAATTGTAACAACACTTCTCAACTTTTATGCTTTGGACCTTTTGCAATAAATATCAAGATTCCATTTGGCTTCCTTATAACATTCTGCACCTGCGTGTCCACTCTGAGACTCCCGCACAAAGACACCCAGATCCCTCTGCACAGACATCTTTTGAACTTGCTTCCCATTTAAATAGTAATTTGCTCTTTTATTTTTCTGGCCAGAAGGGATAACCTCACGTTTATCTGCATTAAATTCCACCTTCCAGATTCTGGCCCTTTCCCCAATGGGAAGTTTCCCATAGGTAAACTTTGGTAAATTTTTTACCTCCTCATCACAGCGTAGTTTCTCACGTGGGTACCAACAATAATGAATTCAGGCCTTGGTTCACGCAACATTTAATTGAGGGCACTCGTTCATCTTGGACTGACTGTCACACTGCTTGCCAGACATCCAATGTGAGAACTCTAGAAAGCTTGAAAGAACTACTCTATTGCTAAGGTAAAGGTGTTGTCAGCATTGCTGTCAAATCTGACTTTTTGGGTAAACCAAAGGACTGAGGATAAAGCCTCAGATCAGGAAAATAATCTGCAAACCATTTCCTGGCTATGGCTGAATAGATGAGAACGGAACCAGGCAAGTGCAGCTGGATGACATTGAGAGGCTTTTGGAGAAGTATAGTGTGGTCAACCCTGTCAAATGTTGCAGACGGATCAAGAAGAATGAGGGGAGATTGTGCCAAAAGTAAACTGTGACATACAGTAACATTTATGACATCAATTATTCATTCAGAAATTACTAGAGTATTCCAGTTAGAGAGACTTAGTATTTGAACAGGAGACTCTGGAGAGAGTGCAGAGGAGGTTTACCAGGATGCAGCCTGGTATGGAAGGTCTGAGTTAGAAGGACGTAGACTTAGAGGAGATCTAATAGAGGTGTACAAGATTATGAGGGGTATAGATAGAGTAAACAAGGTTAAGCCTTTTCCTAGGATGGACTCAAATAGCACAAGGGTTCACAGGCTTAGGGTGAGGGGGGTAAGGTATAATTTGGATGCTAGAGGGAGTTTTTTCACACAGAGCGTGGTGGGGGTATGGAATGCGCTGCCAAATAAAGTGGTGGAGGCAGGCACTCTGTAGTTATTTAAGAGATGGGCACAGGAATAGAATGGGAATGAAGGGATGTAGAGAGCTGATTTAAAATAGGGATCATGAGCCTTGGGAGTTTCCTGGGAAGTGTGTAAATTGTCGATATTGATGTATTTGTTTTATTCTACAGGTACTTTGGTCCGCCTTGTCTAACAAGAGGCATACACGCGATGGATTGTGTAAGGGCTGCTCTTGGATTTTTTGAGAGTAGCCTAGTGCGTCACGTCATTAGACGGCATATGGAGTCTTAGCTTTTATTGGTAGGGGGATTGAATTTCGGAGCCGCAACGTCATGTTGCAACTGTACAAAACTCTAGTGCGGCCGTACTTGGAGTATTGTTTGCAGTTCTGGTCCCCACATTATAAGAAAGATGTGGAGGCATTGGAGAGGGTACAGAGGAGGTTTACCAGGATGTTGCCTGGTATGGAGGGCAGGTCTTCTGAAGAGAGGCTGAGGGATTTGAGGTTGTTTTCGTTAGAAAGGAGGCGGCTAAGAAGGGACCTAATCGAAACATATAAGATGATTAGAGGTTTAGATAGGGTGGACAGTGATAGCCTTTTTCCTAGGATGGAAAAAGCTAGCACGAGGGGACACAGCTTTTAATTAAGGGGTGATAGTTATAGGACGGATATCAGAGGCAGGTTCTTTACCCAAAGGGTGGTTCGGGAGTGGAATGCCCTGCCTGCAGCAGTTGTGGATGCGCCAAGTTTGGTGGCGTTTAAGAGGAAATGAAGGGAATGGTTTAGTTTGGAGAGGCATTGCTTTTTATATTGGTCGGCGCAACATCGAAGGCCGAAGGGCCTGTTCTGCGCTGTAGTGTTCTATGTTCTATGTTAGCGTACGCTTGACCTGAACCATTTGATGGGCAACACTATTGCTGTCACTTTTGCTGTGCTGTGCAGATACATGGATTTGGGCCTGTGTCTGTGGGAATTTGCGCATTCTCTCCGTGCTTGCGTAGGTTTTCTCTGGGTGCTCCGGTTTTCTCCCACATCCCAAAGATGTGTTCTTAGGCTGACTAGCAGAACAAATTCTCCCTAAATTGTCTCAAATTTGGTTCTAATGCATAGATCTATAAACATAGAAAGGGATGACAGGGATCATAGTAGAAGTGGGAACATTGAGGTGGTGGCGCGGGCCTGTTTCCGGTGCTGTTATGTTCTTTGATCTGAAAGTGTGGATTATTGAAAGGTTAATCATGTCTGACTAATCTAGTTGAACTTGAGGTCACTAATGTGATGGTCAGGGCCATTGTCTAAGATATTATTAATGAACTTCCAGGTGAATTTAATAACATTCCAAATGAGAGAGCAAAGTCAAAGCATGTGGAATTGGAGGAGATATTTTAATGTGACTGGTTTGTTCTCAGTCTTTCATTAATTAAGAATTTGTAGAATTAAGTGAGTGACAAGATTCAGTTTCTGTCCATTTGCTGAATGATGATTGTGGCGATGAGCAAAATGTGTGCATTTAAAACCTTATCAAAGAGGTGTGAGCAGCTTGCAGAGGGATGGCATTCTACATTTCTGATTATTTTTCATAAGCCCCTTGATACTTCAGTATTCAGGATATGATTGGAACCTTGATTGAGGCTTCCTGTTTAACAATATTGTGGCTTGATCTGATTTGGGGGATGGAGAGAACAATAGAGAGTAAGGGGTAGTTTTTTAAAATTAAATTAGACTGTCCAAGTGAAATTGGGATGCACATGTTTTTTCTTAGGGTAATGGAAATGCGGAACTTGAGTTGAGCCATAATGCTGGATCAATCGAAATTAATTGATAGAGTATGGTTATCAAATGATATAAAACAAAGGTATGTAAATTGAGTTGAAGCTCATGTCAGCCATGATTTAATTAGTTCACGGGCTAGAAAGACTGATGGCCCACTCCTGTTCCTATGCCACATCAACTAATCTATATTCTTGAGTCGTCAATTGCTTTGTGATTTTTGTCCCTTTAGACAAAGGTGCCAAGACTATTAAATGAAAATAATCAGAAGATGGGATTTCACTGTTACAGTTACAATCGATAATGATTTGATTGAGACAGAGAATAATTAAGTTTTTTTTTAAATGGTCCCAAGCTAGGTAAGCTGTGGGGAAGACACAAAGGCAACAAAGACAGGTAAAGTGAGTTGGTAAAAAGGTGGCAGATGGGTTATAATGGAAGCATTAAGTTCTTCACCTACGTCGACTAACTAGAACTGAATTTTTCTTTGAAAGCTGAGAAAAGTGTGGATATTCAAAAGGATTTGGGTATATGGAACCAAGGAATGCAAAAAGTTATCATAAATACAGCAAGCAATTTAAGAAGGGATGTTGGCCTTATTGCAATAGAATTGAAGTATACGATTAAAGAGTCTAGCTAGAGTTATTCAGGGATTTGGTGAGACCTTATGGCATACTGTGCAATTTTGATTTCCACATTTAAGAAACAATATAGCAATGAGGTGGTGCAGCAAAGGTTCCTGGGATAAAGGAGTTGTCCTCTGAGGTAATTTTCTCAAGTTTAGAAATGGGAGGCAATCTTAATTGAGACAGACATTCCTTTCAGAATTTTGTATCAAAGCACACTTTTGGCTTTGAGGTATTTTCTGGGGACTAAATGGTTCTCTCTGAAATATTTTTTAGTTTATTTTCACTTAAGTGGCCAAGCAAGAATTACAGTTTTCCAAAAAATCAGTTTTTTTGGTAAAGCTGGATTAAGGCACTTGAAAAGCCTTTGGTTATAAAGGTGATCTCATTGAGACTATAAAAGATCCTGAAAGAGTTTGATAGGGTGTATGCTGAGATTGTTTCTGTTGGTTGAGGAATCTGAAATATGGTCTTAGGATGAGGGCTGATCATTTAGGATTGAGATGAGGAGAAATTACTCAGCTCAAAGGTTTGTGAATTTTTCGAATTCTCTAACCCCAGAGAGTTAAGGATGTTGCATCATTGGATATATTTAAGGCTGGGATAAATAGATTTTGGTGTCTTGAAATGAAGGAATGTGCTGAATGGACAGGGAAGTGGAGTGAAGCCCAAGGTCAGCTCATGATTTTATTGAATGATGGAGCAGATTTGACGAGTCTGGGCTATTCCTGATCCTAATAGATTCACTTATCCAACAAAAAAAGGATTAGTAGCCAAGTGAATAAAAATCCTGGTTGTCCAGGAACAGATTTGAATTTAATTTGAATTGCTCTTGGAGGTTGGTTTAGTGATACTGTGAGTGAATTTTCAGCATTTTCTTTGACTTTTGCACTCTTACCTGCAATCTTTTTTCAGATGTTAGGGGGAGGTAGGAATCAGTAGTGTAAGAGATAGTGAATAGGCCAAGAAATGCAGCAGCAACAGAATTAATTGTAAATTTAAAAAATATATAATGTGCCTTTGATTTATCAGAGAGGAAAATGACCCAGAAGCTGTCTAGAAGCTGTCCTTTTATGCTCGTGAAACTAAATTATGCGTTAATCAATTTGGGGAAAAAAAGATAGGAACTGTAAACATTAAGACTATGGAAATACTAAAAATTGAGAAACTTCCTTCTTAGTTTAAACCATAAAATTATTCTTTACCCCTTAACTGTTACTGCTTTTGATCTAATTAACATTGTTGTAATCTTCGAATTTACAACATTTTGGAAATGTGATACCATCTCTAACCATTTTATTATAAGCTGTGAAGTCTGGCAGTGGCGCAAACTATTTTCTTGCACTTGATGACATCTTTGGCTTTTGGACAGAGATAAAAATACAGTAGTAGACACAGGCGAAGCCACGTTTCTTTCCTGCCTTTTTTTCAGACCATGGCGATGGGCACGTTGAGAGGGAATGGATGATGCAGCAACTATTCATTCAGTTCTGTGTGGCAAAAGTTTGATGCAAAGTCAAGACTATTTCCCCGTATCATTCTAGTCTTCTGTTGGCCTCCATTATATTTCCTGTGTTACATGATTGTGTGCAGTGCCCACTGTTTGTCTTGGCCTTGGAGACACAGAATTTTGTCAGACGTTGAAGGAAACCTTGTTGCTGAAGATGCTTCAGCCATATAATGTCTCCTGGTCCCTCTACAATATGCATATTTGCTTCTGTATGTACCCTTTTTTTCTAGTGATTTTTGGGGTGGAGGTGGTTGTTACTTGAGTGAAAGAATAAATGATTCCTGCATGTTTGTGGATCAATGTGTATGTTACATGTGTTACTTCCCTTTATTCTCTAGTCCAAAGTTCTTAGAACATCAGTATGTTTCTGGTGTGAAGTGTTCATGTGTGCCCAATGTGAAATCAATTTAAGTAGGTAACACAAAGGTTTGTAAATGAGGCACTGTTCTGTGATCTAACATTACTTCTATGTGGATTCATTACTGCTGGACATTCTCTGATCAGGGTCTTTTGTTCAGTTAATTTCCTTGGAATCGTTTTTGTTTTTTTTAAGGACAATGAATGGTGCCCAGGACCGCAGGGCTATGATTAGGTTAAAATATGCTTATATTATTTGAGCTATTTGTCCCAAACCAAATGTTACATTCTAGGTTGCACTGGTATTCCAAAAATTAGTGCTACCAAATGTACTTGAATTTTGTTGCACACATGGATTTCGAGCGTTCCCTGCTCTGCTCTTTTTCCACACTGGAGTGCAGTGGTCTGGTTCTACTTGGTGCTAGTTCAACCATTTTATTTTTGGAGTAAAATTTAAAGATTTTATTAAACTGGGACTAAAGTATTTGAGTAACAGGAGCATTGTAGTCTAACAATCTTTACAATTGGCGCAATTAAATTTGTTACTCAAGTTAAGTTTGCTGGGCTGTGATTGGAGGTCATGTTAATGTCCCTGTTTGGAGTAGTGTAAGGAAGTCAAGTCAAGTTGCAGGAAGTTCCTCTTAGATATATGAAGAAAATGGATGAACTTATCTGGACCAATTCGTTTGTGCTGACTCGTAGCATCCTGTTTAGATGCTGATTGATTCTATTAAACCAGTTAATAACTTCCCCTGCTTTTCACCATATTGTTGTTCCCATGATCGCCTGTTTCCTTCTGATCAATATTTCTGTAAAGGTAGCCAAACAAAGATCAGGAGCCTTGGTCAACTGTGCCTCTCTTGCCTACCACCTCTCCCAGTCTTTTTCAGTCTGTTTTCAAATTTCAAGTCTAAATTTCAGTTGTACTTCCCCCACACAGTTCTGCTGTCCAGGGATTCAGTCTGAGCCACACCAGAATGTCTTCAATGGGTTCATTTAAAGCCATGAGTAAGAGCTGTGTTGCACCTTACAAGAAGGAACACAAGTGAGTAGCAATGCTGGTTTACTGTGTGTGTCAGATCATTGTACAGGAAACTTCCCTAGTTAGGTACAGAAAATGGTCTCTGGATGAATAAGTTGTATCTGCTGTGCACCAATCTGCATGGAACACCTATCTTACATAATTACTTCATATTGGTGAGGGAGGAATCAGTGAAAACATGAATGGTGTGCGACTACCATTCTGTAAAGAAGCTTGCACGTGGCCCACTCTGGGTTGTGTTAGTTGCCTCAGCATTAACTCTTAATTCTGCAACTCCCTTCCCAACAAACTCTGCATTTCCCTTCCCCTTCCTCTAAAGCCTACCCCTTTCACTAAGCTTTAAGTCACCTGTCTTTAAGCTTCTTCCATGGTGGCATATATGGTGGCATATTTTGTTAATGCCTGGGGATAGTTTACCAAACTGCTTACAAAATATTCACAAAAACAGATTTAAAAATAGCACAGATTGTGAGTAGTGCCTGTTTGTTTTCTGGATGTGAATGGTGCTGGTACGATAACATTTATTGATAATCTGCTGAGCCACTTCGATTTATTTCACACCCAAATGCTTTTGCAAGGTGATTTCAGAAAGCATCTGATCTCCTCCACACATTTTCAAATTTTTGACTGTGCTCCCATGCCCCATATTGATTTTGGACTGTTTTTATTGCATCTCCCAAGAAATTACAAGGCAATGGATTTTTTTTTTGGTGGGGCAGCACAGAGGGAATGTCTAATCATGTTGCTTTGGTGATCACCTAAAGAATGTAGAAGTTTGGAACACTCCTAACGTTAAGTCAGTTGTTAATCTATTAATCTTCGGCTTTTAACCAAAAGGTAAAGTGACATGGGCAAAGGTTGCTATGTGGAATTAGATTGCACATTTGCTGTGATCTCATTGAATGTCCGAACTAAGTAACCTACTCCTGGTCCTGTGGAGCAGGCTTGACTTCATCACCTGTTTTTTTTCATGCCTATCATGTTTGCATGCTTAATCACTGTATGGGGTGGGTCTCTTTCCTTGAAGCACATTAATAAAACAATTGGTTCTTACAGTCCAGAGACACTTGTGCCTAATTTTCTTTGTCTCTGTTGCCTGCTTGGGAATTTACATAACATTTACAATGCAAGAATAGATTATCTAGCTCAACTGATCTGATTTCATGCTGATGTTTGTCTTACATCAGCCTCTTTTTCTTTAACTTTATCTAAGCTCTATCAACATACCCTTTTATTCCTTCTTGCCCTCATGGTATAAGGCATCAGTGCTATTTGTTTCAACAGTTCCATGTTCTGTTTGTACGCATCTGTACACATCCCTCAAGGACGAATTGTGTCTTTGTTGTGGCTCAGTGGATAGAGGGACAAATTATGGCAGAATTCTAAGACGCTATTCTGCTGTATTTAGCTCCTGCTTATACGCTTCCTTTATTTGTTTAGTTTAAGAGCTTGCTAATGATAAATACTAGTCAGCATTTTCAGCATGTTACTCACGATTATGCAGTTGACTCTCTTCACTACAGGCTGATGCAAAGTTTCATGTCATAATGAGGCTTTTGCTGTGACAGAACTTGGCAAATAGTGCAGGCAGTGTATATCTTTGATTTGTCATGCGGGCTTGTTATGTCTGGCTTGTGTTTGCACTGTGCAGTATAATTGATCAACTTGTCATAGAAATGGTTTGTTATAGACATGGTATAGTATTATGAAAACTTGTTGCTTCTGGCTCAATGGTTAGGCTTTGGATTTGAAATCATGGTGATTCTCCTGTTGTTCAGATCTTTATTAGGGACAGCCTTTTTTTTACCTTTGTCCACCTTGAACTCTTGGCTGTTCTGACTGGTCTGCACATGTCCCTCAAGGATGAATTGTGTCTTTATCGTGGCTCAGTGGATAGAGGGATAAATTATGGCAGAATTCTAAGGCGCTACTCTGCTGTATTTAGCTCCTGCTTGTTCGCTCCCTTTATTTGTCTTTGTTTCTCTTTCACCACAACAGCGATGCAGAAGTGTCTCCCATCGCTTTGTAACAAATTTCAGCTTATCCGCACTTGTAATTTTATCCCCTTTCATTCCACATTTCTGTTCTCTCATTCCAGTTTTTATATCAGCTTCATACAGATGTACAGTACAAAAACCATTGTTCTTCAGAATTAAACCAAACCGGTTCAATCTATTGAAAAGCAACTGCATAAAGCCTATTCTATTCTTGTAAACCTTACCTTTTCTTCTTTGCTGACTGCCCTCAACAAAAATAACAATAACTGGTATTTGCATAGCAACTTTCTGCTCTAGAGTGTTTTTATTCCGTTAATCAGACACATGTTGAGACTGAGCCAAAGGACACATTAGGACAGCTGACTTTAAAGGTTTGGCCAAAGAGAAGTCATCTCTCTTTGACGTCAGGATGTGCCAAATGTTTTACAGCCAATGAAGCATTCTTGTAGTATAGTCATTGTAGGAAACATGTCAACAAGTTTGTGCGCAGCAAAGCTGCAGTGTTATTTGTGGTGTGGAGCCCATCTGAGTGTCATGGTAGTCGTGATGTGGCAATGTCAGCATTGGACTGGAGTACACGCAGCAAGAAGTCTCTCAACATAAGGTTAAAGTCCAACAGGTTTATTAGGTAGCAAAAGCCACTAGCTTTTGGAGTGCTGCTCCTTTGTCAAGTTAGTGCATTCTCGTATTTCAACCGTTATTTTGTAAATTGAATGTGTCTTTGTATGCCCTCTGTGAAGAGAATGCCCTCTTATCTGACAAAGGAACAGCGGTCCAAAAGCTAGTGGCTTTTGCTACAAAATAAACCTGTTGGACTTTAACCTGGTGTTGTGCGACTTCTTACAGCATGATACACAGTGTCTTGGAGCAAAATGGAGAATTCTAGAACTCACAGCCTAGGCAGCTGTGATTGAGAATTGAACCTAGTAGGCTGCCAATGGTGGGGTCTGTATATAAAAAAAAATTACAGATTAAAATAAATATCTTGTTTTTTCTGTTGGTTATTGTTTTAATGGAGATGTGTGAGAGGTACTCAATTATTATTGGGTCTGAGGCAAGTTAACCATACACTTGGGCTTTGTGAACACTTGATTCTTTTACATGACAAACAATCCAAACTTAATTGTACAAATGTTCTGAGTTCCTCAGCTAACCCTGCTTCAGGGTTAATGTCATTTTTCGATGAACCTCTGGTCTAGGGTCATAAACATTTAAAAGCATCATTTCAGGATAACGAACTCAGAAGAGGTCTATGGAATGGATGTTTTATATAGAACATAGAACATTACAGCGCAGTACAGGCCCTTCGGCCCTCTGTTGCGCCGGCCAATGGACCCTCTAACCTAAACTATTCAAATATCATCCATATGCCTATTCACCGACCATTTGAATGCCCCCAAAGTAGGCGAGTCCACAACAGCTGCAGGCAGGGCATTCCACGCCCTCACCACCCTCTGTGTAAAGAACCTGCGTCTGACCCTCAGCCTCTGATATGGGAAAGTTGTGCTGCCATTTCACTGTATCAAGCTGTGCTCTGTGAGTTACAGGTACTGACATCTCAACGTCCCTTTTCCAATTGCACTAGTTCTCCTTTTGAGGTTTCCTACTCTTCTGATGCTTCAATGAATTCCTGTGAGTGCAGCCTCCAATGCCAGGCACTAGGTGGTGTGCAGAAATTGCTGCAGATATGATTTGAATTCTCTGTATATCCAAGCAAAATCCACCTGACAAACAGTTTTTTTCCTTCAAAACTGCAGCATAAACCTTTTTGTGTAGCTGATTTTGTAGCATAATGGCCCAGTGGAATTGATCCAAATGCTTAGTGATGCTTTACAGTTTTGAGTTCAACGGGTGCATTTGCAAAGCACTTTATTGAATTGGTTGGGTTTATTTCAACTTGAGATTTATTTTCTGGCTTGATCTTTGATTGGGAAGTGAATATTGCATTGTAATGCAAAGTTTTAGTGAACATCCAGAACTGTAAAATTAGTTTTGACAGTGATCAGCTCCAGCTTTCACCCCTGTTTAACAAGTGTGATCCTCTAGTCCCTTTTGCTGTAATTCTTCAGTTTATGCCACTGAGTCTGTCAAATTGGGAAAGTACAAATTGCTACCTGGGCAACTTGGTCAATGTATGTTTCTTACTGGTGTGCCCTAGTTTGGAAGTTTTTTGTAGCCCTAGAGGCTTGGAGAAGGCTGTTGTGAGTATATTTGGCAGAGAAATGTATTAGCATCAACAAATGGAGATATAAGGATTACAGAAATAGTGATTTAAATAGTGGTCTGTGAGTCTCAATGAATCATTTACACACCTTCAAAGTGCAGAAGAGTTTGGTTTTGGAGAAAAATCTTGACTCTTGCAATCTCAGCTGATATTGCATAATACTGGACAGTGGGGATCCAAGAATGGAACCCCAGTTCGATAGACCATAACTTTTATTTTTTGTTTAGGGACATGAATGAATAGCATCTGCTGGCATCAGACTGCCAATTGACTTTGAATAAAAGAAAATATTTACTAAACATGAAATGATTGAATATAATACAATATTCCTTTCACCTCACCTATATCTTCACAGATGTAGACAAATTTTAAGAATAACATGTTACCAAACATACTTTCATGTTCCCAATATGTAAATCTACAGACCAACTGTGGTCAGACATATCAACTCTTGAAACCAAGAGGCAGATATTACCCTATAGATTTCTGTGGATTTCTCTTTAAATCCCTCCAGATACTGGTCACGCTGTAAGCCAAGGGGCCTCACTGAACTTGACTTCCACACGAGTGTTTTCAAACTGTGCTCTCGAATAACACACTCTGCAATCTTCTCCCACACAAGCTGTCTTTAGGATGCCTTTGAAGATCCGCATCCAAGATTTAAAGACCTTCTTTCAGTATTCCTCTGTCCTGAATTGCCACGTACATTCAAGCTTCCACAATCAGGTACCTAGCCATACTAGTAGAACACCATTGCTTCACGGCTCTATTAAAGGTGTCACCAACCTTGGGACTACTTCAGATGTCTGGCTTCTTTCCAACTAAATTCATCAGGTCTGCACCTTTCAATTCTGTCTTTAACTAAGAGCCTCTCTCTGTCCTTCCTTTAACTTGAGTGAATGGTAACTTTTTCAGATTGCAGTTCTTTGTTCCATGAATTCAGTCTTCCTGAGACTCCCCTTTTCATCTGTTTGTGGCTACTGTGACTTGCTTCCCCTTACTCCATTATCCTGCCTTTCTGGCAGTTTCTGTGACAGCTGCTTTCTTCTTCAATACGTGGTTACAACTGAACCACAAGTGCTTGTATTTTTCAGTGTGGGACCCTGGTTGCTAAGCAACAGCTTAAGTCTTTCTTTAAACTCTGTTTGTTTTCATGCTTTGTTTAAATGCAATGCAGACACAACTTAAAATGAAACCAAAAACCCACAGACATGTAGGCACATTTGTTTAACATGAAGCTAACTAAAGTTTTAACCCTTATCAGAAACATGAAATTAAACTTGGTTTCTAATAGATTATTAAGACTACCTCTGTTTCCTGTCAAAAGCAAAATAACCAGTTTATTCCTGTTGTCATATGAACGTAGTATAACAAATAAAAAGCAAATAAAGCATGCCTCCAAGGATGGTTTCTTTGGACCAAGAGATTAAAATTATATTGCTATTTAAAAGGGTCCATTGCTGCCCTAGTCTTTCACCCAACCTGATCTGAAATTCAAACCTTGACCATGTTTACAGGAAGTCTATAATTCTAATTAGTTATTGAGCTAGTTACTGATGAGCACCATTGATACTCCCTGCACTTTTTGGACGATTGAACATAGGCTGATAAGCACAGTAATTAACTGGGTTGGATTGTCTGTCCTTGCTGACAAGAGTTAAACATGGGTAATTTTCCACAATGCTAGGTGGATGCCAGACAGTTTAGAGAGCGTGTGGCTAGTTTTGGAGCTCACGTCTTAAGCATTACAGCTTTGGAATAGCATTTATTAAACATTTTTTCGTCAATTTTTTTCTAAATAATGGAACAAAAATTTTAAATTTGCTGTAGTTCTTGATTCGTCTAGGACAAGAATTGGTTCTAGGGAAAAATGATAAAAGTAGAGGGGTTTGATGGATAACTACAGATCAATAAGCCTGATTACCAATGTCCGTTGTTTGAAATAAAATCCTAGGTGGCTTGGTAATGCTGAGTATAATTGAGGACAGCATTTAGGGATTTGATAAAGAATAGATAAATATAGTGTGTATGGAGTTTGAGAAGCTATCTTGCTGGAAGTATGTTGAGAAAAGACAGAGTTGAATAGAAAGCTAATTGGAAGAACAGCAAATTAGAATAATGGTGCTCAGATTGGAAAAAGATTGGAAATGATATAACTCGGGGTCAGTGCTTAGTCCACTTCAATACTTGTAGATTTTAAGGCAGAAAAGTCAAAGGTTTGGCAATCAGTGAGGGATCGATATTGTGTATATCAATATGTACAATATATGTGTATATGGTTCAATTCAGATTTGCAAGTGTTTGCACTGCAGATGGAAAATGGGAGCATGTTGCTGAAGGATATGAATACACAAAGACACCTCTGTTTAAATAATTGCAAAAAATTAAACCATAAAATAAAGAGCATTTTGCATTTAATTTGTAACATTGAGTACAAGAATGATTAATTTTTATACAAATTACATTCAGCCATGCTACAATTTTGGTGCTGCATTATGCAAAGAATAAAAAAGCTGCATAATGTTTGGCATCGACTCATTGGGGGATGGGAAACTATAACTGAGGAGAGACTCGTGATAGTGAGGTTAAACAAAGATTTGAGGTTTTCAAATTTGTAAACATTCTTTCCTGTGAGGAGCCCAATTTCATGATTGAGTGAGGAATTAGGGGACACCTATTTCCATGTGATAGTAGGAATGGAGGGAATGTGGAGGAGAAAATTAAAGTAGATAATGACCCTGCCCAATTTTCTTTTTTTAAGAGAGAATGTGATGGTAGGAATTAGTATTGGATTTCCCTCTACACAGGCGTGCTGATTTGCATGGCAACTGGCAATACTGTAAAGTTGTCTGGAAACAGTGGATGTTGAAAGGAAGCTAAACAGCTTAATCTGGAAATGGGGAGAGAAGGGAAAGAAAGAAGTTGTAATTCTATAATGATTTATTGCACACTTAGTGCATATGACAGCACTTCACAGGCAATGAGTTACTTTTTGAAATGCATTGATTGGCTGCAGTGTTTACCTATATAATAATTTGAGCACAGTAAGGTTCCACAAACACATGACTAAGTGGAGCTGATTCATTGCTGGGCTCTCAGAATCTGAATTAAGAGAATGTTATAAAAATAGCTGCAGACATTAGCAACCTGATCTTTGATTAGTGCTGTACAAACTGGGAGTGCAGTGGATCACCCATCTTGCAAATGCTATCTGATTCATATTGACATTTACCTTAAGACATTTTATAACAGCAAAATATAAAGTTAGAACTGTTTGGAGAAAAATAGTATCTGTATAATTTACATAGGAACAGGTGTGGTCCACTTTAGCCTCATGGCGAATCTGCCTTGCTCTTGAGGTCCTGGTCCCCACCCTGTTCATTTGTATTTAAAATAGTCTGTTTTTGATACTGGATAATAGTGTATGTTTGAATTCAATTTAACTTTTTAAAAGAAAACTATAATTTTTGAGAAGAACATGTAGATGAGGCATCACGCTGTAGAAACCTATATTCAGAGGCATTTCTGCTATTTTTAACTCTTAAAGCCCTTACTTTTCATCAGGATGGGTTTGTCCCATCCTGACCTAGTACAATGGGGTGGAACATGATATGCATGAGATATTGCAGAAATTGCAAAAGAGAAGGATCGTGTTTAGCAAAGCTTTAAGACTTTTTAATAGTAGAAGTTTTAAAGTTGAAACCATTTGGAGAAAAACAGAATCCACAAAACATAGGAACCGGTATTATCCACGTAGCTCTGCTTTGTTTCCAATTCAGTCCTGGCTAGTCTCAATGTCAAATCCACATAGTTATGCCCTTTAACACTGTGACCTTACAAAAATAATCATACTGCTGTGCTGAGACCCCATAATTTGTTATCCTGGGGATGTGAGTTTGTGACCTAGCTTATGTGACTTTTCACCTGTAGTAATGTGACCTTTCTGTATTTCCAATTGCAGGTTCTGACAGTTTCCCTCGTGGTGTCTGTGTGGAGAAGACCACACACACTCCATTACAACGACGGCTTTTGCTTGCGTTTTCCAGTGTTTCTTCTGTCAGAGAGTGCATCAGGCCTGTAACTCTTCAACTGCCAGCCCAGAGCTCAGCAGTGAAGAACACCCGTTGGAAATGGTAAAGATGACAAAATCAAAAACCTTCCAGGCTTACCTGCCAAACTGTCACCGGACATACAGCTGCATCCATTGTCGAGCTCATTTAGCGAATCATGATGAGCTAATTTCCAAGGTAAGGCCTTAGCGACAAGGGGATAGGCTGGAGTACTTGTTCTACTCAGTATGTGAAAGTGTTTTTTTTCCTCTGTTCGGGATTTTGGTTGCTGCATTGTTGACGAGCAGAAATACAATTCGATCTTGGTTGTTAGACTGAAATTCCAACTTTAAGGAGTGCTGTGTTAGCTGTTTTAGTTGGAGCCAGTAGCAGCGGTGCTGTATAACATTTCTGGGCCTAAATTAGACCAGGGGAAATAATGATTGGAGTTTCTGATTGTAGAGAATGCGTTTTAAAAAATGTTGGGTGAATATATTTCATAATATTCAATTATGAAGGGTTTTGGCGTGGAGGGGGAGAAACTGCTGCCACTTGTTGGGGGCAGGTGTGCTCAGTAAACGGGGCCACATATTAGATAATAATTCTATCAGAGGTGAGAATTTTTTTAATGCAGTGAGGTCTGATGAACTGGAATAGAACATAGAACAATACAGCACAAACAGGCCCTTTGGCCCACGAGTTGCGCCGATCACATCTACCAATCCACAGACCTATCTATAACCCCCTATCCTATTCTTTTCCATATACTCATACAGAAGTCTCTTAAAAGACCCCAGTGAGTTTGCCTCAACAACCTCCGACGGCAGTCGGTTCCATTCACTCACCACCCTCTGAGTGAAAAACCTACCCCTGACATCTCCTTTGTATTTGCTAATACAAATGCCCCGTTTGAAAGGATTGTGGAAGCAGACTTTCAAAAGAGGAATTGAAAAGGGATTTTTTTAAAGAAATGAGGAAATGTGACCAATCAGCTCTCATTTTGTAGAACCAACACAGGACATTGACAGCCTTCTCTTGTTGTAGGGTTCAGTCTGACTCTGCTGCTGTGCCTCTTGTAGTTGAACAATCTGCTGACAATTGCTGCCAAAGCTTAAAATATGAACTTGGAATGTTCTACCAAAGATCGGACAAAACCTGCACAAATATGCCTCTGAGAATCAACGTGGCAGGTGTTGCAGGAGAAGTGAGGAAAGAGAATCGTAGAAGAAGTGGGGCAATTGCCCTTTCTAACCTTCATGACCTTACTGCCTAATTGTAGGTCTGGCATTCTTATTTGCTACTGGATTTCTCTTTGAGCCTGGGCCTGTATCTGTGGGCTCCTTATTACCAATGCGCTGCACTCCTCTCTGCTGATGTGCTGAAAACTTTTGAAATTGAAAACTGTGGTTTTGGAACATGCACATTCAAGATAGCTGGAACTCAATGCAGTGCTGTGGGAGATTCTAGAAACCCCAGCTCGAAATAACATTTATGTAATCCAAGTATGGAGAAATGAGGGCATTTTGCTATAGCTCCTTAGAGTGAGAAAGAGGAGTGATCTGATGGAGCGATAATAAGCAGTGTTGGGACAGGGAGTTGGACTTGGACTTGTATCAGGAAGGAACAACTCGTTCCGTTTTAGCAGCACCCTTTCCTGATGTGCTACTCCTTTTTGTGGGATTACTGATTTATGTAATGGTGGCCAATACAAAAAGTGGCCTCTCACTGCCCAGAAATACTTCTATTTTTATCATAGTGCCTAATAGAGATTGACATATTTAGTGCGCTACCTTCATTGGTTATAAACCTGTTTCACGTGAGGGCATAAGGTTAGATTGGGAGTTAATTGATGCTTCAGGCAGTTCCCTGCCTTTTTTTTGCAAGAACTGATGTGGACCTACAGTTCTTGTTTGGTAACCAGTCAACTCCAACTCTGTAGCAATACTCCCTAAACCATTACAGGCTTGTTGATACTAGACCCATGTTCCTGCTCTCTATTGTTCTAATTTGTCATCTGGTCAAAGGACCTGACTAGCTAAATTACAGATTTCTCTATGCCTCCACCCCCCACCCCACCTCAAATGTTCTGCATTCCCTTATGCTGTGTGGAGTTCCATATCTTATTGTTGAACTTCTTTTGCCTGCCTTTCTCCATGGCATATGTAGTAGTTGGGAATGTTGCAATATATAATTTCCCGCACAGATTGGGGAAGAAAAACAGTGTATACTACTTCCCCTCTCAATCTCATTCCGTTTCTGTATTTTGTCTCTGTTACAGTCTGTGTGTGTGAGTGTATCCTTCCCCTGTCTGACTTATCCTTTTTCCTTTTTGGTATTGACAATCAGAAGTGTTAGTAACATGGATGATTGCTTTTCTGGGTAAGCCAGGCTTTGTTATGGCATGCAATGGGGTTGACAATAAATTCGAAAGACATGGAACCTGAGTGTCAATGGATCTAATTGCCATAAATAAAGTGCCTGGGATTTGGGCAAATGCCTTCAGAATAATGAAACTCATTACCTGGTGCAGCCACTGTCCAATAGCTGTTGGCTCATTTTTCTCTATATTGCTGCGGACAATATTCCCTATAGATGAACCACATAACTGACTGCTTGCTGGTATGTGCACCCTGTGATAGTGAGGACTGTTGCAGTTTCACATGATATTAGGTGTGGGAAGCTGTGGAAGGTTCACTGATGAAATCCAACTTCAGATTTGAGACAGAGGTGGCCTTGTCATGACTAGGGATTCTGAATGCTTTGTTGCAGGATCCTGTATTGGGTGGGTAAGAGGAAGTGTGACAATGTAGTGAGGATCCCAAGTAGGCATTCCTTGGCCTGAGAAAGATGTGTCAGTTTGACAATTTGTGTAGCTGACCTAGTGAGTCATTTATTGTTTGCCACATCTTCCAATGCAAATCTCTGGCTTCTTATCTTCCTCTGAGTGGTGATCTGAACACAGTGAATGTTATCTTTGAACTTGCCTCAGTGCAGCACTCCTGGCTGTTTGTGCAGTTCTTCAGTTCTGTGATGCTACTTGCTTCTGCTCCATGTTTTTAGAAATCTTGCTATGTCACTTTCTCTTGCAATCTCTGGCTCTTCCTTCAAAAGTTTTTTTAGAATATTAAATCTCCTCAATCCATGCTTTTGGTATTCTTCATGTGATGCGTGTTTTTCTCATCTCCCATGTTCCCCTTTTATGCAGTGTTCTTGGACAAGGGATATGGTAATAAAGTAGTTTCAGTAGGTAATGTGTAAGGAAATTCATAACCTGAGATAAATAAAAAGATTGCGAAAATGCTAAGTGAGCACTCCTAATAGGATTTTGCACCACAACAGATTTCTTCCCCTAATTTGTTGGTTGATCCGGTGTGATGGTTGATTCTGTACTGTTTTTGGTAATGGTTTGAGTCTCTGGAAGCTATAAAGTGTCATTATTTGCTGTGATGTGACATTAGAGTGACTGAGACACTCGGCTGCGAGGTGATTAGATTTGTTTATTGATCTGATTGTGTTTGACGTTTTAGGAGGAAAGCTGATTGCACAGGCTTGGAAAGTTTTCTCTCGCAGGCTAAGGTTGCTGCACCATTGCTGGATGTGTTCAGGCTGTTATTCCTTTGTGCAAGTCTGTACCGAGAGCCAGTAGGAACAGTTAACCCATATACCTGGACTTCTCTCAATATCTGTTTGCAATGCCCAGTGCCTGCAAACTGCATTATCAAAAAGGGTATGAGCCTGAGGCTGTGTCTTGGCAATATTTGGTATACTTTGGCTTGGACCCACAATTTTCAAATCACTGGCATCATGTAGTTGTATAAGTGATGGATGATTTTCATGCCAGCTATATTGTTCGGCTATAACTCCTCCCAAAAATAAAGCAAGCCCAGGATGTGTTGTGTTGCTCCACCTTCACAACTCTTGATATTGATCTTCTCCCCTTCACAACTCTTGATATTGATCTTCTCCCCTATACAACCATCCCACAGACATGGAAGGGGAAAGACTGGATAACTTGATGATTGTAGAAGTCAAATTGGGTGGGTTCAGTGACACTCTGCAGTGTAACTGGTGAGTGTGGATGGGTGGTCAGTTCTTGTAATTGGACCACAGGCTGACCTATGTGACACTGGATTTGGCCATTGGTGATGTGTAACCTTGGATCCCAGGACGTTAATTAACATTTAATACCAACATTAAAATTGGAGTATCTTTTAAATGCTGTTTCTTCTCTATTACTACCTTCATAATTAGCACTCAGCAGCGTTCTTTACAGTGAACTAGTTCTCTGTCATGCAGTATGCTGCTTCAGCCTCTGTTTTGGGAGCAGTGTGGAAACTTGGCACTGTTGTGATGAGAAGCTGCTGTTTCCCCACTGATTTGCTGACGAAGATGATACACTGGAGAAGTTCTGGACACTCCCAACTGTAACCTTGCACTGCCTGGTGAGGTGTGAGTTTCCTGTTGGTAATGGAAAGATTATGTAATCTGGAACCAATCAGAATCGCTTGTTGCTCGTGAGTTGATTTGTTCCTGGCTGAAGCCTGCCTCTGTCAAGTTTGGCAGATTTTCAGCAACAAAGAAATACTTGTACCAGCCTATTAATGGAAGATGCAGTTATAAAATTGATAGTGTGTAGCCCATAATAATGACAGAACAGTTAAATGTCTAAAAACTATGAAGATGGTAACACAGTGTAAGCACAGTGTGTTTATGACTGCTTGTACTAATTTTTTTTAGAATTGTTTAATATTGCAAGATCTTACTGGTCTCAAATGTCTTTGATGGGACTGCACACAATAAATGTGGTCAAGTATTCAGTGGGGACTTCTTTTAAAAAAAAAAACTACCAAAAGAAGTAAGGAGCAATTACAAAGTAAGAGAAAGTAATCACTTATTCCGTGTGGTAGATTTCAGCGTCTGCCTCTGGAATCTACATCACGAGTTTCAGATTTGAAAATAGTTTATTGATTTTTGAATGTGATGTATCTAATTAAAGGGTTTGGTCACCTTGCTCAAACACTCCCTTTTGCTATTAACAGCTGCTGCCTTTGCAAATGATCTATTCTGGTAACCAGTTTAGTGATTTTCTGCAGTTTAAACAAAAAAACCCTCTGATTTTAGTTACTGTGTCTATTTATAGCCCTTTATGTTGTGGATATCTTTTTATTGAGCATTCACTTGGCCTCTGTGTATTTGGGTAGCTTTGGCTATAGATGGCAAATAATAAAAGTGTACTGCATGTGGAAAAGATGTGCTAATGTTTTAGGTGTCATCTGCCATCCCTTTAAGACACTTTGCATTTTATTTAAAGATTATTTATTAGTGTCACAGGTGAACTTACATTAACACTGCAACTAATTTACTGTGAAAAATCTCCTTGCCACATTCCAGCATTTGTTTGGATACACTGACGGAGAATTTAGCATGGCCAGTGCACCTAACCAGCACATCTTTTGGACTGTGGGAGGAAACCGGAGCACCCAGAGGAAACCCATGCAGACATGGAGAGAACATGCAGCCTCTGCACAGACAGTGACCCAAGCTGGGAATCAAACGTGGGTCTCTGGCACTGAGACAGCAGTGCTAACCACTGTGCCGCCCGATATTGGTAATTTGGTTCAGGAACTGTGCAAAAGTTGTCTCATCCCTCCCCTTTTCTCCAGTTGGTGTTTAAGTATGAAAGGGGATTATTGTGAAGCTGGATTTTTCTGAAATGTGGAGAGGTGGTTTTATAAAACCAGAAAACTTGCTATTAGAGTATATTTTTTATTGTGAATGGATGGTTTCTCTCTAACAGGCCTCTTGATTGTGTGTGTGTGTGTGTGTCTGAGCATGTACACCTCATTAGGAATGGACTCTAGTTTAAGAAGGTCTTTTGATGTGAAATGCACATGCTTTTTAGTACAAAAATACAGCTCAGGTATTTTTTATGAAGGATGAAATTTAGACTAGAATCTCCTGGTTTGTTTTAGTCAAAAAAACCAATTAGTCTTTCTTTCTCTTTCTCAGTCGTTCCAAGGCAGCCAAGGACGTGCATACCTGTTCAACTCCGTGTAAGTATGTGGCTGTCTTTGCTGTTCACTGTTCTAGGGTATCTGTGTGCCTTTGCATTGCATGGGTTTGTGTTTTCTCCAAATTTGCACTTGTGAACTTGTCATGGTCTTTTGGGGGATGAATTATAAAACTAGAAACGATGAGTAACAGGTACTAGGCTCAATTTTGCAGTGGAAATCTTGGTTGATTAATTGAACCCAGTGGCTATTAATTTTTACTCCTAACAAAGATACCTGACCAGGTGTAAAATGAGAGAATGTGTGCGGTTTCTTATCCAGGGAGAAAGTCCTTCACAATGGCATGATGTTGTTAGAAACATTTAAAGCTGTATATTTGAAATCAGCTTGTTGTTTTTGATTCCTTTAAATTTGCTGGGATTGGGGGTTTGTGTTTGCAGGTCTGCGTTGCTAAATAAGAAATTGGGGTGGAGGTAAAGATGTAGCATTTGAGTGGTTTGATAGTGTAGGGTGGTTTTCCCCCACGTTGGGTCTCGAGTGGGAGAGACGGGTCTGTGTCAAGAGTTACTCCATATAATTGGTAGGATTTGTTCAGCTGTGTTTGGAGTTCATCATCTGTTGTAAATATATATGGGTTATGAAATAGTATCCCTCTGCATTATAGTGTTTGAACCATAGAAAACTACAGCCCCACTTGGAGTGTGTTAAGTCATTCTGTAGAGAGATTTTCAGGGTTGCATAGAAACATGCGGTCTTTGGGTAAGAGGCTGTGAGTGATTGTGTTCATTTTAGAAAAGATTCGCTTGGGAATCTGCCCTCTTCTACACTGTTTCCTTGAGGCTGAAATCATAATAGTAGATTTTCCAGTAGCCTATATTGTGACTTCAACAAAAGAGAATAGTCACCAATGGTTCTAACATTAGGAAACTTTTTTGGAGTCAGCTATTGTTAATGTAACTTTCCAGCAAGTTTAATGTTGTTTCTGTACAGTTTGGTGGTTCATAGAATCAGAATCTATAGTGCAGAAGGAGGCCATTTGGCCCATCAAGCCTATACAGACGTCAATTGCATATGGGTCTTATCCCTATAACTCCATTGTTTACCCTCCTAATGCCCTGATACTAAGGAGCAATTTATCATGACCAATCAACCTAACACATTCAGGAATGATAAAACTACACTTAAAATCATGGAATTACATTGGTTACTGCAGCTGTAAATGTACCTGTTTTAAAATACAGTACACAGAACATTACAGCGCAGTACAGGCCCTTCGGCCCTCGATGTTGCACTGACCAATGGAGAAAAAGCAATGACCCTCTAACCTAAACCATTCCATTTTCATCCACAAACCTATCCACGACCACTTAAACGCCCCCAAACTTGGCGCATCTACAAACGCTGCAGGCAGGGCATTCCATACCCTTACCACCCTCTGGGTAAAGAACCTACCTCTGACATCCGTCCTATAACTACCACCCCTTAATTTAAAGCTATGTCCCCTCGTGCTAGCCTTCTCCATCTGAGGAAAAAGGCTATCACTGTCCACCCTGTCTAATCCTCTGATCATCTTATGTGCCTCAATAAGGTCACCTCTTAGCTGCCTTCTCTCTAATGAAAATAACTTCAAATCCCTCAACCTTTCCTTGTAAGACCTCCCCTCCATACCAGGCAACATTCCTGGTAAACCTCCTCTGCACCCTCTCCAATGCCTCCACATCTTTCTTATAATGTGGCGACCAGAACTGTACACAATACTCCAAGTGCGGCCGCACCAGAGTTTTGTACATTTGCAACATGACGTTGCGGCTCCAAAATTCAATCCCCCTACCAATAAAAGCTAAGACCCCGTATGCCTTCTTAACAACCTTATCGACTTGAGTGCCAACTTTCAGGAATCTATGCACGTATACACTAAGATTCCTCTGTTCGTCAACACTATTAAGAGTCCTACCATTAGCCCTATACTCTATACATTTGTTATTTCTGCCAAAGTGAATTACCTCACTTTTCCACATTAAACTCCATTTGCCACCTCTCGGCCCAGCTCTGCAACTTGTCCAAGTCTCTCTGCAAACTATAACACCCCTCTTCACTATCTACAACTCCTCCAACTTTGGTGTCGTCAGCAAATTTAGTAATACATCCTTCTATACCCTCATCCAGATCATTTATAAAAATTACAAACAGCAGAGGCCCCAAAACAGATCCCTCAGGCACACCACTCGTAACCGAACTCCATGATGAATAATTCCCATCAACCACCACCCTCTGTCTTCTATCAGCTAGTATGTGGAATGTAGCTATGTTAATTCCATGAATTATTGTAGATCTATTAACAGCGTTGTTTGATCTTTATTCAGGGAAGGCTAGAGAAGGAGCTGGACATTAATGTAGAGGATCAACAGTTGGTGGGAGAAAGAGTGTATGATAGAACACAGCTTCTGGGAGGAATAGGCTTGATAGTTGAATACCCTTTGTACACTATCTGTGACTGTACACTATCTGTGACTATACACAAGTGCTTCAAAGTTCTATGTGACTCTCTAAGGCAGCTTCCACTCTGCCAGTCTAACAGCTTTCTTGAGGTAGAATCTTTAAATATTACCACAACTTTTCTTTTCCCTCTTTTGGAATGTCCATATTATTGGCTGCTTTCCCACTAGTGTCTGTAATGTGCTTCATTCTCATGAGTATCAGCAGGCTGCTTGGCTCAGGAAAATGCACCTCACTCATCACTCATTGCACACATGCACACACACTTACTTACACATCCCTAACAACTAATGGACCTGACATCCTAGCTCATGCTGCCCACCTCCCCTAGTTCGACAGACGAGGCAAACTGAGTCCCAATAGCTGCCCATGATATGATTGTCTCAAGTGGAATTAGACCCTTTGTTCTTGCAATTCCTTTTTCATATTACATCTGGGATTTCTAATTCATGTCAGTCATTTTAAATGTTCAAAAGTAATTTGCTGATTACCTAGATAGTAATTATACACAAAATTGGGCATTTAGCACAAGTAACTGCTGCAAGCTCATTCCTTCCTCTTGGCAAATTGAGGAAATTTGAAAGGGAGGATTCTTTCCTGAGATGCCCCTTTGAATAGGATAACAATGCTCTTTAGTATATTCTAGTTCAGATTAGTTTGTTCATCCAGTGATGAATGATTTTGAGGCCTTGACTTGGTTTGGAAGATAATGTGCTACTCTGTAGAACTTTTGTAAACCAGGGAGACTTCCAAATCTGAACTGACTGGTCGTCACTGGATAAGTGTTTTCTGACTGGCTGTGTGCCTGTGGGCTGGGATCAGAGGAGGAAGATTAAGTGATGGGCCAGACTGATTTGGTCCAGTGCTGTTCTGATGAGATTGAGCTAGGCTGAAATGCCATACTTGAGCAGATATGGATATTTGGCTTGGGGTGTGAGGCGGCGGCGGCAGGGGGGGGTCGTCGTCGGTGAACAGCTGGTGTGTCGGATCTGCCATGGTACAAACTTAATTTCATTCCACTCATCACCTCACTTGGTTTTTCTTTTCTATCTTGGCTATCTCCTTGACTGATTGGGGTAAAAAAAAATCAGAAAATCTTGGGCTTGTTTGAGGAAGCTCCAGGAGTTTTGGGAATTTCCCAAAGGTATTTAAACAAACTGGAGGAAACTGCTGTGACTAGGTGACACACCCCTGGTTAATCTCATCATTTGTGGGCAGAATTGCGAGCCATGCTCTGAAGTATTCAGAAGTATGCTGGATATATGTGAGTTCCTATTCACTGCATGTGCTGGCAACTAATATCACAGCTAGTGAGTCTAAAAATACTTCTGTATTTATTTTAAATATCTTGTAGCTTAATCACCTAGCTGTCTCCAGATGATCTAGATCAAATAGCCTATCCATTTAAATGAAATGTAATGATCTATTTTAAAGAACTTAATAAGATCTGATCTGAAGTGTTTTTCCTGAAAGGAAAAACCAAAGTCTCTCTACTTATCTTGATAATTAATGACCATTAGATATCAATTTAAGGTAAAAACCTGTTTCTAAACATTTTTCAGGCCTCTTAAAAATCCCAGTATGTGAAAGAATCAAGAATTAGGAGCAGGAGTAGGCCATTCAGCCCATTGAGCATTCTATAAGATTGGTTTCAATGCCCCTGACTTCTGAATCTATCTATCTCTGCCTTAAATATTCTATGACCCTGCCTCTTCAGCTTTCTGGTAGAAGAGTTCTACAGCCTCTCAATCCTGAGGGGGAAAAATGATTTCTGCTCGTGTTCGTCTTAAATGCAAAACGTCTCTCCTATAAGGGAAAACATCTTTTCACCATCAATCCTGCCAGCTTCCCTCAGCATCTTCTATGTTTTGTTAAGATCACCTTTCTTCTAAACTCCAAAGAATATAAACCTAATCTGTCCAATCTTTGTTCATAAAATTTCCTCTGAAGAATCAGTTGAGTTAACCTAGTTCTCCAGTTCAGTTCAACCAGCTCTGTTTTCATATCCTTGTAATTGCTCTTATACAAGATTAAAACTGGACTTCAACCTACTCTTCCTCTATACTGAATTCACAATTAAATCATATAATGATCACTGCTACCTAAGATGCCTTTGCTGAGATTATTAATTTATCAACCCTATCTCATTGCATATTACTAAATCTAGAATTGCCTTCTCTCTGGTTATATATTGTTCTACTCTAAAAGTGCTGCGAAAGCATTCTGTGAACTTGCCTTTCAAGCTACCTTTGCCAATCTAATATGCAGATTAAAATCATCCATGATTATTGCTGTATTTTTTGTCACAATTAGTTCTTCCTATATACACCATTCTACACTGTTTATTGTTGGGAACATTTTTGGCAATAAGCACTTCTGTTTAACTATCAAAATCCAGTAAAAATAGCCCAAGGAAAAGGCTATTATCACTTCAGCAAGGCATACCACATGACATATCTTCCACTCTGCTGTGGAACTTCAGACATTAGGTTGTTTTTCTGGTTTAACTGGGTAGCTGATTTAAAACTTTTTCTGAAAACAGACTTTGTTTTTTGGGTTGGCTCTAATGCTGCTTACTTTACGTCTTCACCACTCTGTTCCCAGCACAGAGTAACACTCCAGAAGGTCTTGTATGGCCACTGCTCGGAGCTCTCAGCATCATCCTCAAGTACCTTTTTTGCTCATCTGTTTTGATTCATTGTCTTTAGCCCTTCTTTGAAACTGACCTTTCCCAGAATATAAAAATCTTTTGAGATCTCCCTATTTGCCCCCATGTTTGTGTCAAATAAAATTTAATAACCTTGCATTATTTGATATTTTCATAATTGTAAAACTTCCTTCTACCCATTGAAATGTAGCATCTAAAAATCCAAATCCTTAATTATTTCCTAATGCAAAGTTTTGTCATGTTTCTTTATGTATAGAGAATTCAACTTGTCCATATTTACTTCAAGTGCATGCCTTTCACACAGACTATTATCATGCTTTGTAGACCTTGTAAACAATGTGGGCAGAATATAGGTGGAAAATAGGAAGGGGCTGAGAATGGATTTTTGGGGATACACAAAAGGTAATTGTGTAATGAGGAGATAAGTTGATTATTTGTCTCTGAGTGGGTAGATAATGCAACCAGACAAATGTCTACCCAGGTGCAACTCATCCAATTTGTCCTGTAGATATCCTAATACCAGGAAGGCACAGAAGTGCCTATCCTCACAACTGAATCCCCTATAATTATTTCATTTCCAAATTTTCTCTTTCTCTTCTGTGTAGCAGAGCCAACCGCAATGCGATAAAATTGGCAATGTTTGTTTTCCCCGAGAAGCCATTCCCCCAATAGTTTACCAAGAGGTATATTTGCTTTACAGGGGAATTGTTATAGGAGATTCTTGTATTGCTTGGCAGTCATCAAATCCCTGCCTGTGGAGCCTTAACCCACACTGTGAGCACTTCACTATACATGCTATCAACAATACTCTCTGGATGCACTACCGTGCTTACAGATGTAGCTCCAGCTCCTGAAACCCAGGCTTCCAGGAGCTGCAGCTGGTGGTATTCCTGCATGCTAGCCCCTGGCACTGGAAATGTTTTCAGCTTCCCACATAGAACTGGAGGAGCACACCATGGCTTTGAGCTCTCCTGCCATGACCTATCCCTTAATCTTTTTGGAAGATAGTTAAAATCCAATAACAATTTCTGTAGAGCCCTTCTTCCCTGGTTCTCTTCATTACAGAATATAGCTGTTATAAATGATAATCAACAGAATAAAGACCTTACAAACTATAAGCAATCAAAAGCAATAAATAATTACCTGACTGTACTTGCCCAATCAGCTGCTTCCTTTCACTTTGCATCACTTATGAATCCTAATATCACCTCAGGAGCTCCAAACTCCAATCTAGCACTTCGATTTCTCACTACACTTTTATGTTTCCAGCGTCCTGACCATCAGCTGTCTCCCTTGCAGTCTCTAATCCAGTTCTAGGTGATGCTGACTGTCTGTCCCAATGTCCTCTCCTTGCATTCTCCTCAAGGTGATACTAACTCTGTCTGGTGTCCTCCCCTCTTATTCTTCTCTACCGTTATCAATGGTGATAGAGAGAGTTTGTTATCAGAGGATGTCACTTGACTTTTGATTAGGGCTGAGCTATGTAATGTGGGACTGGAAATGCAGGATAATACCTTTTTTTGATTTTTTTTTTACAGGTTTTGACCAATATAGATCTTTCTTGCTTGCATTGGAGCAAGTGTGATTTCCATTCTGATCACTCCCCAGAATGCTGGTTTCTGGGATATTGTACTAGGCAATTTGTGTTGACTATGTGTCAAATGTGAAGTGGGGTGCAGAATTCATATTTCTGTTATGGGGATAAGGTACTTAGTAATGCTTAACTACTGTTTTTTAATCCCTCCAATATCCTCTTAGTATCTGTTATTCAATAGTATTTTTTTTAAATGATGCTTGTCCTGACCAAGTTGGCTTGACTCTCCAAGTCCTTCATGATTTTCTCTTGCCCAAATGTTTCCACAAAAGTGCTTTAAGTCTCTTAACATTGAATTATACTAAGTTGTGGAGATGCTGGTATTGGACTGGGGTAAACATAGTAAGAAATCTCTCAACACTAGGTTAAAGTCCAACAAGTAATTTCTGAAATCCCATTCACTTGAAGCAGTGCTTGGAAAGCTAGTGGCTTTTGCTGCCAAATAAACCTGTTATATTAAGTTGCCAGGGCTTGTGGTCTACATCCTAAAGAGTATTAAAGGAAGTGCAGTGGAGATTTTGGATCCATTGCTTATAATGGTCAAAATTTCCTGCATACGGGCAAGGTTCCAGTGGATTAGAAAAATGCTAATTTTTTTATCCAAAAAGGGAGGAAGGCAAAAAGTAGGAAACTGTAGACTGTTGTTGGTTAATTGTTAGAATATGAGAAATGGTTAAAATCCATTACTACGGAAGTTAGAACAGAACATTTGTAAAGTCAAATCACAACCATCGGAGTTGGTATGGTTTTAGGAAGGGTAAATCATGTTTAATTTGCTAGATTTCTTTGAAAATGTATCAAGCAAAGTATATAATGGGGTTCTTGTAGAGGTAGTATATCTGGATTTCAGGAAGGCATTTGATAAGGTTAATACACATGGTGTTAGGGGTAATTTATTAGCTAACTGACAGAAGACAGAGTTGGGATAAATGTCTCTTTTTCTGGTTTGTAAGATCTAACTAGTGAGGTGCCACAGAGTTTGGTCCTCAGTGCCCCAACTATTTACAAACGATATTAATAACTTGAATACAGGGTTAGGAGATACTATAGTTAAATTTACAGATATCACTAAAATCAGTGGCATAGTAAATTGCAATGAAATAAGAAACTTACAGGTTAATATGGATAATTTAGATAAGTGAGCCAAAATGTAGACTTTAACCTCTCACTTATCCAAGTTATCCCTTCTGGTTGGAAAAATGGAAAGGCAACTTATCTGAATGGAGAGAGATCTTGAAGGACAGAGATTTGGGTGTTCTTGTGCATAAGTCACATTAAAACTGGGATGTAGTTCAATAGCTAATAAGACAAGCAAATGGAATGTTGCATTTATAGCTAAAGGAATAGAGCATAAAAGTAAGCAAGTGTAGCTGAAACCATACAAAGTAAAGGTGACTGCAACTGCACTACGTACAGTTTTGGATTCCTTATTTGGAGAAGGACGTGGTGACATGAGAGGTAGTTCACTAAACTGATTTCAGAGATGACGGGTTGTTTTAAGAAACATTGAGCAGTTTAAGCCTGTACACATTATAGTTTAGAAATAGGAAGAGATCTAATAGAGAGAGAAAAGATATTGAGAGGATTTGAGGTATACAATTGAGAATTGAGGTATACAAGTTGATAAATGATATTAACAAAATGAGCGGGCAATCTAAAACGAGAGGTCATAGTTTTAGGGTAAGAGATGACAGGTTTAAAACATAGATGAGGAGAAACTACTTCTCAGAATAAACCTGAGGAGTTCACCGTCCCAGAGTGTGGTGGATGCCAGGACATTGAGAAGGCAGATTTTTAATTAGTAAATGGGTTGAAGGGTGATGGAGAATGGGAAGGAAAGTGGAGTTTGAGGCTGAGGTGAGATCATTCATGATTGTATTGAATAGTGGAGCAGGTTCGAAGGGCTGAATTGTCCGCTCCTAATTCTTACGGAGAAGCTTTATAGAAATCTAATTTATTTGCATTTCACAAGCACAGGTACACAAGGGGTATTCTTCTTGCTACATTGCACTAGCCTCTGCATACATGCAGTTTCCCTGCATTCTACACTGGTATGATATGGAGCAGGCATGGATTCCACAGTATAATGTAACAAGAGTTTGATGCCTGTGGGTGTGTTGTGGGTCTGCAGGCTTTGAAGTCAGAGTGTCTGTTGTGGGCTCTGCAGTGCATATGTGGTGTGACATGCAGCAGACTGAAGACTCTGATCTTTCCCCGTGCAGGGTGAATGTGGGCTGCGGCCCTGCTGAGGAGAGAGTGCTGCTGACGGGATTGCACGCTGTAGCAGACATCTACTGTGAAAACTGCAAAACTACTCTGGGATGGAAATACGTATGTGTCTCCTTGTTCTGATTATATTTTGCAAAATTGCTCATTTCCATTGCTGGTGATGGGTAAAGGGTAGAAACACTAGAGAAAAGGATAATGCAACTCTATTTCCTTTTCATGTCTCATATCTTGATGAGTCAGTAGTGTTCTCACATGTGCTGACACAAGAGCTGTGTGGAGTCCTGAAACTTTGTTGAGATGAAGCAGAATGTTATGCCACTAGGTTGAAGAGAAAGCACAGAGTATTTAAACATGCTGAGAAATCTTCTCCGACACAGTGCCACCATGAGATGTAATGTCCTTCGGACATCTTGGTGACCTCTTCAGGAGAGGTCTCAGCTGGACTCTAGGGAGAGATATGGCATCTAATCATATCTGTCAAAGAAGGCATATGTTTTGAGGAATATGGGGTGAAACCAAAATGAAATGGAGCCTGTAATTTGGCTCCAGATTAATAAACCAATTAAAGGATTGGAGTTCTTGCACTCTTCCCTTCACTCTCTGCAGATCCCTTTCCCTCCTGCCTTGAGTCTAGCTGATATAGGCCAGAACCGTATTTATCCCCTTGTTTAAAGCCCCGGTGTGATATCCACTGTCTGACCAAAACAAAATGTTGCAAATGCGGGAAATCTGAAATCAAGACAAAATGCTGGAAGCACTCAGCAGGTCAGGCAGCGTTTGTGGAAGAGAGAATTCATTTAAGATTTCTCTTTTCCACAAATACTGCCTGACTTTGTAAAAGACTTTACAGCAGAGAAAGAGGCTTTTCAGCCCATCGTGTCTGTACTGGCCATCAAGTACATATCTATTCTAATACATTTTCCAGCACTTGATCTGTAGCCTTCTGATGGCATTTCAAGTGCTTGTGTAAATGTTTCTTAACTGTTGTGAGGGTTCTTGTCTCCAGTACCCTTTCAGGCAGTGAGTTCCAGATGCCTACCATGTTTTTTCTCAAATCCCTCCCTCGCACCACCACCACCACCACCCCCGGCCAAATATCCTGCTCTTTAACTTAATTCTGTACCTCTTGATTATTGACTCCTTTCCTAAGAGGAAAAGTTTCTTCTTTATCTACAATCCCTCAATTTTGTACATCTCAATGAAGTCCCTCCTCAGTTTTGTCTGCTCTAAGAAAAATAACTTCAAACCCAGTTCTGATGGAAGGTCATCCAGACTTGAAATGTTAGCTGTATTCTTTCTCCACAGATGCTGAAGATGTGCTGAGATTTTCCAGCATTTTCTGTTTTTGTTTCAGATTCCAGCATTCGCAGTAACTTATTTTTATCCCAGCTTCTCTTCAGAGCTGAAACGTTCCAGCCCAAGCAATATCCTCTTGAATGTCCTCTGCACCCTTTCTAGTGTCTTTTGTTCCACGCATTCTATCTTTATTATCTTTATCTGGTTTTGTTCAAGTGTGACCAAGTAGATAACTTTCCATGTATGGCATCTTGTAGTTATGTCTGTATTGAGTTGCTGCCTTCAAAAGGAAGAGATAATTGTTCAATGCTCCACCAATCGTGACGATGCACCAATCTGCTGGGGTCCATCTTTCTGTATCAATAGAGTAGTAATCCCCTGGTATGAGCCCTACATATTGCAAATGCTGAGCCATTAACTTCGGTAGGATTGGAAGATTCTGCTGAGTATCGTGCACTATCTGCCAGTGAGATTTCTTTACTCAGCAAATTTCATCTTGGTGGATTATCCCAAGGAAATGGTCTGATCAAATCACCTGAAGACTGTTTTATTGTCAATTCCCTTTTCCCATTGTCCATTTACAGTACATATAAACTACTAACCAAACCTTTGGTTATCTTAAAACAGTGTTTAAGAAATCTCTGCTTTTTATTCATATGGATAATGTGTAATTAAAGTCCTGAAACCACGTTTGTAGTTATCAGAATACATTACCAATTGGAAAAATTGATTTTTCTTTGCCTTTTTGGTATTACTATTGGACAATCTTTAATCCCAGCACTAGATTCACCAGGGAGACATGGGTACCAGGAGAGGGGCATAGATGAAGTGAAGAGGACCATTTCGATTTAGAATGGCCTCAGGCTGCCCTACTGACAGCAGCCTATTCTTTGGCGGAATGACTGTGCACTTTTACGTGTAGTGGGTTAGTGGTGGATTGGGGGCTGCGTTTGTGGAATGAGGAGCACTCTGGAACATAAAGTGACACAACATATGCGGCGCTGTAGAGAATTCATTGTTGGGATATTCATTCCACCATAATAGTCAGAGATATCTTTGGGAGCAGATTGCACATCCTGTTGAATTGTGACATTTTAGTCTCCATTTTTCCACTGGTTAATTTCTTTTATTTTGGATGTTAAACTGTTATGCACCCATTTTCCTATCCCACTGACACCATTTCTTCTGTTTATTTTGCAGGAACATGCCTTTGAGAGCAGTCAGAAGTACAAAGAAGGAAAGTTCATTATTGAATTGGCTCACATGATTAAAGACAATGGATGGGAGTGACCAGAGTGCTGTACACCTGTGCTGCCGTTTTAACACGAGGCTGATCTAATGGACAGGAAATACTCTGCTATGGGACAGCTCTAACATTTGCTGACTTTTTAAAAAAAACTTTACAGCTGAACCATTGATGTCGCCTTGTCAGCCCTTGCTTTTTTTAAATCTCTCCGTCTAGGTTTGGTGTTCCCTCGTGTGAAACAATTCTTCTATTGATGAATTGTTTTTTTCTAAGCTCTTTACGATTTGAATGAGTGAGGGGGGGGGAGAATTGATTTTTGGGGAGTATAGCTTTACAAATGATTGTTCTGAACTTAGTTGTCTTCTCCTCCCCTTTAAACTCCATTGTGTATCTCTTCTATTGCTGTGCATGCTTTTATTCTAGACAACTGGATTAGCTGAACAGCATAGAGAGGGTTGAGAAGGGAGTTTATATATGTATGTGTATACATATGTATATTAATGGGTATGTGTATATATTATACATCTACATGTAGCATTTTTAATTTCAAGAGTTGTTTTGGGATTTGGGATAATCGCAGTGTTGTGGCATTAAGATAAATGAATCCCATTGGTTGCGATTGACTCCTCTCTTCCAAATCGTGGCTCGATATCCAGCATTCAACAACTACAACGTTGATGGGAAAAGTTAGGGAGAAAGAGGAACCATTTGAAATTGATAAAAAGGACACATGTGGCTGGTTCCATGTATAGTCATACACTAATGCACTGGACAAAACCGGGCGCAAAAAGAGGGATCTTCTGGGTGTGATATCCATTTTCTACGTGTAGAGCTGGGCTCCCGGTCTGTGGACCGTTAACGACTTAACGGAACGCAGGAAGTTCCTTTGCACATGCCTGGGAAATGGAAGTTCAAAACACACATGCGCACGCATGCACACACAATCAGAACTTTGTTTTTGTTCCTTTTAAAAGAATTATATATTTTTATCTTTGCATTCTCCTGTTCTGATCTCTGCATCCTGCCACCTAGGTTTTGTTTTGGCAGATGGCCATTCCCTGTTCTTGGACAGATTTTTGGGTGCAATGGTTTGCTGGTTAAATCATTTTTCTTTTTGTTATGTAGGTGCGCTCACTACTTACAACGGTGCACTCTGCTGCTAAAAGTCTCTCGTGCAGTGTTAACAGCAAGGTTCAGCAGAAATTCTGCTCTTCTCTGCTTTTTTTCCCCTCCAAAAATTTTTTAGAAGGAAAGGTGATGTTACCAGTGTGATTGCTCTCATCTCCTTTTCATTCTGTGTTCCTATTACTGCTTACGTGTAACTTTTTTTGCCTGTGTTCTTACCTGAATTCTCATTCTCTGGTGGGGGTGCAATGATTTGGAACACTTGGGGAATGGGTCCTGGTCACACGAATGCCGCTGAAGGAGGGAAGTATGGGGCCAGTCTGGTTACTGAGCCAATTTTCCAGCAGGGTCACACTAAAGAAATTATATACTTGAAACAGACTACAGATCGAAAATCTTGTTAAACCAATTTCCCTATATAGATATATATATATATATATATAAACTTTTTTTGTACATTTAGAAGAAGAGAAAACGTATTTAAGGTTTTATACATATTTTTACTGGGTAAGTTGATTTGCTTCCCCTACCTGAGCACTTTTGTTCACTGGAACTTGTCTTTTGTTGCGATAACACTTACTGTCTCGTTGTAAGCTGATTTAAAAAGTTTTTTCTTTAAAAATTTCTTTTCATTTTTTAACTTTTTTTAAAAAAATAAATGATCGTGGGGCTGGGGCTGTGGGAGTGGAGGCAGCTCTTCTTGGACCAATTGAACAGACCGATGAGCTGGCCAATCCCAAGGTGTTTGTTGGTTTGACCTTCAGAGATGGTTAATGTTTTAATTTTGAACTTTTGATGCGAAAAGATAGCTTTCTGATTTTTTTTCCATTATTTTGAATTTTCTTATCTGAGTTTGAGACTCGAGTTGTTAATATACATCCAGTATGGTGAGCATTGTTCTGAAGAGCAGTGGTCAGCGGCTGATTGGTACAAAGGCGAAGTGAAATTACAAGTCTGTACGCTTTTCTACAAGGATGATTGATAACATTACAAGTTCTAAAGCTTGTTCTACATAAGAAAAATAAGGATTTTTTTGTGCCTGAATTCTTTTAATTTTTGAAAAGTAAACTTTTGAATGCTTTCTTCCCCCTTCCTCCCCAACCCCCCCCACTCCCTTATAGCTATTGGGACTATACATTGCTTTGCTGATCTGTCTTGAAACTACATCAACTTTGTGCAGCAACTCACTGTATTGTACTGGAGTTAAAATAAAGACTTTCACCAAGACACGTGCACCCTGTCTGTCAATGTTGGTTGAAGAGCTACTCAAGTGTGAAGTTCATGCATTAGCAAAGGTGTGAAGTATACAGATGGAGCTTGAAGCATTGTTGCCATGGCAACTCTGAGCTTCTGTGCTGAAACAGATGGAAGTGTAATTAATACATTCCCGAAATTTTATTTGTGGATAACTCCCTTCTTTCTTTCCCCCCCCCGCGCAACTCTTATATACCCTGGAGTGAAATGTGATTCCACATTAATAATGTGGAATTATGTAACAATGAATAATGGAAGCCTACTACTGAGATGAGCTCGTCACACATCCTTCATTTTGCAAAGCACTGTAGATTCTTTTCCCAATGTCAACTGTTGCTTCCAATTCAACAGCATTCTGCCAGTACAGATACAACAGACCATCAATTTCAGAATTCAGAAATAAAACCTAAAAGTTAAATCCAGGCCTTTCAGCAGTGAACATGCAAAGCATGATAGACTGGAATTCTCCGGAAAATGCAAGTTAATACCAGGTTAATTAGTTTTTAACAAAGACATTGGTAAATATGGGGCAAAAGTAACTAAATGGAGATTGGTCATAGATGAGGCCTGATTGGATGAAATAACAAGAACAAGCTCAAGATCATAATCAAATAATAATGAACATAATAAGATCAAGAACAAAATCATAATCACATTATTAATGTGATTCATTGCTTTGGTAAATTTTCCTCTTCCCAAATTTACCTTTTCTGAGAGGAAGACACAAGGTTTAACAATTTGAGAAAACTGTTGTTTTGGAACAATGTTGTGTCGGGAAAAATATATTGATTTGAAATGGAGCTTTCCCCTCACCGTAAATGCTTCATGGACATTCAGTTTGAAGTAAAGTTGCTGTTATTTTGTCTGTGCACTTTGCCAAAAACAATGAAATAATGACTAACTTGCATTTGGCAGTTCTTAAGGAATTTCAGTCAGGCAGCCTGAAAGAATTTCTGTCTTTCAAATGGTGGCCTGGACACACTCAATGTCTGGAACTAGGAGATAGAAGGTTACTTTGTTTAAGCATCTCATCTAAAATGGTATGGCTGAAACTGTGGTACTCACTTCTGCATTGAAGTTAGTTGGCTGAAGACATGTTTTTTATAAAAAAAAAGGACTGTCCATCCTCAAATGGAATGGTTTGACCTGAAATGTTAACCTATTATTAACCTCTTCACAGATCCTCTAATTACAAAATATTACTTCAAATGCATGTAATGTCCATTTTGGTTCAATTGATATTGGCTGTGACTAATGTAGGTTCCCAATAGTTAGTTTTAAATTCCTGTTCAGTATCTGTTGATTTGTGTTCTGACTACTTATCAAGATTTCCTCCACCTCAGTTAAAGTCCTAATGTGGGTTTGGGCTTGCTTGCTTGCTTGCAATGATGTAGTGCTTCTAACGTGGTGAAATACTCCAAAGTGCTTCATAGAAGAGAAATTTTGATATTGAGACAGAGTCAATGCTGAGGTAGTTGACCAAAACCTTGAGTGAAGAGATATGTTTGAAGGAGGAAAGAAAGGAGAGATTTGGGAGAGAAATAACATACTGGCATGAAATGCAAGAACACGATTATAACCATTGCTGATGCTAAAATTAAATATTGCTCAAATATTTGAATTTTGTGCAACAAGTCATGATCATTTTGTTGAGGCTGTCCAAAGACATGTAATTACCAAATATTTCATCTAGTCCTTTGAGTAGTGTACACCAAAATCATTAATTTTAGCCATTAATGGCTAATCCGGTGCTGGTGTAAACTCCATTGATGTGCAATGGATTGTGGAAACAGGTCAGGGTATCTGGCCTCTTGAGCTTGTTCTTGTTATTTCATCCAATCAGGCCTCATCTATGACGAATCTCCATTTAGTTACTTTTGCCCCATATTTACCAATGTCTTTGTTAAAAACTAATTAACCTGGTGTTAACTTGCATTTTCCGGAGAATTCCAGTCTATCATGCTTTGCATGTTCACTGCTGAAAGGCCTGGATTTAACTTTTAGGTTTTATTTCTGAATTCTGAAATTGATGGTCTGTTGTGTCTGTACTGGCAGAATGCTGTTGAATTGGAAGCAACAGTTGACATTGGGAAAAGAATCTACAGTGCTTTGCAAAATGGAGGATGTGTGACGAGCTCATCTCAGTAGTAGGCTTCCATTATTTGTCAAGTCTCAGAAGCAGATCAAATCTGACTGTTTGGCTGAGAGCAGTTTTGCATTTTCAACGGGAAATAGCAGCACTCCAACTTAACAATAGCTTTTATAATAGGTGTCCAAACTGTCTTGAGGACCAAATGCAGCCTTTGAGCTGGGGAATTTGGGCCATGAAACCTAGGCATTGTTTTTGTTTTATTCTGATTTGTTGCTTTTAGGTTTTCAAATGAGATTTTGATCTCTGGTGCTGTCAGTCATCCTCTGGCACGGTTTTAAAGCACAGAATTCCCCATGGTGCCCTTGCCAAGTTTCATCCCTGAGTTAACATCACTGAAAGCAGATCATCTGGCCAATATTACATTACTGTTTAAGGGAACTCGCTGTGTGCAAATTGGGCACAACATCACCTGTTGTCATGAGCGTATTGGATGTCCAGCTGTTTGGGATTTCCTGAGGTTGGGGAAGGTGCTATATAATAAGACTCTTTATTTTGTGCTTGTTTTTGCACTTCTGAGTTTTTCATCGCTGGAGGCTGTTGCTTGATGCAAGTGCTTCATTAGCCACAGAATCTTAAATTAGCATATCAAGGCCTATTCAGTAGTTTCAGTAAATGCAAATCAGGTGTTCATACTTTTCATAGCCATTTTCAGCAACTGACTTCAACCCATTTTGCAATCAGTGGTTTAACGAATGCTGGTGTTAGTAGAATACTGATCAAAACAAATATAGGCAACCATGTGGTTCTGTCTGGCTCTGGCACGAAGTGAACCCAGGGTGGAGTCTAAATAGATGAGCCACGGTAACTGGGTGAGGAAAGTCAAATGGCACTGAGTGGAATAGCTCCAAGTTACCAATTTCCTTTTTGAATGTAGTCAATGTCTGATTGAAATGGCTTTGTTCTGTACTTTGCATTTTTCTTTGGTTACATGATCTAGGTGATCTAATAATGGGGGATGAGAAAGTTATTAAAATGTGGAAGTGGTAAGATTTGATTCATGCCTGTTGTGACAAACCTCACTGCATTGGAGTCATTTCAGAAGACTGAAACTGGCTTCAATTCCTATTTCTGTAAGTGAGCTCGAGTGTCATGGGTTTGTCCATGCAGCAGCCCAATTACTGTATTACTGACATTCCAAGCAGCCTCCTTCACCCAGCGAATTGAAATTTGGTGCTGATGCTACATCAAAATGGTTACAGAACTGGCCACTAGATTTCCATACAACAAAGAGACTTGACGTGGGCCTTTTGCAACCTTTGGTTGGGAAGAGCTTTGGAACATCCCATGAAGTTTTTTTTTGGATGAGTTGTCACATTGCATGACAATCGGTTTGCAAATTGCAAAGTGATAATGACCAGATAATCTGATTATGTTGGTTTGAAGGCTTTATGTCAGTTTCAGGATGAATATCGGATAGAACATGATGGGGGGGGGGGGTATGGAATAGTGGAGTCCTCCCTACTACTGCCATAGGATCTTTTCCACTCAGTTGGGAGGGCATGTGGACCCCAGTTTAATCTTCCATCTGAAGAGCAACACTCTTACTTTGTGCACACATGTTTCTAGTAAAGCTTTGGACGCTCACCCTCCTAATGAGGACAAGTGTTCCCATTTATTGTTTTCCCAAGAATTTTGATCTTGTGTTACTAAAGATGAGACCTGTGCTGTTAATTACAGATGTCATCTAGCTTCTGCATAAAAATTGAATAATTCTATTTGGAAAATAGGTGAGTTTAACTGTATTTCACATTGGTACATATTTTAAGAATTTTTTGGATGAAGTAAACAGGACCCTTTCAGCTCTTTGGGATGAGAGAATGTTAGTATTCCCCGACTGCCTGGAGTGGAGATGCCTGAACGAAGTGCCTAGATTTGGTTGAATTTTTGTCAGTTGTTGCCTAAGGTGCGGGGTACTGGTGATGGGGAAGCTTCCGAAATTGTGGCTTGCAATGCAGGCTAAATGTAATTTTAAAAGTTGAGATTACATTGCCTTTCTTTAGCTCGTGGTGGAGACCATTCTTTTGTTTCTGGGTCAACCAAATCAACTAATACAAGAAGATGAAATCAATCTAATTTGCTCAATTTCCAGATTGTTGATGAACTAGCCATAGCAGGCATGTCTAACCCATTGACTCTGGACCACATTCACTTGCCCCTCAATGTCAACTGATGCAGCAGAATCAGAAGAAACAGTTCATTAGTGAGAAGCATGGGAATTTTAAGAAAACTGCTGCTGATTTTCTTAGTAAGCATGAAGAAGATAGCATTCATCATCAGTGCCCAGCTACTGTATTGCGTCATGAATTGCTCATCACTTTCTCCTACCAACTGAGACCACTAAGCTCAAGTTAGGGCGATTACTCTATTATTTGCCAGGAAAATAATTACATAAAACAGCAAGTGTTGCTTTCAATTCATAGGAGACTTGATCTGTTTATGGAAAATGCTTGTCTGCTGTTGACGTGAATTAAGAGCAAATTCCCCAACCCATTAGGGTTGTAGAAGATACTGTGCCTTCAGCTCTTGGATTACAAATGCCTTTTGTAAATCAGCCAATTCTTGTGTTGCTCCCATCTTGTGATTCCAATCCAGGTCCTCTTCATAAATTGATGCGCCTCCCCTTCAGGTCCCTCCAATAATGTCAATATTATGTCTTACACAATCCTTGTTAGCTTCGTCAGAATTTCTTGGCTTGGGGATTTGAGTCAGTTGGAGTCCCCTGTATAGTTACAGCAATATGAATGGAATAGAACATAGAACACTACAGCGCAGTACAGGCCCTTCGGCCCTCGATGTTGCGCCGGCCAGTGGACCCTCTAAGCTAACCTATTCCAATATCATCCATATGCCTATCCACCGACCATTTGAATGCCCCCAAAGTAGGCAAGTCCACAACTGCTGCAGGCAGGGCATTCCACACCCTCACCACCCTCTGTGTAAAGAACCTGCCTCTGACATCCGTCCTATAACTACCACCTCTTAATTTAAAGTTATGTCCCCTCGTGTTGATCATCACCATCCGAGGAAAAAAGCTCTCACTATCCACCCTATCCAATCCCTTGATCATCTTATACGCCTCAATTAGGTCACCGCGTAACTTTCTTCTCTCTAATGAAAATAACCTCAGGTCCCTCAGCCTTTCCTCATAAGGCCTTCCCACCATACAAGGCAACATCCTGGTAAACCTCCTCTGCACTCTTTCCAATGCTTCCACATCTTTCTTATAATGCGGCGACCAGAACTGTACGCAATACTCCAAGTGCGGCCGCACCAGAGTTTTGTACAGTTGTAACATAACCTCATGGCTCCTAAATTCAATCCCTCTACCAATAAAAGCTAACACACCGTACGCCCTCTTAACAACTTTATCAACCTGGGTGCCAACTTTCAAAGAGCTATGTACTTGTACCCCAAGATCCCTCTGCTCGACAACACTGTTAAGGGTCCTTCCATTAGCCCTATATTTCATATGCCTGTTATTCCTACCAAAGGGAATCACCTCACACTTATCCGTATTGAATTCCATTTGCCACCTCACGGCCCAGCTCTGCAACCTATCTATGTCCCTCTGCAAACTGTAACATCCATCCTCGCTGTCTACAACTCCCCCCACTTTGGTATCGTCAGCAAATTTACTAATCCAACCCTCTACACCCTCATCTGGGTCATTTATAAAAATGACAAACAGCAGTGGCCCTAAAACAGATCCTTGAGGTACACCACTTGTAACTGCACTCAAGGTTGAATATTTCCCATCAACCACCACCCTCTGTCTTCTATCAGCTAGCAATTCCTAATCCAAACTGCTAAATCATCTTCAATCCTATGCATCTGCACTTTCTGCAGTAGCCTATCATGGGGAACCTTATCAAACGCATTGCTAAAATCCATATACACTACATCAACTGCCTTACCCTTATCTACCTCTTTGGTCACCTCCTCAAAAAACTCAATAAGGTTTGTGAGGCACGACCTACCCTTCACAAAACAGTGCTGACTATCCCTAATCAATTTATTCCTCTCTAGATGCTTATAAATCCTATCCCTTATAATTCTTTCCAAGACCTTGCCCACAACAGAAGTCAGGCTCACCGGTCTATAATTTCCAGGATGGTCCCTACTCCCCTTTTTGAACAAAGGGACAACATTTGCCATCCTCCAGTCTTCCGGCACTATACCTGTAGCTAACGAAGACATGAAGATCAAAGCCAAAGGCTCTGCAATCTCCTCTCTAGCCTCCCAGAGAATCCTGGGGTAAATCCCATCTGGCCCAGGGGACTTATCAATTTTCATACCCTCAAGATTCGCTAACACCTCCTCCTATGAACCTCGATCCTGCCCAGTCTACAACCTAGTATCGCAGTATTCTCCCCGACAACATTGTCTTTCTCCTGCATGAATACTGACAAAAAATACTCATTCAGTGTCTCTCCTATCTCCTCAGGCTCCACGCACAACTTCCCACTGCTATCTCTGACTGGCCCTAATCTTGCCCTAACCAATAACACCTCTTTTCCCACAAACATACTTACCTTTGCTGCAACTAAGATGGAAGATGTGTTAAGAGTAGTGATTTTTTTAAACAATTGCCTTTTATTGAAGTGTATTTGATGTAATTGCTGTGGAAAGGTTGGTGTGAGAGTTTTAAACGTTGTTGAATGTGGTGCATTAATGCTACTAACAATATTGGCCGAAACAAAATCTGGTGTAATTTGGACTTTATTGGGGCCGGTTGTTCTGCTGTAGCTTGTCAAGTGGAGATACTTGAGAGTGGTTGGGGCGTGGAGTAAATTGCTGTGATGGTGGAGTCGGACACTTTAGGAACTTTCAGGCAGTTAAAGGCACATGGAGGTGATAGCTTGATCTTGGAATTGGACATAGTTTGGCACAACGTTGAGAGCCGAAGGACCTATACTGTGCCGTACTGCTCTATGCTCTACGTAACATTGTACTGCTGCTATTCCTGGCTACTTTTTTGGAAATGTCGACAATCCAGCCTTATGTAAAAGGCAGCTGGATGGGGGAAAAGAACAAATGTCATGGTGTCAGAAGCTTGCCCAATGTGATTATAAGCACTTCAAGAGATTCTGAAAGATATGTCTCTGACCCTTGTCTGTAGGGATGGGTTAAAAGTGACTGCTGCTGCTTTGTGTCGTGAGCAAACCCATGTCTACCGTTTTTTCCCAGACAGTAGCAGATTGCTTCATGCACATACAATTGAGACTCTGCAGGTATCCTAGATACACTAATAAAAGGCAATTGTCCTGAAAACTTTTTAATTGCATCTCTCCACGGATGCTACCTGACCTGCTGAGTACTTTCTGCATCTGTCTCTTGTCTTCAAGTCACTATCTACTCTGAGATCTGTGCATAAGCAAATTGTTTATCTATTTGAAATTAAAATGATCTAATTCGGACCCAGTAAAGTTTGTCGGCATCCCTTGTGCTATGTTGCAAATCCTGTGATGGCAAACAAAATCAGGAAATTTGGCTGATTTTGCCATCTCCCTGCACAGGATCTACCTGTGGCAGGTAACACTAGTGTAATATCATAAAATCCTGAAGATGAAGTCTACTGATGAACAGTGTTCCTGACTATGTATAAGTATTTGAACACAATGCTCAAATTCTCGTTCAGGAGTCTAATTTTAGTTGGTCATTTTCTAAGACCATAAGATGTAGGAGCAGAATTAGGCCACTCAGCCCATCGAGTCTGCTCCGTCACTCAATCTTAGCTGATATTTTTCTCATTCCCATTTTTCTGCCTTTTCCCCATCCCCTTATTAATCGAGAATCTGTCTATCTATCTCTGTCTTAAAGACACTCGATGACCTGGCCTCCACAGCCTTCTGTGGCAAAGAGTTCCACAGATCCACCACTGGCTGAAGAAATTCCTCCTCATCTCTTTTAAAAGCAACGCAGAGGGTAGTGGGGGAGGTAGTGGGAGCAGATATGATGGTGACTTCTAAGGGGCATCTTGACAAATTATATGAATAGGATGGGGATAGAGGGATGTGGCCTCCAGAAAGATAGATTTTTAGTTCAGTTGGGCAGTGTGGTTAGTGCAGGCTTGGAGGGCCAATGGGCCTGTTCTTGTGCTGTAATTCTCTTTTCTTTGTTCTTTAATGAATAGTCCCTTTTTTAGCCTGAGGTTGTGCCTCTGGTTCTAGTATTTCTTACTAGTGGAAACATCCTGTCCATGAATACTCTATCCAGGCCTCTCGTAAGTTTCAATAAGATCCAGCTCCATCCTTCTAAACTCCCAGTGAGTACACAGTGTCCCCAAACATTCTTCATACAACAAGCTCTTCATTCTAAGGATCATTCTTCTGTACCTCCGCTGGACCTTTTCCGAGACCTGCACATCCTCCCTTAGATGTGGGGCCCAAAACTGCTATCGATATTCCAAATGGGGTCTTGTACAGCCTCATGTACATCCTACATTCTAAAATGTAGTAATTTTCATGCTCTGGATGGTTTTAGCATGCCTAGCTCTAGCTAAAGGTTCAGATCAGCACCCATGTGATCGTGCTTCCACAACAGACTACTTTACTTTATAAGGAGAGTCACATCACCATGGATTACATGCTGCTGGAGAATTTGGAAAGTACAAACATTTTAAATTAGCCAAGTTGGAAGTACAAAGAATAGGACCAAAGGAGGATATATAATAAATAACATTAACGCATAAATGGAACATGTGGACATATCTTTATTATATTATGGTATGTGCACTCCAACAGTCAACACACTTTTTGTTACAAATATCTTAAGACCAGATAAGATGCTCTGTGAAAGTACATCTTGAATCTGAATCCCAAGTTAGACTGGGCCCCAACAATTTTTCTATTTTGCCATATATATGAGGAAAGGATACTTCCCTCCAGAAGTAATTCCACTGACAAATTAGGGATCCTTTATCAAAACAAGCTTCCTTCATAACCCAGTTCAAATATAACTCTTAACAAAATGAACTTTTGACAGTTGAGCAATAGTTTAAACAATGAAAGGAAACAACTGCAATTCCTGATGTATTACTACTTCAGTTCTGAATAAGCAACAGTCCATTTAGACTCCAATAAATACAGTTAACAAACCTAGATTAAAAAAAAGCTACAAATTAGGTTAACAGCCTTGAAGCTTTCAGAGACGGCTTTGATTTTTAGAGCAACTTGCAGACTTCTGTCTTTAAATAAAGCCAAGCAGAAACTGAACAGAGCTGCTTTTCTCTGCTACAAACCTAACTCTTCCCATTAACTACATTATCACATGACCTTGTATACCTAAACCCACTTTCCATTCCTTCAACCAAGAAATCCCAGACAATGGTTTGCAAGCAAAAATCCATTAGCGCTCTCCTATATAGTGTTTACTATGTGGCTAAAATGAGTGATTATCCTGCTTTCCCAGCATCTGATCAGTGCTCAATCTACGCATACTAACTGTGTATAGGGGAAAAAAAAGGTCTCCTTGAGCATAGCAACAGCACAGTATCATAAACACTTGATGGACATTTAATAATGCAGAATATATTGAGTTTAGATTATAGCACCTTAGGGAGGGTATATTGTCCTGAGAGGAAATGCAGCTCCTAATCATTAAGCTGATACTAGAGCTAAAACAGTTAAATTGAGGATAGGTGGTATATATAATAGACTTTCTATATAGCTTTAGTAAATTCAAGGGGGCAGGGTGAGATATATCCAAACTAAGACTGTTAAGCAAAGAAGGTAATGATTATGTAACCAGAATGGGCTGAATTGAGATACAGATTGGATTGAAAACATAGGAGCAGAAGTAGGGCATTTGATCTTTGTGCTGTCTCCGTCATTCAATAATATCGCACTATTCTGGTTATGGTCTTGACTCCATTTTTTTTCTCTCCTCCTCTTTTGCTTACCACCTCTGCTTTAAAAAATAGTCAACAATTCTGCTTCTACCACCTTTTTTTCACGGAGAGAGTTCTACACCCTTTGACTTCACCTTGCCTGAGTTTTAATGGATGGCAAGTTATTTTTGAACAGTGACCCTAGTTCTCGATGCACCCATCAGGAAACATTCTCCCCATGTTGTGAAGTTAATGTTTGTAAAATTATTTTAAAAAAACTTCCAAAATGCTAAGAGTTGTCAAGTTCCATGGTTCTGTTTGAAAAGGTTTTCTTGTGCGTATTGAAGAGAAGTAGGTACATGCTGTACACAGACTGCAATATTTTACCACGAGCCTAGACAGTGGTGCTGCCAAGGCAACAAGTTGTTTTGAATTTTAACCCAACAATTTAAAATAAGCATTTTAATAGCAGCAGCCTATCAGATTTGAATTTGATGCTTTGGTAATCTGTAAATCAATCCTATTACAGGAATGTTTGGTGTCATCAGGGGTATAAAAACAGCTCAGAGCTCAGATAGCCACTGCCTCTATCTGCCAACAACTACCACAGTTCTCAGCTGTGGGAGCGACATGTTGAATTGCTCATAGCTGCATTTATGTCTTAAAAGAAAGCTTAATCTGAATTGCAAGGATACAAACAGAAGATATTGAACACAGAAGAAGCCAGCAAAAAAAAAATTCCAGAAGTGACAAACCTGGTTATTTTGAGTAACAAAATTCTATTATTTTTGGTTAATGAATGAGTATTGTCATTATCTATGCAGCATTCCATTAGAATGTTTTATTTGGTTTGTTAATAGTTAAGTTAACCTGTCTACTGTCAGTTAGTATTATTTGTTTTTTACAGAATCTCAGGTAGCTGTTTTAATTTAACCACAAAGTGTCTGAAGTGCAGATATTACCCCTTCTCTCTCACTCTTTAACACATTATGAAGAAAGATACTTTGGTTGTTATTGGTTCTCAGATCAACCTTTCCTCTCAATATCCATCCTAGTGAAGACCTCTCAGCTCCGTGTACGTTTAAATCAAATCACCTGTTGTTCTTCTAAACTCCAACAGATAGATCCCTAGCTTATTCAACCTTTCCCCATAAGACAACACATCCAACCCAGGTTTTGGTCTGGAAAACCTCCGACCTCCTTCCGATGTGTTTTCATCTTCCTGCCAAAATGGATAATTCACATTTTCCCGCATAATCCCTTTGCCAGATTTTTGCTAATCTACCTATATATGTCTCCTAGTCTCCTTATGTCCTTTTCACAACTTACTTTTCTACCTATCTTATCAGCAAATTTGGCAACCATTCCTTCAATCCCTTCATCTAAGTCGTAGAATCCTCCAGTTCAGAGCCCATTCACTCTGCCCAGGCTCTGTCCTCTGCCCTATATCTGTAACTCCATACATTTACCATGGCCAATCCACCTAACCTACACATCTTGGAATACCCAAGGGTAATTTAGCAAGATCAATCCACCAAATCTGCCCATCTTTGGAGTATGAGAGGAAACCCATGCAGACACAGGTTGGGAGGATGGGAAATTTGAAAACTCCACAGACAATTAATTGCTCTTAGCTGGAGTTGAGCCCAGATCCCTAGGGTGAGCTGTGAGGCAACAGTGCTAACCACTGTCACCATGTTACCTCTATAAATGACTATAAATAAGTCATTTATATAATTATAATAGTTGAGGTCCTAGCACTGATCCCTGTGGCGTACCATGTTACATCTTGTCAATCTGAAAAAGACCTATTTTTGTCTGCTCTCTGCTGTTAGCTAACCATTCTTCCATCTACATCAATATGTTAACACTCTCTCTCGTGAACTTTTATTTGCTGCAATAACTGATGATTGACACTTTATCAAATGAATGTTTGCTGGAAATCCAAACTACAGTACATCTACCCATTCCCCTCTATCCACTGCAGAGGTTACTTCCTCAAAGACCTCAAGTTGGTTGAATATGATTTCCCTTTTCACAAAACCATGTTGGCTCTGTCTGATTTACCTCAAACTTACCCAAATGCCCTGCTATAATTTCTTTAACAGCTGAGATCAAGCATCAGGTCAAGCCCAGGTAGGATACAATGCCTTATTAGCTTGGATCTTGTTTGTCTCCCTTGTGGGGACCATGAATTGGATTCAATTTGAATTTGTTCTTCGGAGCAATGGGATGGATTTGGGTCCACCCAGTCCGCTGAGTTTTGACTTTGTAATTTTAAGAATGGAGTAAAAATTTAAACAAAGCTTCTAACGTTTCCCTAATGACAGATGTTAAGCTAAGCGGCCTGTAGTTTCCTTCCCTCACTTTTTGAATAATGGAGTTGCATTTGGAATCCTCCCTGAATCTGGGGTGTTTTGGAGAATTAGGACAAACGCAAGTCAGGCACTTTAAGAAACTAGAATGAAGTTCTCCTGACAATTTACTCAGTACCACTTCTCTGGTGACTGCAATTTTCCTGGATTCCTCCCTCAATTTCCTGGTTCAAAGCTGCTTCTGGTATGTTATTTGTAGTCTGTCATGGAGACTGATGCTAAAATGTTCAATTAATCTGCCGTCGTATCAAATTTCTGTTGGATCAAGACTCTCTATCTTTTCTCTCATGAAAACTCTTACTAGCTGTTTTTATAATTCTAATTAGCTTTCTCTTAGACTCTAAATTTCCCCTAATTAATCTCTTCATTGTTTGCAGTTTCTTGCATCCTGTCTAATCTTCCGATCTTTCACCTGATCTTTGTGCAATTACATGTTTTTCTTTAAGTTTGATGTTATCTTTAACCTTTCTTGCTAAGTCCCTTCAACTTTTTCTTACTCATTGGAATGTATCTAGTCTGTGCATTCTGAAATCTACCCTTTTTTTGCCAAGGAGTTCAATGAATGCTTCTATTGACCAATCCATTAGCCTAATTTGCCAATTCACTTCAGTTCCATTTTCAAACCTTAATTGTAAAATCAGAGAACCACTCTCCTCTCTCAAACTGAACGTAAAATTCAATCTTATTGTGGACTCTGAGGTCATTAATTGCTCCCATCTCGTTGCACAATACCTGGTCTAGTATAGCCTGTTTTCTGGCTGGCTCTGAAATGTGCTGGAATCAGAAACTATCCCAAAAACATTAACTGAACCCGTCATCTACGCTACCTTTGTCTGTTTGCCTTTTTTGGTTTATTTATATGTAAATCATATTATATGTAAGTAAATTATATGTAAGTCTCCCATGATTATTGCTATATTTTTCTGATAAGCTCCAATTATTTCTTCCTTTATGTTCCACGTGGTTACTTTTAAGGGACCCTTTTTTGTAACTTTGGTCTTACAAGTCAATTTACTGCTAGACTTGTACTCTTTATACCTTCCTGTCATGGTCTACTCTTCATTTACTGCATTACATCTTTCTCTTTTGTCTCGTCTCTGCTCTTTGGTTTACAACATCTTCCCAAATTTGATCCTTGACCCCATTATTTGATTTAAAACTCTCTCAATCCCCATATTTATGTGGCTCACAAAAAGACCAGCCCCAACATGGTTTGGGTATTAAAGCGGAGGTTTTACTCTTAGGTGCTAAGTATTGAGCTGAATCCAGCTAAACACACACTTGTGAAAGAGTATGCTGGTTAAAGACTTTGGTTTTTTTAAAATTTTTTTTAAATTGGCCAACACGTGCTGGGAGAAAGGCAGACAGAAACACCAACTCCTTTCTGAAGTTTACAATGCAATGGCAAAACGGTTATACATTTTCAAAATTTCAGTTCTCTGAAATTTTGGATGCGCCAATTGCAATACAAGTAATTTACTCTGATCAATTACATCCTACCTTCCAGAAGAATTAGGAATTCATTGATCTGGAGGATCTGGAAGGTTCTACCCACTGTTGCTAAGCAACATCACCTACGTAAATCCATAAGGTTCAAAGATTGTTTTCTCACCATAAGCCACAGACTTCAAAAGGTGAAGTTCCCACTATCTTGTTCTGCTGCATTATCAGTAAGCATTGAATATTTTAAAATCAGTGGAATTGAATATATACTTTGTGAATACTTCTTTTCATTTCCCAGAGTATAGGAATTTGAACTCTCCGTAACTTTTCTGATAACATAACTGTGCCTTATTGTTCCCAAGGAATGTGGCCTGTCCAGTTTACTCTTCCCATTACGCTTCGGGGCAGTTTGCATTTTGTCCAAGTGCATAGTATATTCAAAACTACGTGTTTAAATCTAATCTATACATTTTAATTTCCAAAGACATGGTTACGGGAAGTGTCTATGCAAGTAATTCTTTTGTATAAAATAAGTATAAAGTACATTATGGTAATTATTCTAAGTCAATTTTCCCTGTTTAGTAATATTATTAGTTTTTAAAGACTCAGGATTTTCCGAACCCCTCTATACCATTCCAAATGTACGGATCCCATTTTGTCCAGTACTGATGCTAGTGCCCCACAAAGTGGAACCCATTTCTCTCACATCAACCTTTGGGGCCAAGCATCCAAATCTCTTTACCACAACAGGTTTGATGTCTTTTCCTAGCTCTGACCAAGACTCATCCAGACTTGAAACTACACAGACGCTGTCAGACCTGCTGAGATTTTCCAGCATTTTCATTTTTTTATTTGATTCCAGCATCCACAGTAATTGCTTTGATCATTCAGCTCTCTAATTTGATTTGTCCTATACCAATTTGCACATGGCTTGCGAAATAATACAGTGCTTATTATCTTTTGAGATTCTGTTTAATTTGGTGTCCATCTCATCATATGGACCATGCAGAACTTCCTTTGTCCTGTGTATCTTGCTGATATCTACATGGGTCAGGACAACTGGATCCCTCCTGTTACAATTTCTTCTCCAATTTCAAGTAGATGTCCCAAATCCTTTCACCAGTCAGGTAATGCAGCTGTCTGGACTCTCACTCTTTGCTACAGAGTGTCAATCCCTGTGACTATACTGTAATTGGTACCACTACATTCTTTTTGTTCTCTTCCCCTGCCCCACCCACTTTTCTCCCTTTTCTCTTCTTCCTCTTCCTCTCCCCACGCCCTTCTTGAATGGCTTCCTGTATCACAGCGCCATGATCGGTTATCTCATCCAATCTGCAATCTCCACTTCCATCCAAACAAGCTGAAGAGACCTCAAACCTGTTGGACAATATGTTTCAGTCCTCAAGTCTCCTTACCTGCCTCACTTGCAGTTACATTCTTCTGTTACTGACCAAGTCAGAAGATCCTGTCCTAAGATGACCTGGGGCATAGTAGCACAGCATTTAGCACTGCTGTTTCGTAGCTCCAGGGTCCTGGGTTCGATTCCTGGCTCAGGTCACTGTGTGGAGTTTGCACATTTTCCTCATGTCTGCTTGGGTTTCCTCCCACAGTCCAGAGATGTGTGGGTTATGGTTGATTGGCCATGCTAAGAAATTGCTCCTTAGTGTCCAGGGATGTATAGGTTAGAGGGATTAGTGGGTATAAATTGTAGGGCGGAATTGTGTTCGATGCAGATTCAATGAGCCATAGGGCTCATTGCACTGTACAGTTCTATGATTCTATGTGTGACTGTCTCCTGGTACAAAGAATCTCGCTAATTTCCTCTTCCCCGATCTGTAGCTCAGCCTCCAGCTCAAAAACTCTGAGCTGAAGCTGTTCGATTTTTGTACTGAAATGTTTGTTCTGGATCAAATTGGCATCCAGGAACCCCCACGTACTGTGACACATCACCTTTCCTGACATCCTTCATGTGTTCTAATTGATTATTCAATTAGTCAATCCCGCTTCGGAACATTGGCCCTATTCTTTCTCAACAGATGTTGTCAGACCTGCTAAAATTTTCCAACATTTTTCTATTTTTGTCACTGTCTTACATGTACTCTTAAACTTGTGGAATCTTTTGATGTGGTACCTTATTAAATGTCTTTACAAAATCCAAGTACATCACATCAATTAGTTCCCCTTTATCTGTATTGGATGTTAAAAAACCACTAACAGATTAGTTAAACATGATTTCCATTTCGCACAATGCTGTCTGTACCTCATTAAATGGTGATTATCTGAGTATTCTGCCACAATTCCATTAATATTCTAGCATTTTCCCAGTGATAGCTGTTAGGCTAACAGGCTGATAATTTGCTGCTTTCTGACTCCCTCTCTTCATATAACAGTTTAAAGATTACTGATTAGGATGCGAGTCTTTTACAACTGACCTGCTATTCAAGTCTTAAAAATGCCAACAATGTGAGTGGAAAGAGCATTAAGCCCAGGTTAAAGAGATGTGTATTATCTCCAGACAGCACAGTAAGTGAGGTTTTGCAAACCCTGGCAAGTCATGGGGGTTACTGTCATGGGTCATGGGCCGTGAAAGTCCCATGACCCATGAAAGTCATGGGTGCGACATGAACCCAAGATCCTGGTTGAGACCGTCCTTGTGTGTGCAGAACTTGGCTATCAGTCTCTGCTCAGCGACTCTGCGCTGTCATGTATTGTGAAAGCCACCTTGGAGAACGCTTACCCAAAGGTCAGAGGTCGAATGCCTGTGACTGCTGAAGTTCGCCAACAGGAAGGGAACAGTCTTGCCTGGTGATTGTCGAGCGATGTTTGTTCACCTGCTGTTGTAGCATCTGCATGGTCTCCCCAATGTACCATACAGTACATTGAGGAGTTACAAAGAACAAAAAAAAAAGCATGGGAAACAAACCCTTCGGCCCAACGAGCCCACGCCGCCATCCTGATGTTCCCACCTCTACCTGTGATCCCTGTCTATGTTTATAGATCTATGGATTAAAAACCAAATTTGAGACAATTTAGGGAGAATTTGTTTTGCCAATTAGCCTAAGAGCACATCTTTGGGATGTGGGAAGAAACCGGAGCGCCCGGAGAAAACCCACGCAAGCACGGGGAGAATGCGCAATCTCCCACAGACACAGGCCCAAATCCATGTATCTGCACAGCACAGCGATAGTCACTGAGATGTCGTGTTGCCCATCAATTACATTAGATATTTTCCATTTGATCTAATTGAAAAAGGGTTGAATGAACTATTCCGGCTTTTTTTTAAAGTAAAGAGCACTGAAGGCACTGGGTTAAGCTCTTTGGTGCAGAATTAGCTGGTCACCACTTTTTCTCCCATCCCCAGCATGGCTTGCAATTGTTGTTTGCTGCATCTATCTTCCCAGAGCTGATAGAGTAGATAAGCAGATTTCTTTTATTGCTGAGAGGCCATTCAGCATTGCATTGACAGTAGCATCATCCCAGCGGTAGTTTATATTGTCAATTTACCAGCCTGTTCTGGCCAGCCCTGATACTTGTTTCAATCTTGATCATATTTCATATGAATATCTTGTCCTGTCTCCACCTAAGGGAAAACTGACCTAGATTTCAAGTTGGCACTTTAATGATAGAACATGTTATGAAAGAGAAATGTTCCTTCCATTTGAACAGCCTAACAGTGCTGCAGCTCTTCCACAAGCGTAAATGCCATTGCTTAATTTGCTGTGTCAACTGTGGCTCAGAGGGTCGAGTTCTTGAGTCAGGAGGCTGTGGATTCAAGTTTCACTTTCAGGACTTGAGCACGAGATATAGGCTGACCCTAGCACCGTGAGAGCGCTGTACTGTCTGTCAAACTGAGCCAATATAACAGAAATGTGCTTGGCACAGCAAGGGTTGATGCAAGACTGAGAATAGTGCAGTCCATGGTATGATGTATAGAGTCACATTGCAATAGGCATCAAGAACAGTTTAGAAGGAGTATTCATGGGATCGGTAAGTGGGGTGTTTAAATATTAAGGAGGGGCTTCTTCACGCAGAGAGTGGTGGGAGTGTGGAATGAGTTGTTGGATAAAGTAAATGCGGAGTCACTTTTAAGAAAAACTTGGACAGGTACATGGGTGTGGAGGGATACGGTCCAAGTGCAGGTCTGTGGGACTAGGCAAAAAATGGTTTGCCACAGACAAGAAAGGCCAAAAAGCCTGTTTCTGAGCTGTAAATTTTTTATGGTTCATGTTTAAACAGAGAAGTCTCAAAATATTAGCAATAAGACACCAAGCAAACCCCTAACACAACAGCCTTAACTCTAATTTTAAGGCTGACATTTGCTTGTTAAATTCATATTTATCACAAAGGAAGGTGGCTGGGTTATTGGATATCAGTCACTTCAGTTCCATGTTGTCACTGTAGGAGTTTCTCAGGCCTCACCATCTTCAGCTACTTCACCAATGACCTTCCTCCCATCATCAGGTTTATGCCTCCCCAGAAACCGAAGCAAGTTCATGTCCAAATGCGGCGAAACCCGGACAATATCTGGGCTTGACTGACAAGTGGCAATTCCAAAAAGAGAATCCAGCCATCAACAACCCCGCACCCCCACCCACCCCATCCATCCACTAATATAAACATTCGTTCCCTCCATCACTGGTGCATCTGCAAGATGCATTGCAGCAATTCATCGAGGCTTCTTGATGTGACTGTTTAATCTGTGGCTTTAACTCCACTTCCTGCCTTATCCACTACCTTTGACTCTTGTAGGTCAAAAACTTGTTGAAATCACCCTTAACTATACTCAATGACCCAGCATGCACAGTAGACAATTTCACAGTTTTTACAAAAGCAATTTGGCCCATCAAGTTTGACTCTCTGAAAGAGCTTTCTACCTAGTTCTGCTCCCTGGTCTTATCCCCGTAACTTGGCCTATTTTTTTTCAGAGAGCAATCCAATCCTCTCTTGGCTTACCTTTGATAGGAACTGCCTCCATCACCTTCCCAGTAAGTTTATCCCAGGCTCTAACCACCCTCCTCTCTAACATTTTATCATCAGCAAATTTGGCTACAATATTGTCAGTCCCTTCGTCTAATTTATTAATGTGAATTACGAATAATTGAGGCCCAGCAGTAATACCTATATGGTTTGGGACTGAAAATCATCAATCATAAAAACCCTACAGTGCAGGAGGAAGCCATTGGGTCCAGCAAGCCCGCATGAACCACAATCCCTACCCCCATCCCTACATATTTTACCCACTAATCCTCTAACCTACGCATCTCAGGACTCTTAGGGGCTATTTTTTCTTTTAAGCATAGCCAATCAACCTAACCCGCACATCTTTGGACTGCGGAAGGAAACCCACGCAGACACAAGGAGAATGTGCAAACTCCACACAGGTAGTGACCCAAGTCAGGAATTGATCCCAGGCCCCTGGAGCTGTGAAGCAGTAGTGCTAACCACTGTGCTACCGTGCCACCCAATGATCTATTTTTTTCCAATCTCTCCTAGGGTTAGAACAACTGTAGTATTATCATCAAGGATGTTGAAAGTGTTGCATTTTTTAATATCATTCGATATTAATTGGCCTATTCCATCTGCATAGATTTTCCCATTCAAAAAAAAAACTCCAAATGACTTTTTGAACGTCATGAGGAAAAGAAGAAACTTTTTTTTACATTAAATAATGATGACAAACTGAGAACGGGTTCATGAAGCTGAATTTAATTTCTGTGGAAGGTCATTCTCCATGTTACAGAGAAGACATTGTTCGGTATCCTGTCGCTTTGCTCTATCTCATTGATTGAAGAGATTTCATTGCTTGTGTTTATCTTCGTGTTTTGATGGGCCTTAATCTCTCTTCCTGTCCTAACCCTGTGCAGACATGATTTTCAGTTTCAACAGACATTAACCCCAGGCCTGAATTGTTCAGGATGTGAGTTTTCAGTAACTACCTTCATTTCTTTCTTGGTTAGTTAGTGGGAAAAGTATAAATAGTCCATTAACATAGCAAAGAGGGCACATAGCATAATACTAAGCTGACTGCTAACTTAAAAGGCTACCTATATATCTGCCATATATAGGCATATAGAGAGAGAGATATATATGCAGAGGAGATTTACAAGGATGTTGCTTGGATTGGGAGGCATGCCTTATGAAGGTAGGTTGAGGGAGCTCGGTCTCTTCTCCCTGGAGAGACGAAGGTTGAGAGGCGACCTGATAGAGGTTTATAAAATGTTGAGAGGCGTAGATAGGGTGGACTCTCGGAGGCTATTTCCCAGAGCTGAAATGGTCGCTACGAGAGGACACAGGTTTAAGGCACTGGGGAGCAAGTGCAGAGGAGATGTCAGGGGTAAGTTTTTCACTCAGAGGGTGGTGAGTGAGTGGAATCAGCTGCCTTCGGTGATGGTAGAGGCAAACTCGCTGGGGTCTTTTAAAAGACTTCTGGATGAGTACATGGGATTTAATGGGATTGGGAGTTAGTTCTATGGCCTGCTAGGTATGGATATGATCGGTGCGACTTGTGGGCCGAAGGGCCTGTTTGTGCTGTAGTGTTCTATGTTCTATATCTGGTCACACACATGATGCCTCGGGCAGAGAAGTTTCTTCTTAAAACAAGTGTCAGCAAAACTGAGTGTGGGACATCAGCAGAAAATGAACTGAGTAGTAGGGTTTAAGACTAATCTTTTTGTCTCTTGCTTTCATAAGATTACTGGCTACCACTTCTTTCTAGGACTTTCAATTGGGATTGAACTTTGTCTTTTTGAATTAGCCTTCTCCACAGAAGTTAGCTGTTCTGTAGTCCAAACCGCCATTCCCCCCTCAATGAAAACCTATTGTTAATACTGTTCATGAAGTACAGAGGTAACGCAGTCTATCGCCTTTGCTCATTGTAAGACTAAAGGTTAGCATGGGTAGCACAGCACCACGGTGGGTTAGCACTGCTGCTTCAAAGCTCCAGGGTCCTGGTTTCAATTCCCGGTTCAGGTCACTGTCTGTGTGGAGTTTGCACATTCTCCTCATGTCTGCGTGGGTGTGCTCTGGTTTTCTCCCACAGTCCAAAGATGTGTGGGTTAGGTTGACTGATCATGCTAAAAAATTGCCCTTTAATATCCAGGGATGAGTAGGTTAGAGGGATTAGTGGGTATGATATGGGGGTAGGGCCTGATGGGATTGCACTTGGCGCAGACTTCTCCACTGTAGGGTTCTACGAAATATATTTTGATCAGTTGATACAATGGAGCTGAAGCTGAAAAGGGATTGAGGTACAGGCGAGCCATAGTCCAACTGAATGGTGGAGAAAACTTGGGAAACTGTATGTTCTGCTCCTGTGTTAGTATATTCCTTAGTTCAAAATGATATTTGGTGCACCGTACTAGGTTCCCTCAGCTGAGGAAGACAGGAACTCAAGCTTAGTATTAGTTTTAATTCTTCACTGAACAATGGGGTGGGTTAAGCAGCCAATTCCTGAACTACTCAGGGCCACAGTTTAACGCTTCTCCTGGTGGATGGCTGGTAATCGGGAAGTAAATCGCAGAGAAAGAAAGATCTCTTATCAACAAATAAATTATACTAACACCGATTTGATGGGTCCATTGCAGGAAACCGCACAGTACTTGACACAACTGTAAGCTTAACCGCCTGTCCAATAAGCAAGACATTTTAAAGAACATTATTTTCACTGACAGAGAATTCCTGACAAGATATGTTCCTCTAGCTGATGTTCCACAAGCTGATTTAGCTTCTCTGTTGAAACAAAATCACAGCAGACTGATGCAGTCAGAGCGGAGCGCTATGCAGATAAATAACATGTCCCCTTTAGCGCTGTTTGGCAGTTGCAATGACCAGTGTTACAAAGCTTCTTAATGCTAAAGTTATCCCGGCCTGATTTGGCAGGCTGCAGAGAACAAATCACGTGCAAACTCAGTAAGTTGTGGTTAGCGGTTGAGTTTGATACACCAGGAAGGTTCAATCGCTGGTCACCTCACTTGAAATAGCAGCTACTCTGCAAAAACTGCTGTCCTCAAGGTTCCTGAACAACCAAAGGAAGGAAAGGTGTCAGAATTTTCTTTTGTGGTCATTTCCAGGGACTCTTGCAAGAAGTTGTGTCGTGACCTTGCTTTGTGACTCTTTTTTAAGGAAAAATTCTTGGAAGTGTATTCTTAAGTCTTAAAATTCATTTCAAGTTACTGCAGACAGTTGTCTCCGAAGATGACTGTTTAAATATTGTTATCCCACAAGCAGTCATGAGGAGAATCGTCAATAATTCAGCGATGCTTCCAAAGTTGTGAAAATGCCAGATTCCTTTGGCAAGAAGGACTTCTTCAAAAGACTGCAACTTGAGGAATACTGACTCATCTAAGTTAACATTTTTGCGACTGTACAGAGGAATAAAAAGCAGCAAGAAGTCATTTTGTGTGGCGGTAGGCAGAGAACTCAGAAAACCTCAAGACGTCAGTCCCAGCTTTCAGCCGAGCAATCTGAACCACGTGTCAGAGTTCTGTTTCCCTCTGGCACTAGGAGTTAAAGAGTAAAGCATCCGGAAAATCATCTCTGCTCTGCTGTGAGGAATCGGCAAACCTGTAAGGAACAAGGAAAGGAGCCTCTGTTCTCTCCCAGCACCTGCTCTGCATACAAAATACATGGCACCGTAGCACAGTGGTTAGCACTGTTACTTCACAGCTCCAGGGTCCTGGGTCCAATTCCAGGCTCGGGTCACTGTCTGTGTGGAGTTTGCACATTCTCCCCATGTCTGCGTGGGTTTCCTCTGGGCGCTCCGGTTTCCTCCCACTGTCCAAAGATGTACAGGTTAGCTTGATTGGCCATGCTAAGAAATTGCCCCTTAGTGTCCAGGGATGTGTAGGTTAGAGGGATTACTGGCTGTGATATGGGGGTAGGGCCTGGGTGGGATTGTGTTCAGTGCAGACTCAATGGGCCAAAGGCCTTCTTTCTGCACTGTAGGATTCTATGAAAAGAAAACTCTGACTCTTCAACTTCGTCAACTATCATAGCTGCTAAACCAAATGCCAAGTTTGAATCCCCTCAGTTTGGAGCCAAGGAATTCAAGCAACTTGCAATAATATCTCACAGATACTGACTTAAAAGGTGCAATTTCAAGTATCTGCATCTATCGACTCTTTGTATCTGCATTTTAATTAATTTTACCACTTATACTTAAGTAACTTTTGTAGTAAACTAATCTTTATCTTGTTTGAAAACGAGACTTTCCTGCTGTGTTATTTTAAATCGAACCACTCATAAATTGGCACGTATACACATGCACAAATTCTTAGCTCAAGGACCATTTTGAGGAAACATCTTTTACGTAGCCATGTCAATTGAGCTCTGCTCAAAAAAATATATATAAAAAAAGTATGGTCTGAGATACCTGAATTTGTAATCAAATGGAAAATATAAAATATCTGACAACTTTGCAAACACCATGCAATAAAAGTAAAGTGTAGTCTGTTAACGAAAGCTTGTTAACCTTGAACCCATTGCAAATTGTGCTACAGTCAAATTTGTACAGAAAGCCTTGGTTTAATTAATCTATTATAAAAAGAACCAAATTTTCAACTTCAAAGTAACAGAATCCAAATTGTTTGAAACTAAACCAGAGTCTACAGCAGCAAGCTCTGTTTTTTTTTTCAAGCAGTATTTATCAATAAAATATAATGGTACCTTTCCATGCACAAGAATTTACTGAGCAGGAGAGTTTGAATTGCAAAAGATATGAAACAACGTAAAGCCATTGCTAAGCAGGTAGGACGTAAGATCTCCAGTAAGACAAAGAGACAGGAATTTCTAAAATGTTGGCTGGCATGTTGGATTCAAGTCACAGTTAGCAGCATCTGAATTGGAACTGGATCAAGTTACTTCAGCTGTAGCTGAAAATTGAGCTAGAATTTAAGAAGGAACTTGAGCTTCCAGCCCAAAGAGAAAATAAGAAACTCAAAGAAAGGAAACCCAGATGAGAGAAAGGGATTTCTAGCTACAGGAGTTGGAATCGGAGTTGTCAGCTCAGAGAGACAGAGACCAAAGGCAGTTTGAAAGGAGGAGGGGAAGTCTTACTCAGCCCAAATCCCTGTAACAGCAATGCGAGCCTCGAAGCTCTGAGATGTACAATCCCTCCTGACCACCTTTGAAAATGTATCAGATCAACTACGTTTAACCCGGGAAGTGTGAGCGCTGAAACCAAAACAGAACGCTGGAAAATCTCAGCAGGTCTGACAGCATCTGTGGAGAGAGAATGGAGCAAATGTTTCAAGTTTCGATGACTGTCAGAACGCTGAAGGAAATCAGACAAGGATGGATACTAATGATCTAGGATCTATTATCAGGAATGATATGGAGATGCTGACATTGGAATGGGCACATTAAGAAATCTTACAACATCAGATTAGAGTCCAACAGGTTTATTTAAAATCACCAGCTTTCGGAGTGCTGCTCCTTCATCAGGTGAACGTTCCGAAAACTCATGGTGCCAGATAAATCTGTTGGATTTTAACTTGGTGTTGTGAGATCTCTTACTGTTATTGGGAAAAGAGACCTCCTCCACTCTGTCCCGTACTGATTACAAGCAGACTAAAGCTGCTATCCCGAGTATTAATGAACTGGTGCAAGAGGCATATCAGCAATTCCAGTGAGAAACCCATGCAAACATATCTGAAATTTGAAAGAATCAGATGCTTGACCTGGACCATCTGATGGGCAACACGACAGCTCAGTGACTATCGCTGTGCTGTGCAGATACATGATTTGGGCCTGTGTCTGTGGGAGTTTGCGCATTCTCCCTGTGCTTGCGTGGGTTTTCTCCAGGAGCTCCGGTTTCCTCCCACATCCCAAAGATGTGCTCTTAGGCTAATTGGCAAAACAAATTCTCCCTAAATTGTCTCAAATTTGGTTTTTAATCCATAGATCTATAAACATGGACAGGGATCGCGTGTAGAAGTGGGAACATCAAGGTGGCGGCGCGGGCTTGTTGGGCCGAAGGGCCTGTTTCCCATGCTGTTTTGTTCTTTGATCTTTGTTCTTTTAACTGATTGGGAGCACAGCTATAGTGAAATAAGAGAATTGGTGCTGATTTGTCTTCCCTTCGAATATTAAGATGCACCTTGAGGAACTAAGAACTACCTCAACAAGGACAGGCGATTTGATCCACCTTGTTAACCAACAAGGGGCATCCACGCAGTGGGTCGTGCGAGGGTTGCTCTTGGATGTTGCTTCGAGAGTTGCCTAGTGCTTCACGTCTTTAGTGTACGCTTTGACTGGACCAATCGATGGGCAACACGACAGCTCAGTGACTATTACTGTTTGCTGTACGATTACAGGGACCAGGGTCGGATCTCTGGCTTGGATCAATGTCTGTGGGAGTTTGCACATTCTCCCCATGCTTGTGCAGGTTTTCTCCAGGTGCTCCGGTTTCCTCCCACACCTCAAAAATGTGCTTTTTAGGCTGATTGGCGTCAATAAATTGTCCCTTAGTTGGACCTCCCTTAATCTGGTGCACACATAATTCCCTAAATTTCCACCCCCTTTCTTGTGCAGTTTCATCAGAAGTAGACAAAAACGTTGACAAGCAATGTAAGACTTGAATAAGACTCTCACTGAGTGTGTTAAAATGGGCGGCATGGGCTTGTAGGGCCGAAGGGCCTGTTTCCTGTGCTGAGCTGTTCTTTGACAGCTGCCCTGAAGGTTCATGAGTTGTCTGACAGACTCCTGACACAGAGCAGGCAAGGGTCAAATAATTTCTATCAGCAGGAAAAAGACAAGATGGAGACAGAGAGAGCAGAAATAGATCCTAAGAGGAAAGAGGATGTGGGGGAAAAAAAATCAACTCCCAACCTTGAAAAAGAAGGATTCAGTCGGCAGAATTGTTTTAAGTGTGGCAAACTGGCAACATGAAAGAATAATGCTAATATGTGAAATAGACAGTAAGAAGCACCAGGTTAAAGTCCAACCAGTTTATTTGATAGTAAACCCACAAGCTTTCAGAAACACTGTTCCTTCATCAAATATCAGGACACGCCTGACAAAGGAACAGTGTTTCCGAAAGCTTGTGGGTTTACTATCAAATAAATTGGCTGGACTTCAACCTGGTGTCATGAAGTTTCTTACTGTGTTTACCCCAGTCCAACGCCGGCATCTCCACATCAGCAGACTTCGAAACAATCCATGTCTGTGGTCACTGAAACTATAATCCTTTGTGCAAATTTGAAGGGAAGGATTGAGTATGTAAAGGGAAAATAGCCCCTGGTGTTGCCAGAGTAGAGAAAGGAGATTAAAAGGTAGACCTATTAAGAGTATAGAAATGCAGAGGGACCTGGGGGTGCAGGTGAACAAGTCTCTGAAGGTGGCAGAGCAAGTGGAGAAGGTTGTGAAGAAAGCATATAGTATGTGAGCCTTTATAGGAAGGGGTAAAGAATACAAGAGCTGGCCTTTAATGTTGCATTTGGAATACTGCGTCCTGTTCTGGTCGCCTTACTACCAGAAGGATGTGGAGACTCTGGAGAGAGTGCAGAGGAGGTTTTACCAGGATGCTGCCTGGTATAGAAGGTCTGAGTTACGAGGAGAGATTAGGCAAATTGGGACTGTTTTCCTCAGAAAGACATAGACTTAGAGGAAATCTGATAGAGGTGTACAAGATTATGAAAGGGATAGATAGCATAAACAGGGTTAAGCTTTTTCCTAGGATGGACTCAAATAGCACGAGGGGTCACGGGCTTAGGGTGAGGGGGGTAAGGTATAATTTGGATGCTAGAGGGAGTTTTTTCACACAGAGGGTGGTGGGGGTATGGAATGCGCTGCCAAGTAAAGTGGTGGAGGCAGGTACTCTGGAGTTATTTAAGAAATACTTAGATGGGCACATGAACAGAATGGGAATGGAGGGGTATAGAAAACTGATTTAAAATAGGGATCATGAGCCTTGGGAGTCCCTGGGAAGTGTGTAAATAGATGATGATATTGATGTACTTGTTTTTATCCTACAGGTGCTTTGGTCCACCTTGTTGTCTAACGAGGGGCATACACGCGATGGGTCGTGAGAGGGCTGCTCTTGGATTTTTTTCGAGAGTATCCTAGTGCTTCACGTCGTTAGTGTACGCTTGACCTGGACTATCTGATGGGCAACACGACAGCTCAGTGACTATCGCTGTGCTGTGCAGATATATGGATTTGGGCCTGTGTCTGTGGGAGTTTGCGCATTCTCCCCGTGCTTGCGGTTTTCCGGTTTCCTCCCACATCCCAAAGCTGTGCTCTTAGGCTAATTAGCAAAACAAATTCTCCCTAAATTGTCTCAAATTTGGTTTTTAATCCATAGATCTATAAACATGGACAGGGATCACAGGTAGAGGTGGGAACATCGGGATGGTGGCTCGGGCTCGTTGGGCCGAAGGGCCTGTTTCTCGTGCTGTTTGTTCTTTGTTCTTTTTTCTAAGATCCTCCAGGGGATTAGTTGTTTACAGACTCTGCTAGTGAGAAGAACTGAGAATTTCCTGCAGAGAAGCAGGACAAGTTCAAGAGTGATAGTCAGAGGATTAACTGGGGAAGGTGTTGAGGTACAATTGTGACAATTCTCTTATAAATTGAACTCATGCCCGGGCTGGTGCCAGTGGGTGCCATCTCATGCTTGTTCTGCAGGACCTTTCACTGGGAAATGATTTCCGTAGACTGTTGGTTCTGAAGTGGTCTTTTCAGATCAGGCTCCTTGTGACTGTTTGAATGGAATGAACCTGCCCGAATATTTTAAAGAATTATAGTCACCTTTCAGCTTAGGTGTTAATTTGAGGTCCCTATAGTCCTCCCAAGCGAGGTTAAAGATCCCACAGTAATAGTTTTTCTAAAAATAACTGGGAAATTCGTCCTCGAGTCTTGGCCAACATTCATCCCTCAACCACCATGAAACAGCATAGTCTCAGAATAAAGGGATAGGCCTTTAGGACTGAGATGGGGAGGAATTTCTTCACTCCAACGGTAGTAAATATTTGGGATTCCCTAGGGTTGTGGAGACTCAGTCATTGGGCACGTTCAAGATAGAGATGGATAGATTTCTAGACATTAAAGGCATCAAGGAATACAAGGATAGTGTCGGGAAATCGAATTGAGGTATAGAATCAGCCATGATCCAACTGGATGGTGGAACGGGTTCAAGGGGCACTGCTCCTCTTCCTGTATTCCTGTGATTAAATTGGGAAGATTTTGAGGTCTTGCTGTGCACAAATTGGCCGTTGTATTTTCCACATCAAAACAATGACCGCACTTCAGTAACTCCTAATTGTAAAAGGGCTCTAAGGAAGCAAATCTATTTTATCTTATTTATCTCTTCATTTGAGAATGATCACCATTAGCGTTGCAACATGAATCGCAAAAACACAGTCTGCAGGCGCAGTAGGTGATTAAGAAGGCGAATGCAATGTTGGCCTTTATAGCGAGGAGGATAGAATATAAAAGCAGGGAGGTTCTGTTGCAGCTGTATAGGGTGCTGGTGAGGCCACAGCTGGAGTACTGTGTGCAGTTTTGGTCTCCGCATTCGAGGAAGGATATATTGGCCTTGGAGGGGGTGCAGAGAAGGTTTACTAGGCTGATACCGGAGATGAGGGTGTTGGATTATAAGAGACTGAATAGGCTAGGTTTGTACTCTTTGGCGTTTAGAAGGCTGAGAGGGGATCTTATAGAGACGTTTAAGATAATGAAGGGGATGGATAAGGTAGAGGTTGAGAGACCCTTCCCACTTAACAAAGAAAGCAGTTCTAGAGAGCACAGCCTCAAGATTAGGGGGGTGCGGTTCAGATTGGAGTTGCGGAAGAGTTTCTTCATGCAAAGGGTGGTGACTCTTTGAAATTCTCTGCCTGATGAGATGGTGGAGGCTTCCTCGCTGAATATGTTCAAGTCAAGAGTGGATAGGTTTTTAATTGACAAGAGAATTAAGGGTTACGGACAGAAAGCAGGAAAGTGGTACTGAACCACTACAGATCAGCCATGATCTTATTGAATGGCGGGGCAGGCTCGAGGGGCTAGATAGCCTACTCCTGCTCCTCTTTCTTACGTCCTTAACACTGATTCCAAAACGAAGTGGTTCCACAAGTTTGGGTGCGTGGCAATGCGATGCCACACAAGTTGTGCTGAAGAGAGAGCAACCGTTTGGGAGGCAGGGAGAATCTGCAGGCAAATCGAGAGGGAATTGGCATTGACCTGGGAGGCACCAGTAAATAGCAGTGTGATGCTAATGCTTCTGGCATGTGTAACCCAGGGATCTGGATTGAATAATACACGTAAAGAAAAAGCAGAGTTTAAATCCCATGGTAAAGAATTAGAATTCAGGTTTAAAAGATCTGGAATTAAAAGCTGCTATGATTAACCATGACCATAAAATGATGGGATTTGTTGCTTTAGAGCGAGGGGATCATTCATGTCCTTTTGGGAAAGGGAACCTGCCATCCCTTCTAGCTGCTGAGGCCAACATAATTGTCCTCTGGAGCAGAATCATAGAATCCATACAGCGCACAACTTGTGTGGCATCGCATTGCCACACACCCAGACTTGTGGTACCACTTAGTTTGGAATCTGTGTTGCAATGCTAATTGAGGTGATTATTCTCAAACGAAGAGATAAATAGGATAAAATAGATTTGTATCTTTAGGGGCTTTCATAACGAGGAGCTTTAGAAGTGCCGTCGCTGTTTTAATGTGGAAAATACAGCAGCCAATTTGTGCACAGCAAGACCTCAAAAGCAGCAAAGTGACAATTTCTAGATCATCTGCTTTAATCATAGGAATGCAGGAACAGGAGTAGACCCTTGAACCAATAGGATCAGGGCCGATTCTCTACCTCTATGCGATTTTTCCCCATGAGCCTGCAACAATCTCACTCTCACCCTATTCCTGTAACCCCACATATTTACCCTCTAATTCCCCCCGACACTACAGAGCAATTTAGCTTGTCCAATCCACGCTTCTGGGAGGAAACCTGAGCACGGGAACGCCAACCAGCATCGAGGGGTGGGCAACACCTTTACAATTTGAAAGGCTAATGGACTCTGTGCTGCAAAACAGCAAGAACTCAGTAAGAATTTAGCAACACCAATTTTAAATCCAACCAATTTATTTGATAGTAAATTTGCGAGCTTTCGACACTCTGTGTCTTTGTCAGGCAAAAGCATTTGCCTGACAAAGACACAGAGTGTCGAAAGCTCGCAAATTTACTATCAAATAAATCGGTTGGATTTAAAATCGGTGTTGCTAAATTCTTACTGAGTTCTTACCACCCCAGTCCAATGCCAGCATCTCTACATCATGACTGCAAAACAGTGCCAGACTGAAGCCAGGAGAAAATACAAGGATCTCAGCAATCAAAAAAACCGGTCATTGTTCTACTTCAAAAAACACAAGGAAGGAAAGAATTGTTCTGTGCCATTGCAGATTTCCTTTAATCCACTTTGTGCTTTCAGCTCACAAAAAGCGTCCACCGTAATCAAGAGATGAAAATAGAACTCGTCTGGGAAGGAGACCGAGTCACATCCCTGGGGCTTGTTTGTTCCAAACACTTATTTCTCACACTTTTAACCTCTGCCCTACACCCTGAATGACTGGGATGTGGTTAGATTCTCCTCAAGCAGCACAGTACAGCAACAGTCAGCTGAAGAACATTACAGCACTTTACAACAGCCTTCTAAATGCAAAATAGACAGACATTTGTTGCATTCTCTGCCTCTGCACCATTTCTCTGCGCTTTTGGAACATATGCAACAAATATAATTAGAAGTGATCCTAGCATTGAGACTAATCATGACATTGTGGGACTAGATAACTTACATGTGAATTGTGTACAGCTGGACGTGTTTACAGATATATTTGCATGCTTATTCCTCCAGAAAATTTCAATGTTATTCCGCCAGGTTTCAGGGGAGAGAAAGTGCAGGAATGCAGTTATCCAATCCAGTCCATAGAATCCACACAGTGCAGAAAAAGGCCACCCAGTCCATTGAGTCTACACCGACTGTTTGAAGCAACGTTCCATGACGGCCCATTTCTCTGATTTAATCCTCTGCTTTATCCCTGTGCCTCTGCATTTACCCTAATCCACCTAACAGACACATTTTTGGATATTGGCAGCCAATTTAGCATGGCCAACCCATCTAACCTACACTTCTTTGGACATTAGAAGCCAATTTAGCATGGCCAATCCATCTAACCTACACTTCTTTGGACATTAGAAGCCAATTTAATGTGGCCAATCCATCTAACCTGCACTTCTTTGGACATTAGCAGCCAATTTAATGTGGCCAATCCATCTAACCTCCACTTCTTTGGACATTAGGAGCCAATTTAATGTGGCCAATCCATCTAACCTCCACTTCTTTGGACATTAGGAGCCAATTTAACACGGCCAATACATCAAACCTACACATCTTTGGACATTAGGAGCCAATTTAGCACGGCTAATCCATCAAACCTACACTTCTTTGGACATTAGGAGCCAATTTAGCACAGCTAATCCATCAAACCTACACTTCTTTGGACATTAGGAGCCAATTTAGCATGGCCAATCCATCTAACCTACACTTCTTTGGACATTAGCAGCCAATTTAATGTGGCCAATCCACCTAACCTGCACTTCTTTGGACATTAGGAGCCAATTTAGCATGGCCAATCCATCTAACCTGCACTTCTTTAGACTGTGGGAAGAAACCAGAGCACCCGGTGGAAACCCACGCAGACACGGGGAGAATGTGCAAACTCCACCTCCACAGCCACCCAAGGCCAGAATCGAACCTGGATCCCTGGCGCTGCGAGGCAGCAGTGCTAACCACTGTGCCGCCTGTCCCTAAATTATGGCAGGAGTTCCACCAACCTTCTGTTTTAGAATTGGCAGCGGATGGGCAGAATCGCAGGAGAGAAAAGGGCAGAATTTCCTGAAAACTTGCATTGAAGCAACAATATCATCGCAGCATAGGGCTAATTTCCTGGCCTGAAGATCAAGGAAAATTGGGCGTAGGCAAGTTTTGTACATTTTTCAAACGACATCCAAATTTCCTTGAATTTTTTACGCTAATTCTACAAAGTCTCTGTCAAAAATGTCCTTAACTGAAGGAGCAGTTCATATGAATTTCCTAAATACACACCAGGGACAGATTGTAAATAAATGGCTAAAATTTTAGCGTCATATTTTGGGGGTGGAATTTCCAATGCATTCTTGTCAAGCAAATACTTGGCATAAAAGACGAAGGAAACTTGGTTGAAAATGCGACGCGCGTCATTATGCTGTGTCTTAATTGCCTTTCCCTTTTAGATCCATCTGTCCTTCCCTGCCTCTGAATATACTTTGGCTCTTTACAACGCCCCTTTGGAAGCTGCTATTGGGGAAACTGCTTCTTCCACCCCTGTCAGGAAGGTTGAGGGATAAAGTAATTAAATGTTGTTATGAGCGAAGAACTTAATAAAACCAATATGGAAACTGTTCCTCTAGTGAGGGAATTTTGAAGGATGGAGCACAATCTGAATATTGGAACTGAAAATTATATTCATATATAGAAAGTAGAAGCAGGAGTTGGCCCTTTGAGCGTAGTCGAACATAGCTAATGAACATATTATGAACATAGCTGATCATCAAATACGCTGATCCCAACTTGCTCCCACATTCCTTGATTCCTTTTAACCCCAAGTGCTTTATCTAATTCCTTCTTGAAATTACACAATGTTTTGGCCTCAATGACATTCAGTGGTAATGAATTCCTCACAGTCAGCACTCCCTGGGTGAAGAAATTTCTCCTCATCTCTGTCTTAAAAGGTTTTATCCGAATTATGACTCTTAGTTCTGGATTCCTCAGAAACATTCTTTCTGAATCTACCCTGTCTAATCCCATTAGAATTTTGTAAGTTGCTATGACTCTTCCAAACGCCAATGAATATCGTCCTAACCAACTCAGTCTCTCCTCATGTGACATCCTGGGAATTAGCGTGGTAAACATTCGCTGTAGCAAGAACACCCTTCCTCAGACAAGGATACCAAAACTGCGCACAATATGCCAGATATGTCCTCATCAATGCCTTATACAATTGCAGTAAAACATCCTTACTTCTGTACTCAGATATGCTTGCTATGATGGCCAACATACCATTCGCCTTTACTACCTGCTGTACCTGCATGCTTTCTTTTGGTAACTGATGCACCAGGATACCAAGGTCTCTCTGATATCCGCCTCTCCCAATTTACACCCAATCAAATAATAATCTGCCTTCCTGTTTTTGCTACCAAAGCGGATAAGCTCACATTTATCCACATTATGCTCTATCTGCCCAGCATATGCCCATTCGCATAGCCTGTCTCAATCACATTGAAGCATCTCTGCATCCTCAGAGCTCATTCCCCCACTCAATATTGTATCATCTGCAAATTTGGAGAATTCCCTCGACCAAATCATTAACACATAACATATACAGTTGAGGTCCAAGCACTGTACCCCAGTAGTCCCTGTCTGCCAAACAGAAAAAAGACCCATTTATTCCAACTCTTATGCTTCCTGTCTGCTAACCAGCTTTCTATCCATCTCAAAACGCATGTGTTTTAACTTTACATAATAATCTGCTGTGTGAGATCTTGTCAAAAGCCTTCTAAAAGTCTAAATAACCACATCGACTGGTTCTCCCTGGTTAATTCTACTAGTTACATCCTCAAAGAATTCCAGTAGATTTGTTAGGCATGATTTCCTTCCATAAATGCAGGGTGTGTGTGCCACCCAGCCGCCATCTAAGCCTTAAAGAAGGCCCATCTATTGTTCCTAATACCTCAGAAAAATTGGGACAATTCATAAACTTCTCTTATAAGACAAATAAGGAAATGTCCAGAAGTGAGGCGGTGTTATATTCAAATTTACTAGGCACTTTAATGGAAATTGCTAACCCATTTGAATTGTGAGGCAGAAGTTTCTTCCTTAAAGTGTCTAAAGAAAAGAGAAGGGACATCTCGCTTATCCCCTCTGTGTAATGTGGGAAAATATCCACTTTGACCAGAAGCATAGAAAAGCAATATGCAATTCAAACAGAGAGAGATTGCAGAACTCAATGGCACAGAGTGATTTGGATGTCCTGCTTGTGTGAGTCACAAAATGTAGGTGCAGCGTATGATTAGGGAGGTAAATGGAATGTTGCTATTTATTGCCAGGGAAATGGAATATATAAATAGGAAAGTTTTACTCCAGCTACACAGAACATTGGTGAGACCATATCTGGTGTATTGTGCACTTCTGGTCTCCTTATTTGGAAAAATAGACAGTATTAGAAGCAGTTCAGAAAAGGTTTACTCAACTCATTCCCAGGATAAGGGTTTTATTCCTCTGAACAAAAATTGAAACAGTTGGGCCTTTACCTATTGGAGTTTGGGAAAATGAGAGGCAATCATATTTATACATGCAAACTTAAGAATTAAGTTCCGTTCAATAAGATCATGGTTGATCTGGTCATAATTTCAATTCCAAATTCCTGCCCTACTCCCAGCAACCTCTCCCTCCGCCATCCCATAAACAAAAATTTATCTAGCTCTGCCTTAAAAGTATTCCAAAATTTTGCTTCTACTCCCTTTTCAGGAAGACAGTTTCAGAGACTCACAGCTGTCTAAGAGAAAGGAATTCTCATTTCTATCTTAAATGAGTGACAACTTATTTTAAACAGTGACCTCCTCAGTCTCGATTCTCTGACAAGAAAATTACCCTCTCACATCCTCCCTGCCAGGACCTTTCAGGATTGTAAAGTCTCCTCTTACTCTTTTAATCTTGAGTGGATGCAAACCTAACTTCTCCAAACTTTCTTCATAAGACAACCCACCCATTCCTGGTCATTAGTCTAGTCAACCTTCTCTGAAGTGCTTCTCACACGCTTACATCTTTCCTTAAATAAGGAGACCAATATTGTACGCAGTATTCCAGATGTGGTCTCACCAGTGCCCTTTACAATTGAAGCATAACCTCCCTCCTTCCATAATCAATTTTTCCCCTTACAATAAATGATCACACCTCACCTGATGAAGCAGCAGTGTTCTGGAAGTTTGAGTTACTAAATAAACCTGTTGGACTTTAACCTGATGTCGTAAGATTTCTTACCATCACTACATCTCTAACATCTATCGCTAGCCTTCTGTGATTCATGTACAAGGTCACCCTGATCCCTCTACACTGCAGAGCTCAGCAATCTCTCAACATTTAGATAAAAGGCTTTTTTATTTTTCCTGTCTAAATGGACTATTTCACATTTGCCCTCATTATACTCCATTTGTCAAATTTTGCCCCCTTATATAACCTACCTATGTCTCTTTGCAACCTCCCAACATCCACTTCACAATTTACTTTCCTATCTATCTCTGTATTGTCAGCAAAGTAAGCAACCATATCATCAATGCCTTCATCCAATAATTTGTAAAAAGTTGAGGCTCCAGCACCGATCCCAGTGGCACCTTATTTATCATATCCTGTCAACCAGAAAAAAGACTCATTTATGCCCCTAACTCCCTATTAGCCGACCTTCAATCTCTGCGAATATGTTACATTCTACAGCATGAGATTCTATTTTCCACAATAACATTTGATGTAGTAAATGCTTTATGGAAATCTGAGTGCCGTACATCCAATTTATTTACAAAGCAAGTGATTCCTTCAAAGAAACCCAAGAACTTGGGTAAACATGACTTTGCTTCCACAAAAGCATGTCGACACTTTCTGGTTACCTAGAACTTCTCCAAATGCACTGTTATAACATAAAATCAATCATAGAATCCCTACAGGCAAAAGGAGGCCATTCAGCCCATCGAGTCTGCACAAACTCTCTGACAGAGCATCTTATCTAGGCCTACCACCCACATATCTTGTAACCCCATGCACCTACTCTGCCGATCTCCCTGAGCTACACATTTTGAGACTCTAAAAGACAATTTAGCATGGCCAATCCATCTGACCCGCACATCTTCTGACTGTGGGAGAAAACCAACCCAGACATGGGGAGAACATGCAAATTACACATAGACGGTCACCTCGTGCTGAAATCAAGCCCGCGTCGCAGTCTCTGAATATGGAGCTGAGGAGATTTTTTTCCGAGTGTTGTTGGTGTGTGGAATTCTTTTCCTCTGAAGCAGTGAAAGCATTATTAAAGACAGAGTTAGGTAGATTTCTGATAGTTAAATGAGTCAAGGATCATGAGAGACAGGCAGCAAAGTACATCAGCCATCATTTCAGTAGACGGTGGGACAGTTCCAAAGGGCCGAATGGCCTACTTCTGTTCTCAAGCCATCTCTCCCTAAAGTAATGCCCCTATGCTTTTGTGTGTGTGGCTGAAATGGGGCCTCAGAAACTGAGCCTCCCTAAAATGTTCTACTCCGTATGAGTAAAGTGTCAAGAGTGACAGATGACGGACAAAAGTGGAAAAGAAGTGGATCAGATTTCATTAAATCGTCATCTTGGAAATATAGAGAAACCACAGCACAAACAGGCCCTTCGGCCCACAAGTTGTGCCGATCCTATCTCTACCTACTAGTCTTACCTATAACCCTTACCTATAAGTCCCATATCCTCATCCAGAAGTCTCTTAAAAGACCCTATCAAATTTTCCTCCCCCACCACCAATGGCAACCAATTCCACTCCCCTTCCCACCCACCTTTACTTTCTTGAAATAAATAATATGGATGAAAAGAGTACCCTGAATAGAGGTAACAGGTTGTTGGGATTTAACATTTAATCTGAAATGGAGTATCATTAAAAATGCAACATTCCCTTAGCTTTGCATCGGAGCTTCAGTTCAAATTGGGTGCTCCATTTCCATGGAGCAGGGGTTGTAGCTACAGTGCTTGGACTTTGCTTGGTGCAGACTCGTGGGGCTGAAGGGCCTCTTTCTGCACTGTAGGTCTATGGACTCAGAGCCACTAGCTGGCACCCAAATTGAATGCATGTCTTTCATTCCTGGTAGGCTCTGCAATGAAGGGATCATTAATATCATACATTTGACAGCATGATGATGAAGATGCGCGATCAATGTCATTATCTCTTCACCCAGCTGCTGGCACATAACTTCCGAGGGAATTTCAGCTATAAAACTGCCAGCAATCATCCGATTCCTCCAGAAAAGAGAAGGTCAATGTGTGCACTGGAGCAGTGCTTTCACCTTGGACGCAGTCCAACATCTGACTGCGTCTCAACCGCAATATTTGGTTTGGAAGCTTTCGGAGACTTTTTGTGTTCCTTGCATATCCCAAATGCAGCACAAAGAATGTTGTCTCCCTCTCGACATTGCTCCCTTTTTCATCCAAATATAGCCCATTGCAGCTCGAATCCCTATCACCTGTTGTTCTGTAGCTGTACTTCAGAAAGCAAGTGTTGCTCGATCCATTTTTAATGTTGATTTCGTCTCCCGGCTCCCCCCCGACCGCTCTGCATTTAATAAACAATCTCGACCATCTTCCGCTTCAAACAAAAATTAATTGACCTGAAACGTTAACTCTGTTTCCCTCCTTCCGCAGAAGTTTACAGAGTTACCATTTTCTATTTTTATCCCAAATTATGTTTGAATCAGATATGAAGTCAGGAGCAAAAAATAGCTTTCTTTAATACAAAGTGGTTGCGAATTGTGTTAGCGAGTGAGGCCCTTAAAGCAGATGATGGGGTACTCCTGAAAATCCACGGCAGGGTGTCTTTCCCTGGTCTCCTCTTGGCGGTGGGGCGGGGAGGTGCGGCACGGTAGCACAGTGATTAGCACTGCTATCTCACAGGACCAAAGCCCTAGGTTCGATTCCTGGCTTGGGTCTTTGTCTGTACAGAGTCTGCACGTTCTGTACCCGGACAGGTGCTGGAGTGTGGCAGCTAGCGGATTTTCACAGTAATGTCATTGCAGTGTTAATGTTAGCCTACTTATAGAACATAGAACATTACAGCGCAGAACAGGCCCTTCGGCCTTCGATGTTGCGCCGACCAATTATGAAAAAAGCAATGACCCTCCAAACTAAACCATTCCCCTCTCTTCCATAAACTTATCAACTAACCTCTTAAACGCCACCAAACTTGGCGCATCTACAACTGCCGCAGGCAGGGCATTCCACTCCCTAACCACCCTCTGGGTAAAGAACCTACCTCTGATATCCGTCCTATAACTATCACCCCTTAATTCAAAGCTGTGTCCCCTCGTGCTAGCTTTCTCCATCCTAGGAAAAAGGCTATCACTGTCCACCCTATCTAAACCTCTAATCATCTTATATGTTTCGATTAGGTCCCCTCTTAGCCGCCTCCTTTCTAACGAAAACAACCTCAAATCCCTCAGCCTCTCTTCATAAGACCTGCCCTCCATACCAGGCAACATCCTGGTAAACCTCCTCTGTACCCTCTCCAATGCCTCCACATCTTTCTTATAATGTGGGGACCAGAACTGCACACAATACTCCAAGTGCGGCCGCACTAGAGTTTTGTACAGTTGCAACATGACGTTGCGGCTCCGAAATTCAATCCCCCTACCAATAAAAGCTAAGACTCCATATGCCTTCTTAACAACCTTATCGACTTGACTGCCTACTTTCAGGGATCTATGCACACATACACCAAGATCCCTCTATTCATCAACACTATTAAGAGTCCTACCATTAGCCCTATACTCTACACATTTATTATTCCTGCCAAAGTGCATTACCTCACACTTTTCCACATTAAACTCCATTTGCCACCTCTCGGCCCAGCTCTGCAACTTGTCCAAGTCTCTCTGCAAACTATAACACCCCTCTTCACTATCTACCACTCCACCGACTTTAGTGTCATCTGCAAATTTACTAATCCATCCTTCAATACCCTCATCCAGATCATTTATAAAAATTACAAACAGCAGGGGCCCCAAAACAGACCCCTGAGGTACACCACTTGTCACCGAACTCCACGATGAATATCTCCCATCAACCACCACCCTCTGTCTTCTATCTGCTAGCCAATTCCTAACCCAATTAGCTAAATCACCCTCTATCCCATATATCTGCATTTTCTGCAGAAGTCTTCCATGGGCCACCTTATCAAACGCCTTACTAAAGTCCATATATACCACATCAACCGCCTTACCCCCATCCACCTCTTTGGTCACTTTTTCAAAAAACTCAATGAGGTTAGTAAGGCACGACCTACCCTTCACAAAACCATGCTGACTATCCCCAATCAATTCATTTCTCTCTAAATAACTATAAATCCTATCCCTAATAATTCTCTCCAATACTTTGCCCACAACAGAAGTAAGACTCACTGGCCTATAATTCCCTGGAAGGTCTCTCTTCCCCTTCTTGAACAACGGGACCACATTCGCTATCCTCCAGTCTTCCGGAACCACACCCGTAACCAACGACGACCTGAAGATCAGAGCCAGAGGCTCTGCAATCGCCTCTCTCGCCTCCCAGAGAATCCTAGGGTAAATCCCGTCCGGCCCAGGGGACTTATCTAACTTCAAACCCTCAAGAATATCTAGCACATCCTCCCTATCTACTTCAATACTTTCCAGTTTGCAACCCTGTACCTCAGTGTTCTCCACAACTACATTTACATCTCCCTGCGTGAATACCGAAGAGAAATATTTGTTCAGTGCCTCTCCAATCTCTTCAGGCTCCACGCACAACTTCCCACTGCTGTCTATGACTGGCCCTAATCTTGCCCTAACCAATCTTCTATTCTTAACATATCTAAAGAAAGCTTTAGGATTCTCCTAATCCTATCAGCCAAAGTCTTCTCGTGTCCCCTCTTAGCTCTCCTCAATTCACTCTTTAGCTCCCTCCTGGCTAATCTATAGCTATCCATTGCACTAACCGAGCCTTCAATCCTCATCCTGACATAAGCCTCCTTTTTCCTTTTAACCAGCGAATTAACTTTTCTCGTACACCATGGTTCCCTTACTCGACTATTTCCTCCTTGCCTGACAGGGACATACTTATCAAGGACTCGCAGCAGCTGCTCCTTGAATAAGCTCCATATTTCAGATGTTCCCAGTCCCTGTAGTTCCCTAGTCCAACCTATGCACCCTAATTCTCTCCTTATGGCCTCATAATTACCCTTCCCCCAGCTATAACTACTGCCCCCAGCTTCATGCCTATCCCTATCCATCACTAAGGTGAACGTAACCGAATTGTAGTCACTATCACCAAAATGTTCACCAACTTCCAAGCCTAACACCTGGTCTGGCTCATTGCCCAGCACCAAATCCAATGTAGCCTCACCTCTAGTTGGCCTATCTACATACTGAGTCAAAAAAACCTTCCTGCACACTTTGTACGAAAACTGACCCCTTTAACGAGCTAGAACAAAGAACAAAGAACAAAGAACAACACAGCACGGGAAACAGGCCCTTCGGCCCAACGAGCCCGCGCCGCCATCCTAACGTCTTAATGACATATAGAGACCAATATAGGGACAATTTGTTACCCAATCAGCCTAACAGCACATTTTTGGGATGTGGGAGGAAACCGGAGCACCCGGAGAAAACCCACGCAACCACGGGGAGAACGCGCAAACTCCCGCAGACACAGGCCCAAATCCATGTGTCTGCACAGCAACAGCGATAGTCTCTGAGCTGTCATGTTGCCCATCTGATGGTCCAGTTTAAGCATACACTAACGACATGAAGCACTAGGCCACTCCTGAAGTAACATCCAGGAGCAGCCCTCGCACGACCTGCCGAATGCATGCACCTTGTTGGTCAACAAGGTGGACCGAACAGCCTGTGGAAACAATTAAAGTATTTAAACAGTCCTCCTATATCCCTCTATCTGCAGACCGCTCATGTGGCTGTCCAACAGACCCTTAAACAACCCTAGCGTGCCTGCTCCCACCACCTTACTCGGTAGTGCATTCCACACCCCCACTACCCTTTGTGTGAAAAAATGCCCTCTAATATTAGTCTTATACATAGCCCCCCTCACCCTAAGGCCGTGACCCCTCGTTCTATCCGAATCTAATGGTGGAAAAAGCTTACCACCATTTACTCTATCTATATCCCTCATAATCTTATATACCTCTAATAGATCCCCTCTCAGCCGACGTTTTTCAAGGGAAAACAACCCCAGTGCGTTCAACCTTTCCTCGTAAGACAGCCCTTCCATACCAGGCAGCATCCTGGTAAATCTCCTTTGCACTCTCTCCAGGGACTCCACATCCTTCCGGTAGTACGGCGACCAGAACTGGACTCCATGCTGCGTATCCCTGATCAGATCTCAGCACTCCAGATGCTCATACATCCTGTCCCTGAGGATCCTCTCCATTAGCTTACCTACAACTGAAGTCAAGCTCACCGGCCTATAGTTCCCTGGGTTATCCCTCTGACCCTTTTTAAACAACGGTACTACATTTGCAATCCTCCAGTCCTCTGGGACCTCACCTGTGTCCAAAGAAGAGACAAAGATTTGCGTCAGAGGCCCAGCAATGTCATCTCTCACCTCTCTTAGCAGCCTGGGATAAATACCATCAGGCCCCGGAGCTTTATAAGTCTTTATGCTACCTAAAAGCCCCAACACTTCGTCCCTCGTAAAGATTATTTCCTTTAACGGGTCCTCAAAATCCTCAACGCCAGCATCAGACATCAGGCCCCTCTCCCGCGTGAATACCGACGCAAAGTATTCATTCAGGATCTCCCCCATCCCCTCAGGCTCTAAGCATAGATCCCCTCCTCTGTCCCTGAGAGGTCCAATCTTCCCTCTAACCATCCTTTTGCTCCTTACATAGGAGTAAAATGCCTTAGGATTTTCCTTAATCCTACCTGCCAAAGCCATTTTGTGGCCCCTTTTTGCCTTTCTGACACCCCTTTTAAGATCCCGTCTACACTCTCTATATTTTTCCAGCGCTGCCTCTGTCCCCAATTGCCTGGATCTAACGTACGCCTCCCGCTTCTTCCTGACCAAGTCCTCAACATCCCTAGTAACCCACGGTTCTCTAATCCTACCCTTCCCATCCTTTCTCCTTACCGGCACGTGTCTATCCTGCAAAAATTTTAGTTTTCTCTTGAAAGATTCCCACATGTGCAGCGTCGACCTACCCTCAAACAGCTTATCCCAGTCGGTATCCTTAAGATCCTGCCTAACCTGGCTATATCTAGCCCTCCCCCAGTTTAACACCCTCCCCTTAGGGCAGGATTCATCTTTTTCCATTAATACCCTAAAGCAGACAGAGTTGTGGTCACTATTAGACACATGCTCTCCTACTACAATGTCAACCACCTGGCCTGGCTCATTCCCCAGAACCAGATCCAGTATAGCCCCCTCTCTAGTCGGGCTATCCACATAATGCTCCAAGGACCCTTCTAAAACACACTGTACAAATTCCTCCCCGTCCGCACCTTCCGCTCCGGGCACCTTCCAATCTACTCCAGGGAAATTGAAATCTCCCATTACAACTACCCTATTCTTCCTACACTTATCTAAAATTTCCTTACATATCCCTTCTTCCACGGCCCGCGGACTGTTGGGCGGTCTGTAGTACACACCCAACATAGTAACCTCTCCCTTCCTATTCCTCAACTCCACCCATAGCGACTCAATTCCTAACTCAGCCATACCACCCTTCTTCTGCACTGCTATGATGTGATCCTTAACTAATAACGCCACTCCCCCTCCTCTCCTCAAACCACCTCTATCATGCCTAAAACACTTATACCCCGGAATATTCAATTGCCAGTCCTGCCCTTCCTTTAGCCACGTCTCAATCACTGCCACCACTTCTAACTTCCTCGCGAACATTATTGCCCCCAGTTCATCTGTTTTGTCAGTCACACTCCTCGCATTAAAACACATGCACTGAAGGCCCTCAGGCACTCTCTGATCTTCCCTCCTACTCTCCGGAGTTACCCTGTCTCCCATCTCTCTCCCACTCCAAGTTCCCTCTATCTCCCCACCCACCCTCCATATTAGTTTAAACCCTGCTGAAACACTCCAGCTAACCTCCCAGCTAAAATATGGGTGCCCTTCCCAGACAACTGTTCCCTGTCCCTCTTGTATAGATGCCCCTCCCTCCTGAAGACTTCCCAATGGTCTAAGAATGTGAATCCCTCCACCCTACACCAATCCCTCAACCACGCATTCAGTTGGAGCACTTCATTGTTCCTAACCCTGTCATTCCCAGGCATCGGCAGCAGCCCAGAGAATGCCACCCTGGAGGCCCTACACTTCAGCCGGGCCCCCAACTCCCTGAACTGCCTACGTACGTCCCCCCTGCACTTTGCTCCTACATCTTTCTCTCCCACGTGGACTATTACATCAGCCTTAGCCCCTCCACCCTTCAAAATACCCTCTACCCTCTCCGTAACATCCTGGACCCTTGCTCCAGGGAGGCAGACTACCATCCTGGAGTCCCGCTTTTGCCCACAGAACCGCCTGTCGATCCCCTTGACCTTCTCATCCCCCACCACTATCTCACATCCCTCACTCCTGCTGTCCTCTGGGGCATTTAGATCCCCCTCCCTTGCACTCTATACCTCAGCTGTTGGCCCACCTTTGATGTTCTGGGATGCCTCCTCTGGGGTGATCTTAGTGCCGTGACTCCTCTTCTTTTTCAACTTCCTATCTGTTACCCACCCATCCCTCCTCATAGGCCCTGGGGTCCCTTCTGGACTGTGGTCCCTGTTCATTAGCCCCTCGTTCTCTCTGACTATAAACATATCCTCCAGTCTCAGCTCCAACTGCCTCACCCGAGCCCTCAATCGTTGTAATTCCAAACACTTTGTGCATATATGGGCCTTCGGGAGACGTGCTGCCTCCAAGAATGCCCACATATGGCAGCGAACACAGCGGACGCGTTTTATCATGGACCCTGACATTTTATACACCTCCTTTAGAGGTATGGGCCCTAGAGTTTGGGTGGGACAGGAGTCCAGCCACTTACCAAGTCCAAGCCTGCGCTCGCCCAAGCCCAGTGAGCTTAAGCCCTTACAGCTCTCAGTCTGCTCCCTGCCTCACTCCACTGCCCTCTCCCAACGCTGCCCGCTGTCTACCTTGGCCTTATTTATATAGTCCCGTGCTTCCTTCCCAGCAGTCCCCACGCCTATCTCCCGCTACGGAGCGCCAAAATAAACAAAAAAAAAACCCCCGTGACCTAAACCTATTGATTAAAGAAAGATTTCAAACTTCAATAGTCTCAACAGCAAGCAGCCACTCTTCAAAATCACAGCTCCGGAGGACAGTGAGGTTCTCCAGAGAACAGCTAGAGCTATAGCTATTCCAATCAATATTAGTAAAGTTAAAGTCCCCCATAACAATTACCCTATTACTTTCACTCCTGTCCAGAATCGACTTTGCAATCCTTTCCTCTACCTCTCTAGAACTTTTAGGAGGTCTATAAAAGACTCCCAACAGGGTGACCTCTCCTCTCCTGTTTCTAATCTCAGCCCATACTACCTCAACAGACAAGTCCTCATCAAACTTCCTTTCTGTCACTGTGATACAGTCTTTGACTAATAATGCCACTCCTCCCCCACTTCTACCTCCTTCTCTACTCCGACTAAAGCATTTGAACCCCGGAACCTGCAACATCCATTCCTGTCCCTGCTCTACCCAAGTCTCTGAAATGGCCACAACATCGAAGTTCCAGGTACTGGTCCAAGCTGCAAGTTCCTCCACCTTATTGCGAATACTTCTTGCATTAAAGTATACGCATTTCAAACCATGCCCTACTCCACCCGTACGCTGCTGTGTTTTACAGTTCTCCTCTATGACCCCCCTATTCTCATCCCTCTTAGCACCCCAACTACTCAGGATCCCACACCGCCTCCGAATCAGTTTAAAGCCCCCTGCATAGCCTTAGCAAATTTTCCCCCCAAGATATTAGTTCCCCTCTGGTTCAGGTGTAGACCATCTCTCTTGTAGAGGTCCCACCTATCCCAGAATGAGTCCCAATTGTTCAGGAACCTGAACCCCTCCCTCCTGCACCATCCCCGCAGCCACGAGTTCAAACATTCCCTCTCTCTGTTCTTCTCTAAACTATCCCTTGGCACAGGCAAGAGTCCAGAGATAACCACTCTGCCAGTTTTGGCCCTAAGCTTCCACCCCAACTCCATAAATTTCTGTTTAATATCCCCTTCCCTCATCCTTCCTATATCATGTGTCCCTACATGAACTATGACTTGGGGCTGACCCCCCTCTCCCTTAAGAATCTTAAAAACCCGCTCTGCGACATCCTGGACCCCAGCCCCTGGGAGGCAACACACCAGCCCTGAGTCCCTTTTATTACTATTTACTCTCCTATCTGTCCCTCTAACTATGGAGTCTCCAAGAACTAGGCCCAATCTCTTATTCCCCCCACCCACCTGAGCATTCTCAGCAGGCTCACCCCCAGAGACCGGCTCCCTTTGGCCATCTCCAGTTGATTCTTCCTCAGTTGAAGAACACTAATAAATTATATTAACACTAATAAGTTATAATAATTATAGCACTAATAAATGAGCTTTAAATTTGATTTATTATTGTCACATATTAATGTACAGTGAAAAGTATTATTTCAGGTGTGGTATACAGAAAAACCATACTGTTCATAGAGAGTGCACAATATAGTGTTACAGTCATAGCTGGGTTGTAGAGAAAGATCAACTTAATGCAAAGTAAGTCCATTCAAAAGTCTGACAGCAGCAGGGAAGAAGCCGTTCTTGAGTATGTCAGACCTCAGACTTTTGTATCTTTCCCCCGAAGGAAGAAAGTGGAAGGGAGAAAGGGTGTGTAAGAGTCCTTGATTACGCTGGCTGTTTTGCTGAGGCAGCAACAAAGTGTAGACAGAGTCAATGAATAGGAGGCTGGTTTGCGTGATGGACTGGGCTACATTCACGACATATTGTAGTTCCTTGGGCAAAGCAGGAGCCATACCAAACTGTGATACAATCTGAAAATTTTGGTGAGAGTCGTAGCTGACACGCCAAATTTCTTTAGTCTTCTGAGAAAGTAGAGTCGTTTATGGGCTTTCTTAACTATAGTGTTGGCACAGGGGGACCAGGACAAGTTGGTGATCTGGACACCTAAAAACTTGAAGCTCTTGACCATTTCTACTTCATCCCCGTTGACATAGACAGGGGCATGTTCCCCTTTACACTTCCTCAAGTCGATGGCAATTTCCTTTGCTTTGTTGATATTAAGGAAGAGATTATTGTCACTGCACCAGTTCACCAGATTCCCTATCTCATTCCCGTATTCTGTCTCATTGTTGTTTGAGATTTGACCAACTACAGTGGTGTAATCGGCAAACTTGAAAACCGAATTGGAGGTGAATTTGGCCCCACAGTCATAGGTGTGTAAGGAGTACAGTACAGGGCTGAGAACACAGTCTTGTGGAGTGTGCTATACAGAAAAACCATACCATTCATAGAGAGTGCATAGTATGGTGTTACAGTCATAGTTAGGTGTTGAGGATGATCATGGAGGACGTGTTGTTGCCTATCCTTACTGATTGTGGTCTGTAAGTTTGGAAGTTCAGTCACAGAGGGAAAAGCCGAGCCCCAGGCCACAGGGTTTGGAGATAAATTTCATGAGAATATTAGTGTTGAAGGCTGAGCTGTAGTCAATAAATAGGAGTCTGACATAAGTGTCCTTGTTATCTGGGTGATTGAGTGCAGGGCCAGGGAGATGGCGTCTGCTGTGGAGCTGCTGCGGCGGTAGGCAAACTGTAGTGGATCCAGACAGCCCGGGAGGCTGGAATTGATTCATGTCATAACTAACCTTTCAAAGAACTTCATAATCGGCAGCACGGTAGCACAGTGCTTAGCACTGCTGCTTCACAGCTCCAGGGTCCTGAATTCAATACTCAGCTTAGAGCACTGTATGAATGGAGTTTGCACATTCTCCTCGTGTCTGCGTGGGTTTCCTCCAGGTGCTCTGGTTTCCTCCCACAGTCCAAAAGTGTGCGGGTTAGGTTGATTGGCCATGCTAAGAAATTGCCCCTTAGTGTCCAGGAATGTGGAGGTTAGAGAGGATTAGCAGGTATAATATGTAGGGATATGGGGGTAGGGCCTGAGTGGGATTGTGTGCGGTGCAGATTCAATGGGCTGAAGGGCCTCTTTCTGCACTGTAGGGTTCTGTAATCTATGATCTATACAGATGGATGTCAGAGACACCAGTCGATAACCATTAAGTCACAATGACTATTGACCTTATGCATTATCGGCCGGTGACATCTACATCATTGATGTAAACTGGACATTTACATGGTTTTCCTTGGGGTCTGATAAATCTCTGAAAATAATAGTGAGACACCCAACAGGCACCAGCTCCATCGCCTGTGAATCTTTGAAAATGACAATCCGTTGTCTTGCTGCTGTGAGAAAGGTTTACATTGTGATGAAATGGGCAGAATTATTTTGTAGGACGGACAATTCTCAATCTCCGGGCCATCTTCTCAACTGTTAGCGGCTAACCGAGGAATGATTAACGCTGCACTTTGAGAGATCCCGGAACTGCCTTCCTCCAACTAATTCTCCACTAATGGATAGGCAACCCCATAAAAATTAGTATTGCTTTAAGCAGCTGAAATTAGTAAAGAAAATGCCTTCTTCTCAATCCCTCGGGAGGACTTGTTTCCACTCCAGTTCAGAGATGGGTCCAAGGTGTGATTGAGGAACTCTGCCGAGTGCAGGTTATGTTGGAGAGGCGGTTGGATGTATTAAACTCTCTCTCTGACACCAATAACATGTTCCTGACAAAGTCTCTCGATGCAGCCTGCTCCCTTTTGTTTAATCCCACGAACCTCTGGGGCTTAACCTGACGCATTTTGTTGCAATAATTATTTGCTTCGTTGCTCGAGGCAATTCAAAGCTAAGCAGGCTCTGCGATCGCTTCTATTGCAGGTCTGGCGACTTCCGGTGCCGCCGTTGCATTGGGGTAAACGCAGTAAGAAGCCTGACAACACCAGGTTTAAGTCCAACCGATTTATTTGATAGTAAACTCGCAAGCTTTCGGGGTTTGCCCCTTCGTCAGGTGAATGGAGAGTTCTGGCCTCAGACAGAACATATAATAACACAGTTTACAGATTACTGGTTAGATTGTGAGTCTTTACAGCTAACCTGCTATTCAAGCCTTAAAGTGGCTAACAACATGAGTGGAAAGAACATTAAGTACAGGTTAAAGAGATGTGTATTGGTCTCCAGACAGGACAGTAAGTAAGATTTTGCAAACCCAGGCAAGTCATGGGGGTTACAGATAGTGTGACATGAACCCAAGATCCCTGTTAAGACCGTCCTCACGTGTGCGGAACTTGTCTATCAGTCTCTGCTCAGCAGCTATGCGCTGTCGTGAAGGCCACCTTGGAGAACGCTTACCCAAAGATCAGAGGCCGAATGCCAGTGACCGCTGAAGTGTTCGCCAACAGGAAGTGAGCAGTCTTGCCTGGTGATTGTCGAGCGATGTTCATTCATCTGTTGAATGAGTAGCGTTGTCTACGATAACAGATGAATGAATAGCGCTCGACAATCACCAGGCAAGACTGCTCCCTTCCTGTGGGTGAACACTTCAGCAGTCACGGGCATTCGGCCTCTGATCTTCGGGTAAACTTTCTCCAAGGGGGCCTTCACGACACATGATAGCGCGAGTCGCTGAGCAGAGACTGATAGCCAAGTTCCACACATGAGGACAGTCTTAACAGGGATCTTGGCTTCATGTCACACTATCTGTAACCCCCGTAACTTGCCTGGGTTTGCAAAACCTCACTTACTGTGCTGTCTGGAGACAATACACATCTCTCTAACCTGTGTTTAATGCTCCTTCCACTCACATTGTTGGCCTCTTTAAGGCTTGAATAGCACGTTAGCTATAAAGACTCACAATCTAATCAGTAATCTGTAAACTGTGTTATTATATTCTCTATCTGAGGCTAGAACTCTCCATTCACCTGATGAAGGGGCAAACCCCGAAAGCTTGTGAGTTTACTATCAAATAAATTGATTGGACTTAAACCTGGTGTTGTGAAACTTCTTACTGAACTTCTGGTGTTAATAGTCACTTCATGAAGTTCTAATTCGAGGGGAATTTCTTGGCTTACTCTTTTTGATCTGGAGCTTTCAAAAAGAGTATGTCTGATTGCAACTATTAAAGGAAATTGGAAAAGCCAGATACCTCCTGTTATTAGTGGAGGTAAAAACAAAACTGAAAGAACCACCACATAGAAAAAGGACTCAGAACAATAGCGGGTGTAAATTATTTTCTGCTATGAAGTCATTGATAACCGAGAGCTTACTGCAGCATTGGAGGTGAGGGCTGCGATTCTTCCAAGAAAATGCCGAATTGGAGTAACTCCCACTGTTCTTTTCAGCAGGATTTTCAAATCGAATCTCCCACATTCCGTGTACCACAGAGTGCCTTTGGGAGATTCACTCTGAAGATCTAGAAGCAGGGCCTTTTTCCACTGGAGAAGCCGGCAGCGTACTGCAGAGTGAGCCACTGCGCACGCGCTGATCTGTCAGCTGAGCTCGGCACGTGAACAGTTGGCCTCCATATCACCGACCAACCCCATGACACCGCATTGCTGCCACTCCGATTGCCCCCCTCCCTGATCTCCCGGACATTTCACGATGCCCCCCTCTCCTCTGCCTGCCCCGATCTCCGCTATCCCCACTGACCTGACCCCTCCCTCCAACAGCAGTTCTACACTACTCCCCTCCCCCCAGCAGCCTCCCACACCTCCCCCCGCCCCGATGGCCAGCTCCCGATTGGTCCCCTGCTCCTGATCCCGATTGCAGAACGGCAGCGGGACCCCCCCGCTTCCCACCCCCACTGATCTCCCCTCACATGCCCTGTCCCCAATAATGTAGAACAATACAGCACAGTACAGGCCCTTTGGCCCTCGAACCAAGATCAACCTATCCCACCTCCCTATCATTCTGTGTGCTCCGTGTGCCTACCCAATAACCTATTAAAAATTCCAAAAGTGTCCGACTCCACTATCACAGCAGGCAGTGCATTCCATACCCTCTGAGTAAAGAACCTACCTCAGACATCCCTCCTATATCTCCCACCATGAACCTTGTATAGTAACATCAATAGGCTTTGAATCGCTGACCCCCTGGCTCCTTGGCTTTGCCCAATAACCCATGGGCAGTCCCAAGGTGCCCCTTGGGCATTGCCAGGAGCCAGGCTGGCATTGTCAGACTCCCAATGCCCAGGGGGCACCCCTGCCTCACCCGTCACCCTCTGGGGGACCTCTGTAGCGAGATTGGGCGCCAACTCTCAAGCTGGTGGGTAAACCCCACTGGCAGAGAGCGGGGTGAGGGTGGGGGGGGGGGGGGAGAGGTTAGCGAGCTTGGTGACTTCAGTTACGGGCCCGCTAACGATATTAAAATGGAAATTTTAAAATTTAAATCAGCTCCACGCTGGAAATCTGGACCTTGGAGAAGCTTGAGCAGCACAACAGGCTGGGAGAATCACCCCCCCCCCCCCACCTCCCCAACTCCCCCCAAGATGTTAAACTGAATCCTTATCTGATCTCTCATGTACTATGTGAAGTATTGTCCAACTATTGTTCATGAAACAAAACCAAGTAAACAAAATCAAACAAACTGAGGGTTAAAATGAGAGACAAGGCCCCTTGAAGGGAAACTGTCTTAAAGATCTGGAGTGGATCAGTTCCATTACCCGCCTGCTCCCCTTAATTCCCTTATCGATCCAAAATCTATCGACCCGTGACTTAAATACATTCAGCGAGGTAGCTTCCACCGCTTCGACAGGCAGAGAATTCCAGAGACTCACCATCCTTTGAGTGAAGAAGTTCCTCCTCAACTCTTGTTCTAAATTGCTCCCCCCCGCCCCACCTTATTTTGAGGCTGTGCCCTCTCGTTCTGTTTTCCTTTCTAAGCGGGAAGAATCTCTCTACCACAAGTGGCTTTGGGTAGAAACACGACTGCTTTTAGGTCATGGGTGATATGGATTGTGAGTTGAATGCACACAGCCGCACGGTGCACTAACTCAAGGTGTATCAACCAGTCTGCTCCTCCGCCAGCCAGCATGCCCCGAGCCGTGACTAACACTTATTCCTGAATCTATTACTGAAATTGATTGCTACCTGGGGTGGCGGGGGGGGGGGGATATCACATGACGCAAATGACAACAGCAACTCATTAATATTTAATTGGTTGCCAAGCACTTTAGGATACTGAGGTCATAAAAGGTGCCACATAAATGCAAATGTTCCTGATAAAATTATTCTTGCTATTATTTATTCCAATGCTTATTGAATTGTTTTGGGTTTTAATTGCCTAACAAAAGTCCAGTTTCAGAAGAAAAGATCCTTCGGCCGGATCACTGATTGAAATAAGCTACAAAATGTTTTCTATTATTACGAGTGCATTTTTATATTGATATCGAGAGAGTGGAAACTCTGAGGTTGCTGGAGCGAGAATTTACCTGCAAACAATCTGAAAGACTAAATTTATTTCATATCAGAACTCAGGCTATGTAATATCTGCTCTTCATTCATATATTTCAAGCCTCTGGAGTAATACTTGCTTCACTCCTGGAGTTCCATCCATTGCGATAGTGGATATATACCAATGCAAATGATGATATATACCAGTGGTTAGCATCACCACCTCACAGCACCAGGAACACAGGTTTGATTCCTGACTTGGTGTCACTGTCTGTGTGGAGTCTGCACATTCTTCCCGTGTCTGCGTGGGTTTCCTCCGGCTGCTCCAGTCTCCTCCTGCAGTCTGGCTGTGGTAAATTCTCTCTCAGTGTACCCAAGTGTGGCGACTAAGGGATTTTCACTTCATTGAAGTGTTGGTATAAGCCTACTTTTGGTAATATAAATAAAAATTTAAACTGATACTTATCTGTATGTGGCCCCTCCAAACACACAGCACCCGAGGTGGGGATGTGCCACAAAAGGATCTGGGGGTCTGCCTACTACAGGACTACATGCTTGTAGCTTTTGTCTCTTGCCCCTGCACAAGCCAAATATTCTAATCTTGAATACAAAGATCTTGTGTCAGTGTTTGGCATCCAACGTTTCCACGTGTATCAGTTTCGAAAATGCTTCATGATATAAAATGGGACGCAAGTTGGTGAGAAGCACGGGGGATCGGAGGGGTCTCGATGTGAATGTACACTGAAAGATAGCAGGCAAAGTGGTTAAGAAGGTGTATACTTGTCTTTATTCACCAAAGAACAGAGTTTAAGAGGAGGGAGGCTATGCCGGAACTGTATAAAATGTTGGTTAGACCACAGCTAAATACTGTGCACAGTTCTGGAATCCACATTGTAGGAGGGCTGTGGTATCAGTAGAAAGAAGATTTACCAGCAAGTTGCCTGGTCTGGACAGTTTTAGTTACGAAGAGAGATTGGATAGACTGAGGTTGTTTTCCTTGGAGCAGAGCAGGGGGGACGTAACTGAGATATCTAAAATTATGAAAGGTATAGTGAGGTTAGACAGGAAGAAACTCTTCCCCTGGATGGAGACATCAGTGACCAGAGGGCAGGGTTACAAGGTAGGGGGCAGGAGGAAGGTGAGGAAAATCCTTGCATCCAGAGGGTCTGGAACTGGAAGGTTGGTGGACGCAGAGACCCTCATAATGTTTATGAAGTATTTAGATGAGCACTTGCGATGCCAAGACACACAAAGCAGTGGGCCAAGTGCTGGGAAATGAGATTAGAATGGGTGGTTTGTATTTGACTGGCACAAACTCGATGGGCTGAAGGGCCTTTGCTGTCTGTCTTTACGATTTGCTGGAAACTCCTCACCTGTGCACCAGCTCCAGCATCTGAAGATTCAGGCTCAGGCCTTTGAGATAAGTAGGCTCCAAAATGCAAACCTCGAACACCCTGAGTCGATTCGTCAATCCAGCCGACAGCAAGGATGTGTCATGTGGACAAGATTCAACTTGAGGTAGAAAATAATCTCTGCCTCTCAACTCACTGCATTTCGGGAGGGTCAAACCAAACTGACGCAGCCATCCACACACTGTGGTTAGCACTGCTGCCTCACAGCACCAGGGACCCGGGTTCAATTCCCGGCTTGGGGTCAGTGTCTGTGTGGAGTTTGCACGTTCTCCCCATGTCTGCCTGGGTTTCCACACACAGTCCAAAAGACTGGCTAGATGCATTGGCCGTGCTGAAATCTCCCTCAGTGTACTCAAACAGTTGCCAGGCTGTGACCACTAGGGGATTTTCACTGTAACTTCTTTGCAATGTTAATGTAAGCCTGCTAGTGACACTAATAAGTAAGCGCAAAGGACAACAGTTGCAGCAAAATATCCCATTCATTGACTCTGTCTACACTCCCTGCTGTCTCAATAAAGCAGCCAGCATAATTAAAGATCTCACTCACCCCAGACATTCTCTCTTCCACCTTCTTCCTTCGGGGAAAAGATACAAAAGTCTGAGATCTGATGTACCAACCGACTCAAGAACAGCTTCTTCCCTGCTGCTGTCAGACTTTTGAATGGACTTAAGTTGCATTAAGTTGATCTCTCTCTACACCTTAGCTATGACTGTAACACTACATTCTGCACTGTCTCGTTTCCTTCTCTGTGAACGGTATGTTTTATCTGTATAGTGTGCAAGAAGCAATATTTTTCATGTGATAATAATAAATCAAAATCAAACATTGCTGTCGGCCCAATCACATTGAGGATGTTTATGAAATCTCACTAAAGAGATGTCCAGAAGCATCCAAAGGCAAACAAGTCCTCATACCTCAGGCAATGTGTCAACCCACGTTAAATCACCTACACATCTGGGCACAGAATGAATGAAATGCCTTGCCAGAGAATCGGTTTATTGGCCAGGTATTTAGAAGGACAGTGACAGACCCCACAAACATACCACACCTGCCAGATCTACTAACCAAAGAACAACACAGCGCGGGAAACAGGCCCTTCGGCCCAATGAGCCCGCGCCGCCATTTTAACATGGTGAGTGCCCTCCTCTGCCTACGAGCTTTGTCTACGCCTATTGGGGAAGATTGAGGGGAGACTAATTTAGGGATAATTTGTTATACCAATCTGCCTAAGAGCACGTTTTTGGGGGGTGGGAGGAAACCGGAGCACTTGGAGAAAACCCATGCAAGCATGGGGAGAATGTGCAAACTTCCGCAGACACAGGCCCAAATCCAGCGGGGCAAAGAACCACATGAAATCTTCTTTGTTCCTCAGTCAAAGAAAGCCACTGATCAATTTCATCCAGATGGCAAAGAGTATCTATTGGTAACTAATTAATTTAGCAAATTATTTTTCATTCGCGAGATCACACACAGCTTAATCTCCAGCACATTCAGTATGTCTGAAGCCATCATCTCGGACAGGGGTCCCCAATTAACAGGGCAACCCCTTCCATAAAAAGTGGATCGTAAAATGCACTGCATCTTCCCTCAGTCCTACGGTTTAGCAGAATGGGCCCTCAAGATGGTCAAAGTAACACTTCTAAAGAATAAGACAACCGAGCAAGCAAGATTTCAGAATTGCCATGCTCAAACTTGTGCCACACCACAGGGAAGGCGGTCTCTGCTCACCCGTTTGGGAAGCAAGTTTGTACCACCCTCCTGCCCCACCTACTCCCAATCCAGATGGTGATATCCCAGCAGAATGGAGAGGAAGGATGTTCTACTAGCTCAATCAGAGAGCAAAACCATTAACATCGTTCAATGCACCGACCTGCATTGTACAGCCGTACGTGTACAGGGTTGAGATGCCAAAGGGACAGATCATCAGAAGGTGCACATTCCCATCGCGCAGACAGGTGAATCAGTCACAGAGGAGCACACAAAGACAAAATAATTCCGCAGTGAACAACCACCTGAGAATGTACGACCATAAAAACACCCCGAGCACTACATGAGAACAAGCTATGGTGCCAAAACGTTCTCTTCATGCTTTAAAATCTTGTTAGGCTTGATATCCATCTTTATGTCTGCTCTGACAAAGCTTTCCTTTAGTCAGAAGGGAAGTCCCGATGTGATGTGATAAGGGCAGACAATAACATATACCTTGAAGAAACTGCAGTCACTTCACTACTTGTGACGCTGGAGGATAAAAGGTCCAGCCTCCATGGATATAAACTACCCCCTGGGATCCTATTGCAGATTTGCAATTCCCTATTGTCTGTAATTCTGTATCAGTAAAACCTCATATACACCTTACAAGTCAGGCATAAGTAATCGGCCTGTGTACCCGTTAGGACCAAGACTAGATTCAAGGCCTGTGCAAAGCTGGATATAGTTCCTTACAGGAGATACACTTCTGGTGTTTAACCAGAACCCTGACCCCATCTATAATTTTTGATGGAACTTCTGTACTACTGTCTACAAGTGGCGCCTATCTTTCTATGTCTACCTGAGACATCTCATCTGAAAGATTGCATTTGTAGCTATTCAAAGATGTGCGGATTGACCATGCTAAGAAATTGCCCCTTAGTGTCCAAGGATGCGTAGGTAGGAGAGGATTAGTGGGTATAATATTTACGGATATGAGGGTTAGGGCCTGGGTGGGATTGTGTACAGTGCACACTCAATGGGCCGAAAGGCCTCTTTCTGTAGGGTTCTATGATTCTATGGTCTATCCCTCGGTGAACTGATAGATTAGTCAGAATGTGTACTACATTCTCTGGACCTGTTTCTTGATCAGATTGTGAGCAGACAGTCTCAGATATATCAAATGCAGTATTATGTCACTTACGTTGGCAAGCAATAGGCTCGTTGGAGGGGACAGAGAGTCAAGGAGGCTTGGTGAAGCCAGCAATTCTCAGCACCCTGAAGTTTACTGGAAATGAAATTGCCATTTGGAAGGAAATAACTAATTAACCCATTCTTGTCATCAAGGATTTCTCTGCTCTCTTCTAGGAGAAGGAAGTGCCGATTACAGCCATTTTGTTCGTAACCGTTTTAGTCAAGGAAACCTTTATTTTTGCTATTCATACAGGGCGGCAGATTTGGGGCTTGTGCAGCAGGGGTGAAAGTGCTGAGTGCCTAACACCACACTCTCAGTGTAAAGGTGCTTCAATATAAGGAGCTAAGTTAGATTGGAGCTCAGAATGTAGGGTATTCAGCCTCTCAAATCTATCCCACTGTTCAGTTTTTGGATGTGGACACAACTGCACAGGCCAGCGTTTATTGCCCATCCCTAATTGCTCTTGAGAAGGTGGAGGTGAGCTGCCTCCCTGAACTGCTGGAATCCATGGGATGGAGGTTCACCCACTCTGCTCTCAGGGAAGGAGTTCCAGGACTTTGACCCAGCGACAATGAAGGGACAGTGATATCTTTCCAAATCAGGATTGGTGAGTGGCTTGGAGGGAACTTCCGGGTGGTAGTGTTCCCAGGTATTTATTGCTCTTGTCCTTTCAGATGTTGGCAGTTGTGTGTTAGAAAGGTGCTTCTTCGTGTCCCAAGATGTGTAGGTTAGGGAGATTAATGGGGTAAATGACTGGGGTTACAGGGATAGGACAGGAGGTGGGCCAGGGTAAAATGCTCTTCGGAGTGTAAGTGCAATTTGATGGTTCAGGATTCACTCTGGTCAGCTCACTCTGGTCCAGTTCCTTGTTACATATGGTTCATTGCCACACTCTATAATCCTTCAGTGGCATTAAGGGCAAATTTCCTTGCACATGGTACGTTGGCACAGTGTATTAGCACTGCTACCTCACAGCGCCGGGAACGGGTTCCAGCCTTGGGCGACTTTTTGTGTGAAGCTTGTACATTCTTCCCACGTCTGCGTGGATTTCCTCCGGGTGCTCCGGTTTCCTCCCACATTCTGAAAGACGCGCTGGTTAAGTGGAATGGCCATGCTAAATTGCTCCTTTGTGTCCCAAGGTTGGGGAGATTAATGGGGTAAATGATTGGAGTTACAGGGATAGGACAGGAGGTGGGCCTGGGTAAGATGTTTGTCGGAGTGGAAGTGCAGACTTAATGGGCTTAATGGCTTCCTTCTGCACTGTAGGGAATCTACGATTCTACGTCCTACAGTAGAATATCCACTCTGCCATCCATATGGTTTGTGTGACAAGTAATTCACCTCCTGACTCCCCAGAGTTTATCATCATCTACAAGACACAAGTGATGGAATATTCTCCACTTATCTGGAACCTTGCTGCAATGAATCTTGTAGATGTTGCACACTGCAGTCCCTGTGTATTGGTGATGGAAGGAGTCAATATTTGTGGATGAAGTTTCGATCAAACAGGTTGTTTTGTCCAGGATGGTGTCGAGCTTCCTGAGTGTTGTTGGAGTTGTCCTCCTCCAGGCAAATGGAGAATATCCCATTACACTTGTGTCTTGTAGATGATGGATAAACTTGGGGGAGTCAGGATGTGAGTTACTTGTCACAGTTTTCCAAACATCTGACCTGCTCTGGTAGCCACTCTATTCTTATAGCTAGCCCAGATCAGCTTCTGGTTAATGGATACTGGGTGCTGATAGTAAGGGATGGTAATGCCAAGGGGGCAATGGTTCGATTCTCTGTTGGAGATGGTCATTAGCTGGCACTTGTGTGGTACAAATGTTACTTGCCACTTCTCAGCCGAAGTCAGATCTTGCTAGATGTGAACAAGAATGGCTTCAAACCATATGGATGGCAGAGTGGATATTCTACTGCAGGATGTAGAATCGTAGACTCCCTAAGTGCAGGAGGAGGCCATTCAGCCCATCAAGTCTGCACTTACACTCCAACGAACATTTTACCCAGGCCCACCTCCCGCCTTATCCCTGTAACCCCAATCATTTACCCCATTAATCTCCCTAACTTACACATCTTGGGACACTAAGGAGCAATTTAGCATGGCCGTTCCACTTAACCAGCACGCCTTTCAGAATGTGGGAGGAAACCAGAGACCCAGAGGAAACCCACGCAGACATGGGGAGAATGTGCAAACTTCACATAAGAAGTCGCCCAAGACTGGAATCAAACTCTGGTTCACGGCACTGAGAGGCAGCAGTGCTAACAAACTGTGCCAATGTGCAAGGAAATTTGCCCTTAATGCCACTGAAGGATTATGAAGTGTGGCACTGAACCATATGTAACAAGGAACTGGCAACCATCATGTCTACAAATAACCAGTAGACAATGGCAGGCATTGAGTGAGCTGACCAGTGTGAACCCTGGCCATTTTTACTGCTTGCTCACATCAAACCTTCACACATCTTCCTCAATATATCCCCTACATAACACATTGAGCAGTCAGGATTCAACATGGCGTTAGAAATCTTGGTGCAACCACCCCATGTTGGGCACATGATCCTTCACCCCAGACTCCACCAAACGCACCGCTGTGATGGGGCACGTTGTTGACTGGGAAGGAAATTTCAAACATTTAAGCGATGCAAAGGTCTTCCCAACCTAGTGGCTTCCAATGCTGTAATCACAGACTGAAAAAAGACAGAAAATACTCCGTGGGTCTGACAGCATCTGTGGAGAGAGAGAAACAGAGTTAATGTTTCAGGTTAGGGGGCTGGCATCAGCTTTCGTAAACCAAAAGACTCTTTTACAACAGATGCTTAGAGTAATCAGGTAATTGAGATTGGCCTGTTAGAATATGAGCTCCCTCCAAATTGATGGGTCAATCAGGGAATTTTTTGCTTTGTATTTAAATAGGCGTGTCAGTTCCTCTGGCACTCCTGGCGTAGCCTGCAAACTGAAAACATTCGGTGTGCTGTTGTCAGACTTGTAAATAGAAGGATTTTGATGAAGGGATTTCTGCCTCCAAGGACCTGTTAGTCTGCTGCATAGGGGGTCGTTAAATGGTGATGCCTATTGCGAAGATTTCAAACTGCAAATAGCACATTTAGCTGCATCTCCATCTCTTATTTTTCTCTCCTGAAAGAAAGCTACAGGAAAGTAACTGGGACACGCAGAGAGATTCTGAGAGTGGCTGAGCACTGCAGGCCCTTCAGGAAAGGTATCTGGAAATCTGTTGGAATCAAAGAATTGATATCAATTGGAAACTGAGGTCACATCAAGTTTTCGTGTCAAATGCACACGTCTCCCAGTACCGCTAGCTGCCAGTATTGACCGACAGTTTAAAAGCGTTGCTTTTGCTATCTTGCATCTGATGATCTGATGACTGTGGTTAGCGCTGCTGCCTGAGACCTGGGTTCGATTCCCCGCTTGAGTGACTGTCTGTGTGAAACTTGCACATTCTCCCCTTATCTGGTAGGTTTCCTCTGAGTGCACTGGTTTCCTTGCACAGATGTGCAGCCGCTGAAGTGTGGCGACTAGGGGATTTTCACAGTAACTTCATTGCAGTGTTACCGTAAGCCTTACTTGTGACTAATAACAAGGACGTTGCCTGGATTGGGTGGCATGCCTTATGAGGGGAGGTTGAGAGAGCTCGATCTTTTCTCCTTAGAGACATGAAGGATGAGAAGTGACCTGATAGAGGTTTATAAGATGTTGAGAGGTATTGATCGGTTCTCAGAGGCTATTTCCCAGGGCTGAAATGGTCGCTACGAGAGGACATGGGTTTAAGGTGCTGGGGAGCAGGTATGGAGGAGATGTTAGGGGTAAGTTTTTCACTCAGAGGGTGGTGGGTGAGTGGAATCGGCTGTTGATGGTGATGAAGGTGGATTCGATAAGGTCTTTTAAGAATAAGTACATGGAATTAAGAGGATTATAGGTAAACCTAGTAGGTAGGGACATGTTCGGTACAACTTGTGGGCCGAAGGGCCTGTTTGTGTTGTAATTTTTCTATGTTCTATAAACTAAACTTTACTTTTACTCTACTATGAACATTCATTCTACAGCAAAATGTGCATGCAAATCAGACAGAGATCTTTGGCTTCAATGTCCTTTACCCAGTTTATGTTTTCTGGGAATATCACTGGCAGTTTATGTAAAAATCTGCAAGTATTGTGTTAGCCACACGTGACAGACTGGACTTTTCAATGTTGCTAACTGCATCCTGATTAATTTACAATAAATGAGTAACAAAGCAACAATATTCATCAGCGACAATCTGACCTCGATTTCCTCTTCGCTGACCAGGAGGGGACTCAGTTCTGGAGAGGAAAAGTTTCCTGGGGGACAGCACGGAAGCACTGAAAGTGTTTGAAAAAAGTTGCTCAGCTCTGGAAAAGAGTCACCTCACCTCGTCACGTTGGCCAGTATTTTACAGCCTCGCTCGGGCAAGGCTGGTAAAATCTCTAACCAACTATTCCGTTCTGCGAGCAGTGCCCCCTCTGAGTTCCGGGTGTGGCGGTAAAAATTCCAGCCAATAACTCTGTCTATTTCTCTCCGCAGACGCTGCCTGAGTTTCTCCCACGTTTTAATTCGGATTCGCAGCATCGTTAGCCTTCCTCTCGCACCACTCTACCAGGTCCTCACTCAGCCCACCCTCACTGTTTCCCAGGCGTTGGAGACAGGGGTAGTTTCAGGTTATCTCAGACAGGGGGAACCCCTCCCACTGAGAGTGCCAGTATCCTGCCCTCGGGCAGACCAGCCTCATTAGTGATCGATACCCTGACAATCAGAACTCCTGAGAGGCTGTTTCCCCTGGGTAGAGACTGTAGAACTAAAACGAATATGTAAAGATAATATTTATGACTGAAATTAAGATAATTACTTCAGGCAGAACACTGAGAATCTTTGAAATTCTCTTTGTCAATATGTTGCTGCTCAGTTATGGAATATATTCAAAATTGAATCAATATTCTTGGATACTAAGGGATCAATAGAATCATCATAAAATCCCTACAGTGCGGAAGGAGCCCATCAAGTCTGCCCCAACAATTCCACCCAACCCGTAACCCCAAGTATTTACCCTGCTAGTCCCCTGACACTAAGGGGCAATTCAGCATGGTCTATCTCTAGGGTGTGGGAGGAAACTGGAGCATCCGGAGGAAACCCACGCAGACATCGGGAGAATGCGCAAACTCCACACAGGCAGACCAGAATTGAACGGGCTCCCTGGCGCTGTGAGGCAGCAGTGCTAACCCACTGTGCGTCCGTTTAAGGATAGTTCAGGGAGGTGAATTTGAGTTAGGCGGTCAGTTTGAATGAATGGCCAAGCAGACTCAAAGGGCCCTGAGGACAACATCTTCTCCCATTTTTGATGCTCCAGGAATCACTGAGAAATCTGGCACTACAGAAAAGCCGATGTATTCGTAAGATAAGATGTTTATTCGTAAGATAAAAGCAAAATACAGTGGATGCTGGAATCTGAAATGGAAATAGAAAATCCTGGAAAATCTCAGGCAGGTCTGACGGCATCTGTGAAGACAGAATAGACTCTTCGAGTCAGAGCTATTCCCGTTCAGGTGGAAAACACGGTTCCGTGAATGACAGGATTTGATGTACGTTGTGGGTAAAGTTGAGGTTAGTATTGTGGAGCACTTGGATGGAAATAAATACGTCAAAAAGTTTAACCTTTCGGTTTTATTTGAGGATGTGCCAAAGGATTTGATGGGAGTGAGACAGTGAGTGTTTCAGTAAGGCCTCCTTAAAAAGAAGTAATAAAAATTAAGAAAGTGGGAAGCAGTGGGAGAAATATACAGCTGGATACCCATCCTCTTTACCCTGTACCATCAACCCTTTTGTTACTTACTCCTACTTCCAACCTTTTATTCTTATTTCTCTTTCCTTCCTTTCACGTCCCTATTACTTATTTCTGTTCTAATGACTGGAAATATTAACTGCGTTTCCCTCTTCACTTGCTACCCGATCTGTTGGATATTTCCAGCACTGTTTAAGCCTATTTATTAGTATCACAAGTAGGTTTATATTAACAGAATGAAGTTACAGTGAAAGTCCTCCAGTTGCCACATCTGTTCGGGTACACTGAGGGAGAATTTAGCACGGCCAATGCACCTAATTAGCGCATCTTTTGGACTGTGGGAGGAAATTGGAGAACCTAGAAGAAACCCACGCAGACATGAGGAGAATGTGCAGACTTTTCTCAGACAGTGAACCAAGCCAGGAATTGAAGCGGGGTCCCTGGCGCTGTGAGGCAGCAGTGCTAACTACAATGCCAGCATTTCTGCTTATGTTACAGATTCCCAGCATCTGCAGTGTTTTGCCCTTCAATCCTGTCCCTGAGTCAATTGCCAAGCCTGCATTGGTTTGACACGGGCTGGCCTGTCATTGGAGCAAGCCAGGGTGTCACTGAGCATTATTCACATCAGTGCACTGAACTCCAGTAACATCTATTTGACGATGATTGCACACAGCTCTGCGATGATTAGGTCTGGACAGGTTATTTTCTGAAGGGCTTCAAGGAAGAAAAACAAACAGCTGGATGAGGTTTGATTTGTAGACAGCACAGACCTCAAACTTTCCATCAAACTCAAGGTGCCTTATGTTTATACAACAGAACTCTGTAATGACAACACAGCAACTCAGCGTCATGATCTACTGTAGAACCAGCATGGCCATTTGATTTCTGAAGTTAGTTAAGCATTTCAGCCCATGCAATAACACAATATTTTTATCCTTTAGGCAAGATTAAGGGTTATGAAAGCAATAAGTGTTTAAATTTAAGTAGTAGTGTCACAAGTAGGCTTACATTAACACCACAATTAAGTTATTATGAAAATTCCCTAGTTGCCACATTCCGGCACCTGTTCGGGTACACTGAGGGAGAATTTAGCATGGCCAATGCACCTAATCAGCATGTTTTCGGACTATGAGAGAAAACTGAGGCACCTGGAGAAAACCCACGCAGACATGGGGAGAACATACAGCTGCATAGACAGTGGCCCAGGGAATTGAACCTGGATCCCTAGGGCTGTGAGGCAGCAGTGTTAACTACAGTACCGCTGTGCTCCCTAACTGGTCAGATCAATATTCTGCTTTTACCCAATCCTTTAGCTGCATTTTATTTCTTTACATACCCCCACCACCAGCCCCTGTGCCATTTCTCAGCTGATAGGTTGCTGACATTGCTGTCTTTAATCTCAACCTTGCCTGGCCGAGAGAGGGAAAAAGACAGGAACAGATTCCTGCTGTTTTACTTTGCTTCGTTTTGCTCTCACTCTGTGGTTGAGGTAATTTTTTTTTAACCTGAAGGGAAGTGGGATTCAGGCAAAGGTAATTTAGCAGCACTGAGCTCTCAGCCAAACACATAGACCGGAATCTGTGAAGCTGGAGCTAATCTCACGCTGAGCAGTAAGGCATCGTAGGGAGGGTAAAAACAGACCAAATCAGATTGTCACCAAATGATTTAGCACCGGATTCCCCACGGACACACACTAATCCCAGTCTTGCCATGAGCGGAATGCCACACCAGATAGTCACTGTGGCCACTCACGATGGCATCTTCCAGGTAAACAGAGCAGGATGATTTCGTGTTGAATGGAGAGAGTCCTGATGTGATATTAGGCAGGATGTGCCTGAATCTCGTGGGCAGTAACAACACCATCCATACACACAGCAATTCTCCCAGCTCGACACTGCTATAGATTCCATCCGGGATTCACAAATCTCAAATCCCAGGAGTCACAGAAATGCACCGACACCTCCCCACCCCCACACCCCAGCCCTCACCCCCACACCTCAGCCCTCACCCCCACACCCCAGCCCTCACCCCCACACCCCACCCACACACCCCAGCCCCCAACCCTGGAACTCAGTTGGAATTAGGGGATGATGGGTCACATTTTTACAGCACTGACTGCACATTCTGAGTGAGTGGGTACTGGGGATGAATGGGTAGCTGGGTGGGTGGGTAGTAGGATGAGTGGGTAGGTGGGTAGCTGGTGAGTGAGTGGGTGTGCAGGGTGAGTGGGTGAGTGGGTGTGCAGGGTGAGTGGGTGAGTGGGTGTGCAGGGTGAGTGAGTGAGTGGGTGAGTGGGTGAGGTGTGTGCAGGGTGAGTGGGTGAGTGGATATGCAGGGTGAGTGAGTGAGTGGGTGAGTGGGTGAGTGGTTATGAGGAGTGAGTGGGTATGTGGGGTGAGTGGGTATGTGGGGTGAGTGGGTATGTGGGGTGAGTGGGTATGTGGGTGAGTGTGTGAGTGGGTACGCGGGGTGAGTGGGTGAGTGGGTAAGCAGGATGAGTGGGTGAGTGGGTATGAGGGGTGAGTGGGTATGAGGGTGTGAGTGGGTATGTGGGGTGAGTGGGTATGTGGGTGAGTGTGTGAGTGGGTACGCAGGGTGAGTGGGTGAGTGGGTATGAGGAGTGAGTGGTATGTGGGGTGAGTGGGTATGTGGGGTGAGTGGGTATGCAGGGTGAGTGGGTGAGTGGGTATGTGGGTGTGTGGCTATGTGGGTGAGTGTGTGAGTGGGTATGAGGGGTGAGTGGGTATGTGGGGTCAGTGGGTATGCGGGGTGAGTGGGTGTTGGGTATGCGGGGGTAGTGGGTGTTGGGTATGCAGGGAGAGTGGTTGTTGGGTATGCAGGGTGAGTGGGTGTTGGGTATGCGGGGTGATGGGTGTTGGGTATGCAGGGTGAGTGGTGTTGGTATGCATGTGGTGAGGTGTTGGGTATGCAGGGTGAGTGGTGTTGGGCATGCAGGGTGAGTGGGTGTTGGGTATGCGGGGTGAGTGGGTGTTGGGTATGCGGGGTGAGTGGGTGTTGGGTATGCGGGGTGAGTGGGTGTTGGGTATGCAGGGTGAGTGGGTGTTGGGTATGCAGAGTGGGTGTTGGGTATGCAGGGTGAGTGGGTGTTGGGTATGTGAGTGAGTGGGTGTTGGGTATGCGGGGTGAGTGGGTGTTGGGTATGCGTGATGAGTGGGTGTTGGGTATGCAGGGTGAGTGGGTGTTGGGTATGCAGGTGAGTGGGTGTTGGGTATGCAGGGTGAGTGGGTGTTGGGTATGGCAGGGTGAGTGGGTTTTGGTATGCGGGGTGAGGGGTGTTGTGTCGCAGGGGGAGTTGGGTGTTGGTTATGCAGGGTGAGTGGGTTTTGGGTATGCGGGCACATGAGTGTGTGTTTCGGACATTAAGGGCGAGATGACACCTCTCCGGGGGTTCGCTCGGCACAGTGAGCGGTATATGTAGCGGAAGTGGCGGGACTGGGGCGGTTGCGTGGTTGTGGCTTTGGTGTAGGCCGGTAGTGGGGCAGAGGGGAGGCGGAGTAGTGTAGAGTTCAGCTGGTTTGGTCAGTGGTTGGGTACCTTTATGGGTAAGTATGGGATCTGTGGTTAACGGCGGAGGGAGGGAAGATTTGAGTTCGTGTGGTTAGTCAAGCTTGGTCAATAGAATTGGTAGTGGGTTTTGGCAGGTCGGGGGGTTGGGGTTTTTTCTTCCTTTTTTATTCATTTTTGCTACCATTTTTCCTCATCTTCAACTTCGTTCTCGCGACTCGGTCGTTCTTGCGGTTTGTGCGTCGGGCGGGGTGTGCATGGGGGCACTGGGTGTTGGGCTCTGTTCGGTCCTCTCTCTATAATTGAATTTTATATCACTTTTCCCTTGACTTTCATTTCAAAGCTACGAATATCTTCCCCCAATTATTACATTATTTTATATTACTATTATGGCCAGGGTTATCATTAGCAGTGCAGGTCTTAACCTTAATATTTAAATATATAATATTTTATTCCATGCAGGTGAGTGGTGTTGTTGGGTATGCAGGATGAGTGGGTGTTGGGTATGCAGGGTGAGTGGGTGTTGGGTATGCAGGGTGAGTGGGTGTTGGGTATGCGGGGTGAGTGGGTGTTGGGTATGCAGGGTGAGTGGGTGTTGGGTATGCAGGGTGAGTGGGTGTTGGGTATGCGGGGTGAGTGGTTGTTGGGTATGCAGGGTGAGTGGGTGTTGGGTATGTGTGGTGAGTGAGTGAGTGGGTATGCAGGGTGAGTAGGGGTTGGATATGCGGGGTGAGTGGGTGTTGGGTATGTAGGTGAGTGGGTGTGGGTAAGCAAGGTCAGAGTGGGTCCACAAACCCCCAAGGTTGCCAGGTAGCAGGATGAGTGGGTGTGGTATGCGGGGTGAGTGGTTGTGGGTGTATACAGGGTGAGTGGAGTGTTGTGTATGTGTGGTGAGTGAGTGAGTGGTATGCAGGGTGATGAGTGTCGGGTGTTGGGTATGCAGGGTGAGTGGGTGTTGGGTATGCATGAGGTGAGTGGGTGTTGGGTGTGCATTGTGTGTGGGTGTTGGGTATGCAGAGTGAGTGGGTGAGTGGTATACAGGGTGAGCGGGTGAGTGGGTATGCAGGGTGAGTGGGTGTTGGGTATGCAGGGTGAGTGGGTGTTGGGTATGAAGGGAGTGGGTGTCGGTATGCAGGGGTGAGTGGGTCTTGGGTGTGCATTGGCTGTGTGGGTGTTGGGTATGCAGAGTGAGTGGGTGAGTGGGTATACAGGCGTGAGCGGGTGAGTGGGTATGCAGGGTGAGTGGGTGTTGGGTATGCGGGTGTAGAGTGGGTGTTGGGTATGCAGGGTGAGTGGGGTTGGGTATGCAGGGTCAGTTGGGTGTTGGGTATGCAGGGGAGTGGTTGTTGGGTATGCGCATGGTGAGTCGGTGTTGGGTTATGCGGGGTGAGTAGGGTGTTGGGTATGAAGGGTGAGGGGTGGGGTATCGGGGTGAGTGGGTTTTGGGTATGCAGGGTGAGTGGGTGTTGGGCTATGCAGGGTGAGTGAGTGTTTGGGTATGCGGGTGGAGTGGGTGTTGGGTATGTGCATGTGTGAGTGGGTGTTGGGTATGCATGGTGAGGGTGTTGGGTATGCATGATGAGTGGGGTGGTATGCGGGGTGAAGGTCTTGGGTATGACGTTCTGAGTGGGTGTTGGGTATGCGGGGTGAGTGGGTGTTGGGTATGCAGGGTGAGTGGGTGTTGGGTATGCATGGTGAGTGAGTGTTGGGTATGCATGGTGAGTGGGTATTGGGCATGCATGGTGAGTGGGTGTTGGGTATGCAGGGTGAGTGGGTGTTGGGTATGCAGGGTGAGTGGGTGTTGGGTATGCAGGGTGAGTGGGTGTTGGGTATGCAGGGTGAGTGGGTGTTGGGTATGCGGGGTGAGTGGGTGTTGGGTATGCAGGGTGAGTGGGTGTTGGGTATGCAGGGTGAGTGGGTGTTGGGTATGCGGGGTGAGTGGGTGTTGGGTATGCAGGGTGAGTGGGTGTTGGGTATGCAG